>JAAGEH010002531.1:5682779-6023177 GCA_011751065.1 Lasiurus cinereus
CTTTCCCCCTGAGAATTATCAGTCCACTCCCCTTTCTGTGCTCCTGATTCTATTATAGTCACCAGTTTATTCTGTTGGTCAAATTTTTAATTCACTTAATTTTTAGATTCACTTGTTGATAGATATGTATTTGTTGTTCATAATTTTTTGACTTTTACCTTTTTCTTCTTCTTCTTCTAAAAGAGTACCTTTCAGCATTTCATATAATACTGGTTTGGAGTTGTGAAGCTCTTTATCTGCCCTTCAATTCTGAATGATAGCTTTGCTGGAAAGAGTATTCTTGGTTGTAGGTTCTTGCTATTCATCACGTTGAATATTTTTTGCCACTCCCATCTGGCCTGCATCGTTTCTGTTGAGAAATCAGCTGACAGTAGTATGGGTACTTCCTTGTAGGTAATGAATTGTTTTTCTCTTGCTGCTTTTAATATTCTCTCCTTGTCTTTTGCTCTTAGTATTTTAATTATGATGTGTCTTGGTGTGGTCCTCTTTGGATTCCTTTTATATGGGGTTCTGTGTGCTTCCTGAACTTGTAAGTCTATTTCTTTTACCAGATGTGGGAAGTTTTCAGTCATTATTTCTTTAAGTAGGTTTTCAGTATCTTGCTCTCTCTCTTCTTCTGGCACCCCCACAATTCTGATGTTGGTACGCTTGAGGCTGTCCCAGAGGCTCCTTACATTATCTTCACATTTTTGGATTCTTTTCTCTTCTTGCTTTTCCAGTTGAGTGTTTTCTGATTCTTTATATTTCAAATTTTTTACTTGATTCTTGCCTTTCTCTAGTCTGCTGTTAGGACTCTGTATAATATTTTTTATTTCAGTCAGTGTATGTTTAATTTCTATTTGGTCCTTTATCATCTCTAGTTGGTCCTCTTCCATCTCTAGTTGGACCTTTTCCATCTCTAGTTGGTTCTTTTTCATCTCCTCTTGGCTCTCGCTAAATTTATCCATCTTTTCTAGCATATTCCTGAAAAACCTTATAAGTGTGGTTTTGAACGCTATATCCAGTCGTTTGTTTTCCTCCATTTCTTTTGTTTGTGATCCCTTCCCTTGTCTTTGCATTTTCACTATGCTGAGAGAACTTCTGTGTTGGATTCAGCCTTATGATACCAGACTTGCAAAACTGCTAAAGCCTCTCTGTTGGGCTTGGGATGGGTGGAGTCTCAGGGCTTAAGGGACCGCCTTGCCTTTCAGTCGGCCCCGCCCTTCACGGCCCCTGAGTCTCACGTGACTGGGTAATGGCTGGAGCGGTCCCTGTGTGCACGCAGGCTCTCTCGAAGTGCCTCTAGACTGCTGCCTTTCCTGCTCCCCTGTGCTCCGGGACGACACGAGTCTGGGTCCCCAGGGTTTTGCTCGAAACAGGGGCCCAGTGGAGTCAGAAGTGGCACGGATGGGAGGGTCTGTCTCCCGCCCACTCGCGAAAGCCAGCGGCACAATCAGCAGTCGGTCCTCCACGCGAAACGCCTTGCACATCACCAAACTTCTGATCTTTTGCAACTCCCCTAAACCTCCGTGCACCTCTCCCCCTTCACAGTCCAAACTCCCCACAAATGAGTTTCGGCTGGATCTGGGGTTCAATGTCTTAGGGCAAGGAGTTCAATGCCTTTGAGAGTCTCCGTCTCCCTCCCGCCAGAGAAAGCCAGCCAGGTACTCCGGCACCCACTCTCCCCACGCGCTTGTCTCCGTACCTCAGCTTTTTGCAGCTCCTCTGGGTCTCTGTGAGCCCCTCTCTTTCCTTCTAGTTGTAGAATTTCCACTCAGCCAGCTTTCCTGTGGTTCTGGATGATATCCGTTCTGTCTTTTAGTTGTTTTTGAAACTGTTGTGCGAGGCAGCAGTGTAGGTGTTTACCTATGCCGCCATCTTGGATTCTCCTGCTTCACTATATTTTTAATTTGTCTTTATTACAACGCTGTATTGCCCTTTGCAATCATAGTCTAACTATTTTACAGATGGCAAATCTCAGAAATGTTTGGCCAATGTTATGCATTACCAAGTAGGAGCAACATCAACTCAGACAATCCATGCCCAGTAACAAGTCCAGAGCTCTTCTGATTCATTGCTCCCGCCCAGATTTCTCTGAAACGTGGGCATATCTTTAAATCATATAGGTCAGAATTCCATAGACATGCTCAGCCCTGGATCGTATTGCTTTTGGTGTTTACCAACTGTAACTCCAAATGAATTATTGTTTTCTCTCTCTGGCAGAGACTAAATAGAAATGGCAGGAGTGATCATCATCATGAGAGAAACGTAGACCTCTATGTCCCTAACTTACCTTGCCCACAGATATCACTGAACTAATTTCTGGAACATTACTAGTATATCTCATAGCCAAATCACTTAATACTTAAATATCATTATAAGAGAAAATCTGATTATGACTATCTTTCCTTGCCTTTTATTTTAAAAGGCAAGTAAGATAGTATTGCACTGGAAAACCCATTCTAAATGTCAGGACTGCTCTGACAAATCCTCATAGCGGTTGGCCTTTTTGTACTTTGCACCCCTAGCTTATAGTCTAAAATAATTGCAAATGATTTGGAGGTCATTTAATTATTTCTAAAATCTCAATACAGAGCATGAACCAACTTATATCAGAAGTTCAGAGCTTGAAAACATCTTATATATTTTTAAATTTATCATTATTGTTGAAAGTATTACATTTTAAGCCTAAAGGTAGAGATACTTTTAAATTTATGTGTGCGTGAGATTAAAAGTGGATTTAATATTTAAAATTATTTTGGAAAGAAGGAAAAATATCCATGTTCACAGTAGCTGCACAAGAGAAGTAAAAAACTGCACAACAGGAAAAAAGTATAAACATACGCATAAACGTAAGATAAAATATATTATGTTCAGTTCTAGATGCCACTTCTTAAGAATGTCACAGGTAAATTGGAATGTCCTAAGACAGAGTAAGAAAGTCAAGATAGGCTGTGTTTGGAAAACTATCTCATGTAGCACAGCTAAGGAAACATCTAACTTGCAGAGACAAAAACACTCTTCTTGAGCTCTAAGGATCTGAAGAGCCGTTAGATAAAAGGAGAATCTGCCTTCAAGGATAAACCTTAGAAGAAATTTCAGGGATGCCAAACTCAGCAAAGACTTCCTATTAATGACACCTGGAATGGGCTGATGTGGGGTGGCAGCTTTATGAGATCACAATCACCCCACTAAGAACCTGTTTATATTGAGGTCTGGAGGGATCCTTAGAGGGAGGAAAAACAAGATCACGCATTGGGAAGGAGGAATAGGTTGCCTTCTAACTCTAAGATTCTGTGCAGTCTGTGATGGCAGTAGACACACCCCTGAAGCAAAACCAGGACCTCAGGACAGTCCTGACCCACTTCAACCCATCTCCAGGGTGCTACAGTGACACTCTGCTGAACTTCCCTTATACTACGTCATCAGCCATCCTGATCCCACAAGGAATGTGAATAAAATGTGGAGGTTTAAGGGAAAGGAGGGGGGAAAAGGAGGGGAAGAAATAGAAAGAAAATACTTTTAAAAGAAAACTGAAATGTTCATTCAACAAGAATATGATTTACTCTCTGTTGTAGATGAAACTTATTGATTCCACAAGGACAAAACTATGACCTAATGCAGTCCAAACAAAAAGAAAGTATCTGGGAAGAAAAAGGAAACATTTCTAGCACTAGGAAGTTGAGTCTGGGCTTAAGCCAACTGTGTCTTGCACAGGCTTCTGGAAAGGAACTATGGAATAATTTGGGAACTGGATCCCTTACAGAGTCATGTACAGGAAACTATCCAAATCCAAGTTCCAAATTTTTGGCACACCTGAAATGGTCATGCTTTACTCCTGATTTTGCAAAGATTGCTTGATTTCTACAGTGGATTTGTTTGGCAATTATTATTGAGAATGTATAGAGTACAGATGGCAATCCTGATTCCTATTTTAGAGATGAGTAGACATAACAGCCAAATGCATGGCAAGCTTTGAAGACTACCCAGATCAAGAGTCAGTTGTCCTGGCTTCACTCTCATACCTCTCAGTGTTTGGGAGGACTAAACTTCTGGGAAACACCATACTAGTGGTGCTCAAAGTTTAGTATGCATGAGAATCATCTCAAAGGCTTATTAAAACAGATTGCTGGGTCCAACTCCAAGAGTTTCTGATTCAGTAGGTCTGGGTTGGAGCCTAAGAATGTACATTTCTAACAAGTTTCCAGGTGATGTTGGTTCTGCTGGTCCCAGAACCATATTTGAGAACTGCTATCTAAGATCAATGACTTGTCCCAGACTGGACTACATCTGCACTTAATTAAAAGATGGTGACCTCTTCCCCACATCCCCCATTTCCACAGATGGTAACTTCATTATGCAGGATCCATGCCTAGTGCCCTTCTGATTAAACTGCCTCAGTGGACTTCACTAAGCATTTCCCATGAAGACCACCCAGAAACCTCAGAAGGTCTCAAATTTGTGTGTTTGTGTGTGTTTGTGCGCGGGCTTAATTCCCAGTACTATACAAGGGACAGACGTTGGAGTAAAAACCCTAAAAAATTTGGGCCTGGGTTACTTTAAAATTTCCTTTCTCCATAGACTTCATGGCAGCAAATATTTTCTAAGTTTCTCCTGTTAATGAGATCCAGGTTTATAATTTTATATGCAGCCTTTTTAGAGCAAGAATCTCAATGTAGGGATATCTATTCATCGGAACTACACATATAACAGATCTCATGTCTACTAATAAAGGAGAAAAATAGAAAAATGCAAGCATCTAATAACAATTAGCTTAAAATTCAATGATTAAACAACATGTACGAATCATAAGATATTCAAAATAATTAGTCATCAAGTCTAGAGCAGTCCAAATGCATATATTAGCTGTGAAAAACAAAATTTTGCTCATGTATTTTCAAATATAATTATAACTAGAAGGCTGATGCACAAAATTCCTGCATGGGTAGGGTCCCTAGGCCTGGCTGGCAATCAGGTCTGATCTGTTGGGCGGACTGGTGGGGCAGTCGGCGGCCTCTGCTGGCACCCACCTTGGCTGGCCTGGGGCCTATGGGCTGAGGGCAGCTCCTGCATTGAGCGTCTGTCCCCTGGTGATTAGTGTGAATCATAGCAACCAGTTGTTAGATCACTATTTGGTCAATTTGAATACTAGACTTTTATTATATAGGATGTCTTTATTTTTATTGAATCCAAATCCAGAAATCAGATTAAGTTTTATCAATTCCTTCAATGAAAATGTTCTAATTTAATAACCAAAAGAGGAAACAAACTCCCTATAAAATAAAGGTCCCTTTTTTTCTGAAGAAGAATATAGTTTGATATTTAGGTGATTAAGCAAGCATAGTGGGCTAAATGTCTGTAATAACAATACTGGCACATCTATGCATACACAGAGATTATCATTTAGCAAACACTGATTCTTTAATCCAATGCTTTTATCTAGCCCCAATATACTAAAGACACTTAAAGGAAGGAAAATGAACAAAATACACTCCTATTTTGTATGAGGTACTATAATTAACAGCACAAAAACTGCACACTGCATACTTAAGTAATGCATTTCCAATGTGGCAGAGCATTTCAAGAAAAATGTAAGAGGAAAACACAAGGTCACTGTGGGAATTCAGCTAGGAGGTGGAACCCACAGTTTGTTTATGCCATTTTTAACACAATACCTTGCATAGAGTAAACACTTAATAATATTGTTTACATTGAGTTCATATCCAGGCTGTGATCATTGAGTCATTGTATACGTTCTACTGAACAATCTTAGTGTTGTCCTAAGCAATAAATGCTGTGATGACTATCTATGTTCATATATCTTCTTCTTGCCCAAGATCCCTCAGAAGCCTATTTTGGGGGGAGGAGTCAATCATCTTCCAGCTCCCCCTTTCAGAAATGGTCTACTGATGCAAGCCATGGAAACTTTATCTGCATTTTTCAATGATGGGGCTCATTTCCTAAAGATTAAAACCGAGTTTTTTAATTAGCTTATGGAGAAAGAATAACATTTGCAGTCTATGGTATAGGCTTTTCCTCTTTAGCACCACAGAAAGACACCAACTTCACTTTGTAATTCACCAATATAAGCAGGAAAGGACTGTAAGTAGAGAAGCCTGAAGAGAGGGCTGTGAAAACAGCTGGATAAAAGACATAGACTGCCAAGTCTTTTAAGAAACAGATGAAGATAAAGTGAGAAATACAAAGTGGAGCAATCAGCCACATTAATAAAATACTGAACTTGGCCCCTCTAAGAATTTCTGAGTCATCCTCTCCAATCCACACATCGCCATATGTCATCTTCTTTCTTTCCGAAAGGGACATGACACCCAGAAACAGACAAAAACTAAAGTGGCCAAGGGAAGCATATCGATCAGAACTAAAAATATTTTCCCATACTAAAACTCTACCTGCTTGCTTCCACAGTCAGTTAGGCAATCCAGGTAAATTCTGTTGGAGGACCAGGGGTATGGATCATTCCCTGCATTTGAGTGTTCTGATTTTCCAGTACAAATTAACACTGGGATATACACAGCCACACCAGCCATCCAAGGTGCAGCAACCACCTTCAAGGAATGCTTCTGACAGTCCAGGTTTTGAGCCTCCCTCAAGTGGTGGACAGTTGGGTGAAGCTTCCGGAGGTAGAGCAACACAAAGTGTAACATGAGCCAGATGGCCAATGAGGTCATTAGGGCTGCCGTGAAGTGCAGAACCTTGCAGCCAGCTGAACCCAACATGAAACCAAAGGAATAAACAATTTTCATGACATTCACCATTAAGTTTTAAATGAGTTGGACAAATATAAGACTGAAAATCAGAAAAAAAGGATGTTTGCAAATGCCCAGTGATGCATTTCCTGGTAGAATAAAATAAACACACCTTTTCAACCAAGCTCATGAGGATGAGGGTGGCACAAGCGATGATCTCAAGCATGACTATAGATGGCTTCATAGTAACGAGTGAAACAGTAAGCTCAAAGGTCTTCTCTTCAGTTTAAGCCATAAGGCATTCCAATAACTTGTAAGAGGTCTTTAGTGAGAAGAACTGTGTTTTTTTTTAAATCCACTGTATGTTGACAAAATCATCAACTTGTGTCACTCTAACAGTTCAAAGATGGTCTCTCAGAGATTGCTCTAGTGATGAGCTGCTGAAAACAAAACAGCTTTCCAAAAAGATTCTGATTTATCATCTCTGGGGACTTAACTGTGATGAGAAAGTTTTAGGTATCATCACTTAATTAAAAGTTCTCAGAAATCCTATCTAATAAAAGAGTAATATGCAAATTGACCATCACTCCAAGACACAAGATGGCTGCCCCCATGTGGTCAAAGATGGCTGCCCCCATGTGAACACAAGATGGCTGCCACAAGATGGCTGGCAGGGGAGGGCAGTTGTGGGCAGCTAGGGGTGACCAGGCCAGTAGAGGAGGGCAGTTGGGGGAAACAGGCCAACAAGGGAGGGCAGTTGGGGGAACACAGGCCTCCATGGGAGGGCAGTTAGGGGGGAACCAGCCTGCAGGGGAGGGCAGTTGGGAGAGACCAGGCTTGTAGGGGAGGGCAGTAGGGGGTGACCAGGCCTGCAGGGGAAGGCAGTTGGGGGTGACCAGGCCTGCAGGGGCGGGCAGTTAGGGGCAACTGGGCCAACTGGGGAGCAGTCAGGCATCAATTAGGCTGGCAGGGGAGTGGTTAAGGGGTGATCAGGCTGGCAGGCAGGATCAGTTAGGGGCAATCAGGAAGGCAGGCAGGTGATCAGTTGGGAGTCAGCAGTACTGGATTGTGAGAGGGATGTCTGACTGCCTGTTTAAAAATGGAAGAAAAACTAGAAAATTACTGTACTTGTTAAATCTCTATCATGTTATTGTTATTGGTAATTTGCAATTTTTTGGTTATTTGGAAATCTTCATTGTTATTCAGATACACACACTTTTAATTTTTAAATGGGCATTCAAATATCCCTCAAGGGGTCCCAGATTGGAGAGGGTGCAGGCTTGGCTGAAGGACACCCCCCATACCCCACACACAAATTTCATGCACCAGGCCTCTAGTTTTTTTATAACTCTAATCTTTATATTAGGCCAATGTTTTCCTAGTAAAACAATTGTACTTTCACTTAAAAGCCCTGATTTGTAGCATTTGCTCATTCCCATGGTGTAAATATTAAGAGCACCCCCTCCCTTGCAGGTCTGGTCCCCTCTTAACTGCTCTCCCCTGCAGGCCTGGGTCCTCCCCCCACCCCCAATTACCCTTCCCTGTAGGCCCAGTCACCCCCAACTGGTCATCTTGTGGTGGCCATACTGTGTCTACGTCGGGGCAGTCATCTTGTGTGTTGGAGTGATGGTCAATCTGCATATTACTCTTTTATTAGATAGGATAGAGGCCTGGTGCATGGGTGGGGGAGCCAGTTGGTTTTTCCTGAAGGATGTCCTGGATCAGGGTGGGAGTTCCCTTGGATGGCCTGGGCAAGAGGCCTGTGGTGGTATGCAGGCCAGCTACGCCCCCTGGTGACCCAAGTGGGACTTATTTATCTTCTACAATTGAAACTTTGAAGCCTAGAACGGAGCTAAGCCTTCTGCTCACTCTGTCTGCTAGCTCTGTGGCAATAGCCATTTCTGTTGGAATTTATCTTCTATAAGTGAAACTTTGTAGCCTTAAGCGGAGACCTGGGCCAGCCAAGGAGTATGGAAAACTTGGCTTCCTCCATCACCCGGCAACCCAAGCCACTCTCCTACTCTCTCTGTGGTCATAGCCATCTTGGTTGGATTAATTTGCATATTAGCTCCTGATTGGCTTGTGGGTGTAGCTTGTGGTGTAGCAGAGCTACAGTCAATTTGCAAATTACTCTTTTATTAGATAGGATTAGCTGGTATTTTATCTACAAAAGGGTAAGATCAGTATTTTGCACCCACCAACCCTTTAACTAAGGGCATGTGTAAGTGGTTTATGGCAGTGTTAGCAGTTAAAAAAGCTGGGCCCCACAATTCCACTGGGGGCTAACACTTCCTATTAAACCCTTGATATTTCACTGGCTACTAAGACAGGAAATCATTTCAGAGACCTGACACCACATTTTTCTTTCAGAAAAAAATATTCATTACCTTGGTGTCAACTGTAGTACGTCAAAATGGCTAAATTTCTAATGATAATGATGATAATAACAATAAGATAGTAATAGTAATAAGACAATAATAATAATGCTTATATTGGCTATCATTTAACACCAATCTGAGTCAGACACTATGTTGATGTTTGGCTTTATAAAGTTAACCTCACATAATCCTTAATATCATTTTCATTTCACTGATGAGGAAACAGAAAACCAGAGAGGAAAAGTACATTGCTAAAAGATTCTGAGTAATGGACACAGGAATCAAAACCAGGTACAACTGATTCCCAAACCACCAGTTCTTCATCACAGCTTCTCCTCATACACGGACTGTCAGATGGTGGATTTTCTGTTGACTATTCTTGATCTTCCCTTAATGACTTAAAATTTGTACACTCAACATACAGAGGCAATAAGCATTTGAGAAGTGAGTCCTTAGGTTTATAATATACAAGTCATGCATGTTTTTGGATAGCAATTAGTCATCTCCCTCCTCCTCCAATGATAACACACACAATGGGTCTTGGAGAGATCTTTAAACATTCTGTCACACCAGTTCAAGATGCTTTACTTGAAAAAGAAAAAGACTGTTTTCAGGACCCCCTTTCCTGCCCCCATACGCAGAATGAACTAAGAAATTGTCTTTGTGATGCTATTTCTGAAACATGCCTAAACAATTTATGCCAAATAATACTGACTTCTCAGGGCAAAAAGAGTTTAAAAAAATAGTTTGTAAACCAGCCTCACCTCTCCTCAAAAAGGTTTACATAAATATTCATTTTTCAAAGGATTAGCAAACATATAATATGTTCCGTTTCATTAGGGCAAAAGTGTAAAACGTGTTATTTTTTTCTCCTATAAAGTTCCGAAATAGGATACATTAAAATGTAAAGGAAGTAAAAATAATTTTCATGAATATTGGCTTGATTGATGGATAATATACTTTTGTTAACTATGGCCAAGTAGGGCTACAGAGTTATCTTTGTAAGACTGCATCAATTGGTTGTCTGCTGAGAATCTATCTTGTGCTCAGCAAGACACTGGACTCTAAGAATGATACACAGGAGTGAAAGCCATTGTCCCTGCCTTCAAGAGACGCAGAGTCTAATTGTAAGAACACAGTGATGTATAATGCATATATTACTTATGTCACTTATTATAAGGTATTTTTAAATAGTTATTTATTAAAAATTAATAAGTAATGAATAATATGGTATAACAAATTGGTCATGAGTATAAAAATAAAACAGACAAGAAAGGGACTCATATGGGTGGGACTGTTTTTAGTCTTCAGTTCACAAGAAAGGAAACTGAAGCTCGGAGAAGTTAAACCACTTGCCCTAACCAGCGGGAAGAGATGGCATTGAACTCTGCAGACCTCTAGCTTTCAACAGCTCTCTTGAAACAGAAAGGGGCAAGAAAAAGCAAAGCTTACTGAATTGTGAAGCAGAGGTGCCAAGAAACCTGTGCAACTGCTGAGCCCCTGACAGCAAGCAGAAAGCCGTTTCTCAGCAGGGCCCCGCGCCAGAGGGCCCAGGAGGCAATGCTGCATCCTCCACCGAGGAAGTCAATGGTCATGTGTAGCTTCAAGGAGGAAGGAAAAAAATCTTCCTTGGGACACTGAACATAGGCTCTGCCAATCCAACTTCACTGAGGTCATTTGAGAACTGAGGAGTTCAAAGGTTCTCTACAGCTTCCATTTACTTTGGCATAAGATTTAACAAAAAAAAGAACTAAGGGAGAACTATATGGCCCAGGCTGTTTTCCAAATGGCAAACTGCTGAAGTTACTTAGAATTTGCTTTAAGTTCCAATCACATGTAAAGTGGTTCAGATGTAAATGCTTTCCGCGTGGCTTAAGGCAGTGGTCGACAAACTCATTAGTCAGCAGAGCCAAACATCACCAGTATGACGATTAAAATTTCTTTTGAGAGCCACATTTTTTTAAACTTAAACTTCTTCTAATGCCACTTCTTCAAAATAGACTTGTGGAAGAGCCACACTCAAGGGGCCAAAGAGCCACATGTGGCTCTCGAGCCGCAGTTTGCCGACCACTGGCTTAAGGCGATCCGGGCCCTCTCAAATGCACATGTGCTGTTCTTATAGGAAGGCTGCAGATTCAAAATCTTAAAGTTCTTTGGGTTCCTCCTGATTAGAGGCTGCTGTTAGTTCATGCAACGCTGGGTTGGCAGAGGAGAAATAAAGCACACAGCTTCCTTTGGGCATCAGGTTTTCACAGTAGCACAAAGATAAACAAACTCTGCAGCCCATGGGAAGGGCATTTACTCCTTTAAATTGAGGATGTAATATAAGTAAATGTCTTTTAAGAAGAGATGCCTGAAACTTGATTCTGAATCTACAGAAGGGTACTAATTTATTTTAATGAAGATCAGTATAGAGCATCTGGGGGAGGGTGTGCCTTCTTGAGAGCAGGCTGGTTTGACCAAGCTGGATGACTTACTAAGAATGTCTCACAGAAAGATGCTGCTTAAAATTATCTGGTGTGTTCCCTGGCCAGGAGCAAACTGGTATTTTTATATAGAACAAAATGGAGGGAATCGCCAAATCTTTTATCTTGTAATCAATGGCTGCTTGAAGTTATTTTCAATTCTCTCTAAGGCAGTGATTTTGTGACCAGCCAGGGTAGGACTGAAAACCCCTAGCTCCAAATTAGAAGTGAATGAAGAGGAACGCCAGGCTGGCTGGGGCCCCAGCAATTAAATAGTAACTGCCTTTTAGATCTATTAGTGTTGCTAATTATATTAGTGTGCTCAGTGCTGGGAAACATGCATACGAGCTTCAGGCCACTCTGGTCCGGGGCGGGGCGGGGGAGCTACGACTGATTAAGCCTGGAACTGAGCTGGATCCTTCACAAACATTCTCTCCTGAAACCCACACAGTAGCCTAGGAAGTATTATTGGTTTCAATACAGCTGGGTTTCAGTTGGTACATGATGGAAAAAGGAGTCTCACCAGGTTTATGTGGCCCCCAGAGTAGTGGGTTGGCAGGGCCTTGAGTAGGAATGGGAAGAAATACTATATCAAAACACTGGCAGTAACTGGGTAGCAGAGAAGAATGAGGGAATTTGAGAATCAAGCCTTAAAGCTTCCAAGTATATGGAGCCCAGTACGAGCGAGATAAGGAAGAGCCTACACTTAGAGAAGCTCTGAGAGTAAAATCTGGGGAAGCCTCTAAGTCAGAACACAGGAGGATGGAGGGAAGAAGCTTCCAGAAGAATAGGGGTGGCTTTATGGTGCACAGGGAAACCATTGAGCTCTTCCCACACCAAAGGTGCCAGAGCAGAGACTCCCGATGTCTGAGGCTGAAAGGCCTGGTGAACTAGGAAGCAACGTGGAGGCAGCAGTGCCTATACTGGCACTCTCTAGGCCAAATTATGAGAATGACAAAGTCTGCCTTTAGGAATCTGAAGCCAGGTGACCTGAGGTTAAATCATATGTGGACTGTGAAAGGTTTGAGTCGTATCTGCTCTGACCTCGGGTTCCCTACAGACAATGACATATACACTAGTAGAATCATATATGTGCAAGTATATCTAAGTGTGTGATACACATATGAACACACATATACACAGACATATAGAAATATATGTTTATGTTTACATACACAGCTAAGAGGAGATCCTAGAGGCAAATGAAATTATGAACCCAGTCTGAAGATTGCAAGGTGTTCTATGCAATTGTTAGTTTTTGTATTTATTTCCTAAAATCACATGGACAGTCATAGAGGTGCTTTCTGCTTGTAACCAGAAGGTACTACATGGGCTCTTTGCCAGAGGCTGAAATTCTAAACACACTGTCGGCAGCATAAGCTAGGTTACTTGGCAAGAAGCTATGGAAAATTCCCCAAACCTCCTTCAGGCCGGAGTCCATCCCTGAGCCCCTTGGTCTCTATCTCTATTCTATCCTTTAAAGATTAACCAATCTCTGGCTTTTTGCACCTGACCACAACCAACCAACAGCCTACATCAGTGGTCCGCAAACCGCGGCTGGCGAGCCACATGCGGCTCTTTGGCCCCTTGAGTGTGGCTCTTCCACAAAATACCATGGCCTGGGTGAGTCTATTTTGAAAAAGTGGTGTTAGAAGAAGTTTTAAAAATGTGGCTCTCAAAAGAAATTTCAATCGTTGTACTGTTGATATTTGGCTCTGTTAACTATTGAGTTTGCTGACCACTGGTACATCAACCCTACAAATAAAACCCACCACATCTTTTCTCCCCTCTTATCCGAGGGAGGCACCTATATTCACTGTTGCCACTTTCCTGTCTCATTTTACTTCTTAATCCACCAGTTTTGTTTCTACTTCTTTTCCTCTGAAAATGATTTAAAACAAAATTAGCTTCTACCACTAAGTCCAACCATATCTGGTGCTGTCTCATATTCTTTCTCTTTTTATTTTAAGGCTCAGTTATTTTTTTCCTTTCTATAGATCAAAAGTCTTGGTCCAATTCTTTTCTCATTCAGCCACTGACCCCTATATGTGCAGATATCCATCTGCTCCTGGACATTTCCACCTGGATATCCATCGGCTGCCCAGCTTAAACTTAGCCTCACTTGGCCACACCATCATTCTCCACTCAGAAAAGGTAACAGACTTGAGTATTATCCCTGCCCCTTTTCCCCTCCACTGCAAATTCAATCATTCTGTCACTTAAATTTTTAGCCTTTCATCCTTCCTACCATTTTCTTATTATAGCTTCTTGTTGTTTGTTTGTTTGTTTTCTGGAATTGATTTGAGAAGGAAAACACTAAAGGCATGGAAATTAATACATTTTTGCTTCTTCAAAAATGCTCAGTCTATACAACTCTCCGAGTGACTTAAAACGCAAAAATGGCCTTGTGACTTTGCTACTGAAAATGCTCTAGTGTCTCCCCACTGCCTATAGGACAGTTGGCCAGTTCCTCCATCAGTTACATAAAGCCAAGCATCTTGGGTGCCTGCCTACTGTTCAGCTCCTATCAATCTCTGACTCACACTGGAAACTTTAATGATACTGATGGAGATTCTGTGTATAGCCCATGCTGTTCTTTGCCCTGGGGTTCTGGCTTATGCTGATATCTCTATGTATATCCTTCTTTTCTAATTATAACCCCCAAGCCACCCAAACCCTCACCTCTGCCTTTCCATTTGCCAATGAATGGTGTAATCATTTGTCTATTCGCTCAAGCAATTCTATTTCTTAAGCTCCTTTGACAGCTGAGTGACTACCTGATAGGTCTGGCCAAGGGCAGGCTGGGGTGAAAGATTAGAGGGCAGGGAGAAGGTAAGTCTCTCTCCATTTTCCTCTCCATCCCCTCTCTCATTTTCATTCTTTTTCCCTCTCCCTCTCTCTCAAACACTCTTTTGTCCTATCACAGGCAATGTCTCCCATATGCTATCACTCCTATAACGCAACATCACTGGCATCATTCTCCATTGTTCTAGAAGGCCCTAACTTGCAGGTGATTATAGACTTCTTTCCTTTGTCCTTTCAGCTTGAGGGATTGGCCCTAAGGAAGCATGTATGGCTACACCTGACTTCAAGTTTAGATTATCTACTTGTCTCTTCTTCTGTGCAAAATTCCTGTGCAAATTACATTCAATATTATTATCATAACAATATCATTATCACCAAGAGTAAACCCCAAGGTAAACTATGAACTTTGGATGATTGAAATGTGTCAATGTAGGTTCATCAACTCTAACTCTGGTGGGGGAGGCTGACACTGGGAGGGACTATGCATGTGTGGAAGCGGGAAGAATACAGGAAATCTCTTCACTTTCCTCTCAAATTTACTGTGAACCTAAAACTTCTCTTTAAAAAAGTAGTCTTTTAAAAATTCTATTTATCACAATCTTATAAGTTTACAATTTAAGAAAAATTAGATCTAGAAGAGCCTAGTGACTTCCTAAAGGCCACACAGCTTTCTAAAGGCAGAGTTGGGAAGAAGACACAGGTCTACTGAGTTGTTCTGCCTGCCACATGTTTCAGATTTATTGGAAAATAAACAATAGTAACAAAAACAAATGCAATAAAATTATTTTTAAAAAGATTTAATTTTTGACATTAAAAATATTTAATTTTTGACTTGACATCCAGTAGTCAGCCCATATATTCATGCCAAAGTCCAAATGACTTCATGAGTGAGACAGTCAGAACACAGGTGTCCATGTTCATCACAAGCAGGAAAAGGACATGGTGGTACAAATAATAAATCTGCTTGAATTAAATTATTTAGAATATGCATCAAAAGTTTCACATCTCTCTCAAACTGTCTGGACAACAAGAAGTTGAAGATACATGTTTATTTTTTCAGATGCATTATATAGGATATGTGGCTTTAAGAAACTTTTCAGCTTCAAACTAATTTAAATCTATCAAAAGATGTTTTTAAACTCCTCACCAGTTTCTAGTACTATTCTAGGTGCTATGGAAAATAATGATTGTGTGTGTGTTTTTCTTCCTTTTCCCTTCTATACCCAAGTGATGTTGGATCCTCAATTTAAACACTTGAGTTTAACTCTAGCCCTACCTTCATTCTCCCTTTTCCTGGCTGAACTCTTCCAATTGAGCCAACACACGGGAGCCAATCTCAACCACCAGAACCCTGCTTACACAGGGTCTCAGGAGAAGGAGCTCTGTCACGTCCAGAGCAAGACCCTTGCAAGAAGCAATGCCAACTGGTAGAATAGGCAAGATAACATGTGACTACTTGAACTGTTGGCATTAAATGAAACCAACTCAGTGAAAAAACAATGGAAACTAGATTTTTTAAAACACATATTCTTTCCCTCTTGACCACATGTTTTGTCTGGGAATCAAACGCTTATCACGCTTTTCAAACTCCTTCCCCACCCACCCCCCACAGGCAGAGCAAGTTGGAGCGGGTATTTGCTCTGTTTAATTTATTTGAATGTGCTTGTTATCATAATATTACTATCAAGACAGGAGGGCCATGCCAAGGCCACTGAGTATGGTTCACGCTAAGTGCAGCCTCAGCTGGACCTCTCGCCTTCATTTGTTAAACTCCAATTGAGTTCTTGACTTACGTCATGCTTATTATCTAGTGAAATGCAGAAATGTAGACATTCTCCAGTTCCTTCCCCCTCCATTTAATCTGATCTGCACTTGGTAACCAGTACACATTCCTATGAGTTCTCTGACTTCAAACATTCACTTCTACTGATAAGCCCTAAATTTTCCGTTTTAATCCACTACAATTCACTTCAAACCAATTCTGTAGTTCCTCTGCATATCTCTATTTTTCCACCATTATTCATTCCATTTGCTCCATTTCTGAGGTCAGAAAACACCCAGATTTCTGAATTTCCAACATGTCCACTGTGGTGATCCATACTGATAATCTGGGTACCTCTGCAGGCAAAAATGAGATTCATCTCACTCTTACTAGATTATCTACTCCATCACCCAATGTTCACAAGTATTTAAATGACAGAGACCTATGTCCTCATCTGTAAAATGGGCACTTTAAAGGTATTATGAAACTTCAATGAGATCACATAGGCAAGGTCCTTAGAGTAGTGTTCAATAGATGCTAGCTGTTCCTGTTTTTGTTATTAGATTAAGGACAATATCTCAGATGTAAAATCAGTGCACAGGGTCAGTGATGACCAGGAAACAGGACTCCACATGTGAAATTCAAAACATCAACACATATCATCTTCCATCTTCAGTTGTTCCAAACTGCACCCATCCTCCAGCAGTGGAAAATTACAAGGGTCATACTTTTAAAATCCTTGCTAGCTAAAAGATGATTGTGCTGATTCAGGGCTGAGGAAGCATGAAAGATATTTTCCCTCTTTCCTATGTCTGGCCTGTCATTAGGAACTGATTATGTGGAAGCAGAAGATCAAATGATACTGATGTGAAAAGCTGTTTTGGCAAAGCCAGGGGACAGCATGAGCAAACATGCTGAAAAGGATCATGCAGGAGATGTGTGGGTCATGACACAGCTCTTCAGCACGGGATGGCAATAATTCTACCAAGGGAGGCCTGGTAATGCAACTTCCCACAGTTTTAAGGTCATATATGGATGTAGAAGTCTTCATAACATGAAAATATTCATGAATTGGCTATTTAAAAATACCCTTCTCCCAAAAGAAATCTCCTCCTCCCTGCTTATATGTAGCATCTTTCATTAAATCAACATTTTTGGAAGTTAGTCCCACACTGCTTGTGGGAGGTTTCAAAACCTTTTTGATGCAACACAAATACAATGTAAGTGGCCTGGAAGCAGAATCGCAAAGTTCACAAAAAGAGGCAAGATTCATGCAGAAACAGTGATGTTGAGTAACTTCTGGAAATACACATCAAGTCATTGGAAAAGTCAGAGTGGTTAGTAATTTCAGAAACACATCAACAACAGTGGTAGTGTAATAGATGTTTCACGAGAGAATGATTTGACTATCAAAAGATAAAGAGAGGCTTTGGGTAAGTTGATTAAGCCCATGGACACTTTAGGGGGGTCAAAAATGACCATAATTATGTACCACAATGCCAAACACAAAATGATGTTGTGTAATCTGAATGTATAATTTTGTTGAAAGAAATGATTGTCAATTCATTCTAAAGCTCTGATGTAAATCTTATTAAATATAGGCATAAATGTTCTCATTTTCATAATTTCAGTTTAAATTTTCAAGACAGATTCCAAATTGGTGAAGTTTGTTTGTTTGTTTTACTGTTTACTATGAGAATATATGGCAGTTTGTAGTGACTTCACTTTTTAAATTAAGGTTACTGGGGTGCCATTGGTTAATAAAATTATATAGATTTCAAGTGCACATTTCTATGATACATCATCTGTATATTGCCTTATCTGTTCACCACCCAAGGTCTATTCTATTTGTCACCATATATTTGACCCCTTTTTCCTTTCACTATTCCCAGCCCCTTCCCTCTAGTAACCACCATACTTCTGTCTGTGTCAATGAGTTTTTGTGTGTAAGCGGTCTTTTATTCCTCTCCTGATTATTCTTCGATAATGAGGACCTCTAGTTCATATAATCACACTTTGTTTTCAAGGAGTACACTTGGAGACATTACAAAATAAAACTTAAATTCTAACTGAATGTAGTGCAAAACAAGCATTCTCTTAGTAGAGTTCCAGCTAACGAAGTTCATGAAAATAAAGAGACAGTACTGCTTTTGAGCCATTACCACATCCCAGGCATTTTCCAAGTTCGGAAACTTACAACAACTCTCCAAAGTTGATATAGTTATCCCTATTTTAGAGATAAGAAAACTGAGTCATGAGTTAAGTACTAATCTTTAGTTCACAGAGCAAGTAATGGGTGGAGAAAGGATTACAATCCATACCAAATAAGAGCCTAAGATCATTCCACCTGATATGGGGGAAACATTATACCTGGTGCTGGATGTTGGAGTTGGTGGAAACCAGTAGTTTTCAGTTTCAGCTATTAATACAACCCTATTCAGTACCAGTCTCCACAAGAAAGAAACATAAGTGTAGTTCTGGATCTGGCTGGGCAGCCTGTCAGGAGTGTATAAGAGCCACAGCTCCAAAGGTTTTCAGGCATTCTGTCTAACCTGTGCAGCTATAGACATCTGAAGCACTTGCAAGCCCTCTTTATGCATTTGCTTGTTGTGGGATTTTCTTTGGAGTAGAATGGCTGGCTATGTCACTAAATATTTACATCTCAAAGAGTCAAAAGCAATTCTGACATCAAGAAGTTAAAGTCCAAGAACTGTGAGAAAGTGGTTACAGGTGCTCCTAGAACAATGTTTTCCCACTTCTGCATGAAAAACCCCACCACAAGTGCAAATCATCAATCCTGATTGCACAAGGATGGTCTTCAAATTCATGAGGTTCTCCCAGCCTGCACACGCTCCACATGCATCCTTGCATCTCGGGATCCTCCCCTGAGAAGCTGAAGGTGTTATTATTTGTGGCTAGCAACACCTGGTAGAGGCCAAGATCTTGATCTCTAAGCCCACAGATTCGTGGGCTGCTTAGCACTCAGCTTTTAAAAACATGGTATGCTTTACATTTTCCAATAAAAATAAAATTAATATGACTTTTGGCTAATAGCTATTATATATTTCTCTTATAAAATCTTATTAAATAAATGTATTCACTACTCATTAAGCTTTCTGGAGAAAGGGATAGTGGATTTGTATTTGTTTTATTAAAGCTAAACATCTTATGTTGTTATCCAGGGTAATAGAGCATTCTACATGAAACCTACTAAAAATGCAAATATTCTGACGGGTTTCTGATAGTTCAAATCTAACTTCTATAATCTAAGCTTCAAAACACAGTTTGGTATGTTATTCTGGGCTTAAATGATTTACTTCTATTCTGGGCTTAATTGGTCATTTACAAAAATGACCAATTATTATCTTTGAAACCTTCCTCATTTGAAAATAATTTTCATATCTACTCTATGGAATGATTTCCTATCTAGACAATCGTATATTAAAAATTGCTTTTTGCGGGGAGGGGTAGAGATCAACCAAAGGACTTGCATGCATGCATATTAGCATAACCAATGGACACAGACACTGGGGCAGTAGGGGCTTGCCCTTGGGGTGGGAGTGGCGGTGGGGAGAGGCAATGGGGAAAAGAAGAGACAAGTAAACAATAAAAAAAATTGCTTTTTAAAGACCTTCTATGAAGTATAGATAAAGGTTTCAGATAAATTTCAGCACATTAAATTGTAATAAAACCTTTAAGACCAAGAATCAAACTTATTTTTTAATAGATGTGATTTGTCACCAGAAAGACACACATTCTAAGCTCTGGATTACCTTACTTCTTATTACATATATTCAGAAGTTTCTCTGAGTTCAAAAGTTCAGAGCAACAATTTATAAGGGTCTTAGCTCTGAGGCAAGCCAGAGGGAAAGTGCTGCTTTAAATCAAAACGCAGCTCCAGTCTGGGGCCTGCTGCAGATGCCACCAGTCCGGAGTGATGCCCCAGGGCTGCAAGTTCATACACTGTGAGGATGTGCTGAAAAAAGTACAATTTCCAACAAGGTAAATTCAGAAAAATCATACCAATAGCCTGCAGGTACACATATTCCATATTCTAACCTTTTGGAACTGTAGTCTTAGAGAAAAATATTGTGCATACATCCAGGAGATAAAGGGAGGAAAATTATTTATTATGCTAAACAGAGACCAGGAAAAATGAGTTTTTCTCCTGGAAGTCACATAATATCTTTATTCGAAGATTAGAGTCCCTGCAGTGACACTCACATCTAAAATGAGGAGCAAAGATGTCAGATAGAGGAGAATTAGAAAGCATTCTACTATGGTACTTAAATATTTCTCCCAGGTCTCTTTTACATATTTTTTAATTTTTTAATCCTGAAATTTAAGTCTGTTTAGGGGGTATGGAAGGACTGGAAATAAATTTTAAAGTGATGAAGATATCGCTTCCTGAAAAATATAGGGGCTCTTCCTTTCTTCCCTCTTCCCTTCCCACCCTCTCTTTGCTCTCCTCCCTTCCTTCCACTCATTTATTTAGCACCATGGCCACTAACCATTGAGCAGTGAACAAGCAACACAGGCTCGCTGATTTAGAGAACTCCTGTTTTATTCCAGTGCCATGCACCTTTCTGTGATGATGGGAAAGTTTTGTATCTGCAATGTCTGATGTGGTAGCCACTAGCTACAGAGGTTATTGAGAGCTTGTAAGGGAGCTAGCACAATGGAGGAACTAGATGTTATATTTCATTCCATTTTAATTTGTTGCATTTAAATGTAAACAGCCACCTGTGGCTAGTGGCTACTGTATTGGGCAGCCCAATACCAATGGATGAATAAACAGCAAACAATTAAATAAACAGTACATAAAATTGTTCAGATTTGGAAAAGTGCAATAATGGGGGGAAAGAGGCTGAGCATGACTGGGGGAAAGCAGGCTGGGCTTTATAAATTTTAGTTGGTCAAGAAAGAACTCTTGCTACACAAGCAAAAGGCATCAAGCCATACAAAATGTGGGAGAAGAGGGAAATGCCAAGTGCAAAGGCCTGAGGTGAGGGGGAGCTTAGAAGAGAGACACTGCCAGGCCACTGTGGCGGAGAGAAGGGCTCGGATATGAGGAGGCCAAGTCAGAGAGCAGTGGCAGAGTGTGAGCAGGCAGAGCCTCATGGGCAATGAGGAGCCTGGAATTTACTCTCATGTGGAGGGAAGCCAGAGAATGGTTTCAAGTGGGAGATTATCATGAGCTGATTTATGTTTAATAAGATCAGACAAACAGCTAGTTGGAGACCAGACAGCAAGAGTGGAAACAGCGGTCAGTAAGGAGGGAACTGCCTAGTCAGGCTTGATGCCCCAGGGGCTTGTCTAGGGCCACAGCAGAGCCAGACTCGGGATGTATTACGAGGGCAGAGCCAGCAGGCCTGTGATGGATGACATGTGGTGAAAGTATGTCTGCGTGTGAGCAGGAAAAGAGAGAGATAGAAGAGGATGACTCTAAAGTCAGTTGTAGAGCTTATCCCAACATCATTAGACTCTGGGGAGGGAATGACCTTTGAACCCTTGAACAGTATAAGGGGACAAAAAAAGGTGCTCAAATTCCTAGAAGTAGTCAAACTAGAAAAGTCCTTGTCTATATGTGAGGAAGCCCATTCATATGTGTGTGTGTGTGTGTGTGTGTGTTTATGCATGTGTGCCTGTGTGTACAAAAGTTAGAGTAAAATGTGCCCAATTATTTCAGTCTGATCAAAAAGAACTTATTTAATCTTAGGCATATAAGCTGTATAATGAACTTTTAAAAAGGAAGCCAACTCTTGCAGCATTTTGTTGCCAAAATGTACTTTGGCTTAGCATTAAACACCATGTACATATATTTAAACATGGGTATATGCCACCCACCTTCAAAACTAGTCATTCTAAACCACCATCGAATGCTATCTAGTAGGAGCGGCAGGATGGAGACCACTTATATCTCTCATTGCAGGTGTTGTTTTGAAGCGTTACCTTGGAGTTGACAATATGTTTCCCTGTGTCCATTCATGTGTTATGCATAGAAAAGCCCTACAAAGGTTTCATAAATAAGGGGGTCTCACTACACACATGCACTTAAATTTGATGCTATAGAGTCAGGGAGAAAGAAAGGAAAGCAATTGACATAGTATAGGGAATTCCACTCATCATTTCTCTCAATGAGTGTATAGGCCTGATCATGAACATGGGCCTTAGCAGGAAATTAGCCGTTCCACCCATTGAATTGGTTCCCATTTATTTCATGGTGTGGAGAGCTTACCAAGCTGGGTGCCCTTCTAGTGTTACTTTTCCCTATAACATGACTCCATTTCATCTGATGCTCAAAGACAAAGCATTGTTTCCAGTGCTGGAAGGAAAACTGGCAGCTCTGGGCTTGTGGGAAAGTGGATTTTATGGGTAATTTAATGGGCATTCAGGGGTCATTTTGACTAGACATGATTTTTGCCTCATGCCTGGAGTTTCTAACCTGATCTGCTTATGGGATGTGTGTCCACTGTGGATCATTATTAGCACAAAGTGGCTTCGACTTTTCTCAGAAGGAAAATCATAAAGGGTCTAATATTACTACCTTTCAGTTAGAAAGAACTTGAAAACCAAGCTACCTCAAGTTTTTGTTGTTGTTTTATGTGTTTTTTTTGTTGTTTGTTTTGCTTTTTTAGGGAAATCTACCATACGAAGGACATTAACACAAACAAAAGAGAATATACAAATTTTGAGAGATTATAGCTATTAAATTTATGTTTTAAATCTAAGTTGAATTTGTTGTATGTTCAGAAGTACAGGAAAGTTTTTGCCTGAAATTTGCTTACCTCTCTAGAAATGGCTATGTTAAGAAGCTAAACTTTTGAGCAAAAAACATATGACCTTCTACAGACACACACACACACACACACACACACACACACTAAAGATTTTATTTTCTACTAAAGATTATATGATCTCAAAACTTAAACATCCTTTTGGAACATAAAACCAGAATTTATATCCTGGCACTTTCTGATTTGGGAGTGATGCCTAGAAAAACAAACACATTTTCTTTAATTAGTCCTAAAAGAAAAGAAATACAACTGAAAATTAATATTGTTGGTTTAATAATGCAATAGAAAACATGGTTCATAAACACTGAAAGAAAGCTGAGGTTGCCCTATGCTTTAATAGGAATGAAAGTATAAAAAAATAAATAAAAGGCCAGTTGATCTGCTTTAAAAGGGAATTTGCATTTACTGTTTTTGATTAGTTTGTGTTTTTGCTCGTGTTTAAACTCCTACTAGGCTGATTATTGAAAATATCATATAACCTGAGTCACAAAATATTAACATGATTACTTCACTATATATCTGCTCCAAGACAATCAGCTCAGTCAGAGCAACTTTGCTTTCAATTGCCTTTGCTGAAAAGTTGCATAAACATCCCAGACCAGTTAATTCTTTCCATGGGCTTTAAGCCTCATTGACATGTAGATGAGAGCCTGATCAAATGACATGACTGGGAGCCCAGTGAAGTGAAGAAGCTTGCCCGCACAGTAATGATGGGACTGGAGTCTGCAAGCCCAGAGAAGGACAGCAAGAATTCTCCATTCTCATCATGGCCAATCTGGAAGAGTGTCCCTTGTAAAGGAATATTAAACTGCACTCAATTCTCAAAACATCCTTCCTTGACCACAATGAAACATGTCACAAGAAAAGAAAAGAAAATGCTGGTCTGCACCTTAACAAAATGAAATATCCAGTTTTCTGAAACAGGAAGATTAATTAATGTGAATCAAGGAAGTGCAGATATCACTGTGGTGTGGCAGGTCATGCAAATGAGTTGGCTGGAAAATCTGAATTCTAAACTGTGTGAGGGCAGGACTTGGCTACATCAGTCTGGTTCCCAAGTACATCCTGGCATATATATCCCCCCAAATATAAACATACTTTAACAGCTGATAGGTCGATTGATGTTCCATTCTTTCCAGATTTATCTCATTGGAATTAATAATGTATGATAAGTGTGTATACATTTTGGGGAATATTTATTTATTTTTCATCAAGAAACTGTGCAATTTCATCAATTCCTCCGCTATAAATGTGGTGGTTGGGTTACAGCAGTAGTTTTCACACTGGCTCACTCTCACCCCACTCCATCTTGGTTTAACTACAATAGTTGTCTTTCCCCTCAAACAGTGCAAGTATTTATTTATTTTAAGCTTTTGGCTGAAAAGTACACAACTCATAATTGTACAGTGTAATGAATTTTCACAAACTGAAGCCATCTCCCTCTTGCCCCATTTCAGTCATTGCCCCTTCTTCAACCCTAAGTAACCACTATCCTGAATTCCAACACAATAGATTGGTTGGCCTTGTTAGTTTTGTAGACATGGAATCACACAGTGTGTACTCTGGTGCCTACCTAGCTTCTTTTGCTCAATATAATGTTAGGAGACTCATCCACTGAATTGAGTACAACTGCTAATTCCTTCCATTTCTATTGATGCTAATTACTAACACTGTTTACAAGAAAAAAACACTTTTGAAGCATTCAGGGAAATTAAATTGATCAGAGTAATAAGGAGAACCATAAGTAGATAGTGTCTAGATGATATCATCTTTGTGTACATGTGTATTAAAGGATTTCCTAGTGGTTCTGCATCCACTGGTGATTAGTAACTGGGAGCTGGTGATTTTGAGTAACCTTTAACTCATTTGCATAAAGATAAAAGGAAAGATTTGCTGAATGAGTGGACTAATACACTCTTTTCAAGGAATCCAAGGTTGTCTTCTAATATTCTGTTATTTGCCTACAATGATTTTCTTAGCTTGTAACTGTGAGGATTAGAAAACCTGATTCTTTTCACAAGGTTCAGAGTGGGCAAGGAAAGCTATTTGGAAGGATGAAGGAATATGCAGAGCAGAGGATGTATATGGCAGAGAGACTACTCTGTATGACACTGTACTGACGGATACATGTCATTTTACATTTGTCAAAACCCATAAACTGTACAACACCAAGAATGAATCCTAGTGAAAACTACTGACTTTGATGATAATGATATGTCACTGTGGGCTTACTAAATGTAACAAATATTCCACTTGGTGGGGGGGAGGCATGTTGATATTGGGGGAGGCTATGCATGTGTGAGGACATTAAGTATTTGAGAAATCTCAGTATCTTCTTTCAATTTTATGTTAATCTAAAACAGCTCTAAAAAATGAAGTCTATTAGAGTATTATAGAAAGTGGGGAATTGAAAAATATCCAGGGACTTCCCATAAAGCATATAATTTCTGAAATACATCAAAATAAATATACAAAGATAGCATAAGGAAGGCTGAGAGACTGTTCTTATTAGACAAGTTTTTCCAAGAACTTTTACAATACAGTAGTCCTCCACCTTACTCCAGGTTTTACCTTCCAAGGTTTCAGTTACCCCGGGTCTGAAAACATTACATGGAAATTTCCAGAAATCAACAATTCCTAAGTTTTATATTGAGTGTAGTTCTGAACATCATGATGAAATTTCACGCCAATCCACTCCATCTTGCCCAAGACGTGAATCATCCCTTTGTCCAATGTATCCATGCTATATACACTACCTGCCAATTAGTCCCTTAGCTATTTTAATTAGCAGATCAACTTTTGAGGTGCTGCAGTGCTATATTCAAGCAACCCTTATAATAAGTAGTCTAAAGCAGCGTCATAATGTCTACATTATTTACCTCACTTCACCTCATCTTGTGGGTATTGTATCATTCACATCATCGTAAGAAGGATAATACAGCACAACAAAATATTTCAAAGTCCACATCACGTAATTATTATAGTATGTTGTTATAATTATTCTGTTATCATTGGTTATGTTATTAATCTCTTATCGTGCCTAATTTATAAATTAAACTTTATCATAGGTATGTATATGCCTAATATATAAATTAAATTTTATCACAGATATGTGCAGGAAAAACAATACATATATATGGTTTGATACTATGGGTGTTTTCAAGCATCCATTGAAGGTCTTGGAATATATACCCAATGGATAAGGGAGAACTACTGTAGTAACATATCAAACAAAACTGTTTCTAGTACTTCTCTTTTTGTAATGAAAGTACAAATCTCTGTGATATTTCCAGTGGCTCTGTGTGAAATCTCAAAAAAAAAATTATTTTTTTTCTGTATTTAGGATCTGAATTTGGAAAGGGAAAATTCAAAGAGTTTTCAGCCTGGCTGGTATTGCTTCAACCCATGAATCAGGAGGTCACAGTTTGATTCCTGGTCAGGGCACATACCCAGGTTGTGGGCTTGATCCCCAGTAGGGAGCATGTAGAAGGTAGCCAATCTATGATTCTCTTATCATTGATGTTTCTATCTCTCTCTCCCTCTTCCTTCTTCTCTGAAGTCAATAAAACCATTAAAACATAAATAAACAAGTTTCCAGAGAAATGTAGAAATGATCATTAAGACTGGGTCATGAATGACTTTCAAACAATATTTAATTTCTTCTTTAATCAAAGTAATAAGAAAACATTTAAAAATAATCAAACATGATTAATAAAATTAAACAACTTTTTCATAAATGAGAAACTTTTTTCTCCTTAAGTAATCAAATATATAATAAGGTCAAAATAAACTGCTTCTTAGATAAAAAAAAAATTGCTACTAGGAAAATCACAAAGAAGTAAAGAATAAGCTTTGATTTTGTATAAGTGAGTGTTAATTAGCAAACCAAGTAAATAAGACATCAAAACTAGGCAAATTTCCAAGGTTTAAAAAAATCTCATATTTTGTTTTCAGATCTAGATTTGATAAACCAGAGCACATAATATTTAATTTCCATGTTTTGTCCATAATTAGAACAAGTCAGGAGGTCCAAGAGGTAAACTCTTACCTCAAAATAATAGTATATGTTATTTATAATAATATGCAGTGAATTAATATTAAATCAATAAATACTTTTAAAAAGCTATATAAAATTTTAAAGAGGTTAAAAGATATATTTAAGAAAATCTCCATGAACCTCTTTTTGTATCAAGGAATTATTTTTCTACATAAAACCATAAAGAGAGATTTTTAACACTTATGGTAAATAGAATCTTGAAAATAAAATAAACAATCACTAGAATCCCATTTTTGCACTTTGTCCTTCAGTAAGAGACATACAAAAATGCAGTAATCAGAGAAAACAACAAAAAAGTGGATTTAAACCCTATTAATGAGAGCTCAAAAGAAACTTCAATAATTTAAAAGAAACTGAAATTTGTGGAAATTTTTTTAAAGAAGGCTTATTAAAAATATATACTTACAAAAAAATCATTGGAAACTTTGAAAAGGCCTTTGAGATTTCTATGTAAACCATAGTGACCATGGTAAATCTTCTGATGACAATGAAGAACTGATACACAAGGAACTCCTCTTTCTGGGAATGTCTAGGTGAAATCTAATGAAAGGAACAGAGATAAAAAGATAATAAGCCCTGGCTGGTTTGGCTCAGTGGACAGAGCGTCGGCCTGGGGACTGAGGGATCCCAGGTTCGATTCTGGCCAAGCACATGCCCGGGGTTGTGGGCTCGATAGCCAGTAGGAGGCGTGCAGGAGACAGCTGATCAATGATTCTTTCTCATCATTGATGTTTCTCTCTCTCTCCCTTCCTCTATGAAATCAATCAATAAATATATTTTGAAAAAGAAGGTTTTAAAAAAATGTGACTTGAA
Organism: Lasiurus cinereus; assembly: GCA_011751065.1. Lineage (NCBI taxonomy): Eukaryota > Metazoa > Chordata > Mammalia > Chiroptera > Vespertilionidae > Lasiurus > Lasiurus cinereus. The sequence goes on from JAAGEH010002531.1 coordinate 5,710,543, forward strand.
TGAAAATATGACATGTTATCAATTCAATACATTTGTGAAAACATCATCGACAAACAATGAGCATTCATGATTTTGAAAACTGCACTTTGCCTATGGCCCATTAGCATTGTTGTTTCCAACACAGCCATTAGATGAATCAGCTATGGCCTGCCTCCTAGAGGATAGCAGTGGGGGAGGTCACAGCAGTGGGGGAAGTCATAACATTGGCTTTTTGGGAAACAGGAGGTCATCATTGCTAACAATTCTTCTTTCTGGGCCAGGCAATCATCTGGTCTTCTGGTACACAGCCGATATATTTTATACAAACTCTTTTGGTTCAGGGTAGGGTTGGCCAGCTTTCCCCTGACAAGGTCAGTACAAAAATCCTAGTTACAGCTGGGTCCACACACAGAGAGAAGATGTAGATGCTGCTGATTACTGCCCTTTGTTTGGGCCTGAGTCCTAATGACATTAAACGAAAAACACAAAAACCTGCTTACTGGTATGCTCAGTCACAACTAGTACAGAAGAAATAATATCTTTAATCAGTTTACATTCTTAATTTTCCTCTGGAGTCAAAAAGTATACCTAATAACGGGAAAAGAAGATGTAAAATGAAGAGAGAAGATACCACCAAACAGAATTTAGACAGTGTAACCAAAGCATAAAAAAGAGTAACACTTTTATATCCAAGAGAACAAAAAGTAAATATGCTGAATCATCAGAAAAATGTTGGTGCTATAGCAGAGATAAAATAAGATCCGGGTGATGATATGGTAGACACATAATTAATGTTTCTAACAAAGCACGTTAGGATTGGAGAAAGAAAACATCACTCAATACTGTAAGCAACAATAAATACTGAATCGTTACTATTACATGGTCTTTGGTGCCTGGCTTTTGTTAAAAAAAAAAAATCCCTTTTTACCACCTTAACCTATTCTCCCTACTTCATTGTGAACACCCTGATCTCATCTGTAGCTTCTTTTCCTTCCATCTTCCCATCTGGGATGCACCTTTTTGTCAGGTTTTTGCCAGGAAGCAGCCTGAGAGTGGTTTGGATACTTGTCTAATGACCTCGTTGTACACATTATGTGACCTCCAAGCTTCATTGCACACATCAGCACAAAGAAAACCTAAAATAACATGGTTGTTGCCCAAAAATCCTTGCAATTAAGGTTGGTCAGTGATGAGCTATGAGTCAGAGTCTGAGCTAAAATATGGAAAGGCAGTTTATAAGATTTTCCCAGTAATCAACAATGATTCAGGCAAAACTCTTTAATCCTTGTAAGCCCTTTGTGAAGCATTATTCTTTGTGCAGTAAAGAAATGCACAAATCAGAATTACAATAGCTATTTACCATTTCTGGAATAAACATAATAATATTAAAAAACTGTCATCCCAACTAAAAGAAATAATCCCATTAGATGAACCTAATTCAATGAATTAGTAGAAAAGAAGGAATTATATATTTGAAAGAAACTTAACTACCTCTGATATCTCTTTCCTTTAAAACAAACATAAACATCAGCAACTTATCTTACAGCTGGGGTGGACCCCTGAATTCAGTTATTAACAGGCATAACTTATTTCAGATGTAGAAATGTGACATGACCAAGAAAATATAATTCTTGAAAAAATCTACAGAGTAAACTTTTATTACAGTTGAATGAAAGTTGGAGATTTTATCCATTATTTCCTTTTCCACTATTTCCTAATGTAATAAGAACATATTGAGTGTCTTTCTACCATGAGCAAATTATAGTATCCAGGTAGGGAGGAATACAACAAAGTTGTCCTTTCTAAAGAAAACTCAGCTGACAGGGGAGCAAAGGACTGTGGAAGCTGGGAGGCGGTCTACATACTGGGAGCAAGGCACTGTGACAGGTAGTCCAGCACCCCAGCCACAGGCAGGGCAATGCTCCATCCAAAGCATGAAAGGGCACTCTATGTGACTAGAGTAGGATGCATAATGGGAGGGGACAAGAGGAGATTGGGATTGTGGAAGAGTGAGGTGTGATGAGATCCTGCCTGGCAGTCCTAAACCTCTCAGAAACTTAAATAGTACTATGTACAATGTTTTCTCTAAAGAGAAAAAATAACATGGGTTGACTGGGGAATCTCAGAGGGAAGTGGGGAGGGGATGATAGGAAGAGATTAACCAAAGAACTTACATGCATACATGCATAACCCATGGACACAGACAATAGTGTGATAAAGACCTGCAGAGGGGGGTCCAGGGGGAGGGAAGCTCACAAGGGGAGGGAAGCATGTGGGATCAGGTGGAGGGAGGTGAATGGGAGGAAACATGGGAATAGCTATAATACTTTCAACAATAAAGATAAATTTTAAAAGAGAAATAATAGTAAAATTTTGAAGAAATACAGAAATGAGTTGTCTGCTTAAGAATATTATTTCTTGTCACTAAGATCTAATATGCTATTATTTTTTTTTAATTTGACTTATATAAGGGAAAACCTTGGATGTTTTCAATATAAAACTAGGAAAAAATCATATCTATATTCATTTATTTGTTGTAAAGCTAATTATTGGAAGCTTTAATACCTTACTACCTTATGAGTGGTATTCACTAGAATCTCATGGGAAGCTTCAAAAATAGTTCAACCTCTACCTCTCAAAGATTCTGATTTAATTGTTCTGGGAGTGGAATACAGACATCAGTATTTTTAAAGATGCCTCAGATATTTTTAAGTATGACCAGAATTGAGAATTACTGTGCTATATTAATATTCTGAAAAGAGATAAATAAGTTTTCAAGTTGAGGGTATCTACACATGTGAAAGTACCAAGAACTTTTAAATTATCTGCAGAAACAGAACATATTCTTATGTGGCTATACTTATGATCTGAGCATGCTCTACACATGTGCATGGGTGTGTGTGTGTGTGCGCGCACACACAGACACACACACACCCTATTGTTATCTTTGCAGTCTGGCCTCAAACACAGAAGCCTGTCAAGAGACAAAAAGAATCATTCCCTAAAGTGCTCCTACAAGCTGTCAAAGAAAGCAGAGCTGGCAAACAGATGTTCTTTGTGGTTCAGATGCTGTGATCACCACTTTATCCCAGCAAGCTTTGAAAAGCATTTCTCACACAGGCTTTCCAGAGAGCTGTAATATGTTATGTATGACAAAAAATTCATAGTCTACCTCTTCAAATAATTTTCGGATAAAATGAAGAAAATTAAATAACACTGGCTTCTTGAAGTTTCTACTGAGGTTCATGGTTTTTGCTCCAGCAGCATTAAAACATTGGGTTATCTCTAATCACATGATAAAAATGAGCTCATTCACATCTGGGAATCATTCCTGGAAAACCTGCCTCTAACTCTGCTCTAATGATGTGGTACCATAGTTAATATGATTGAAAAAACCCCTACACAATCCATTGACAACTGCTTTCATTATATCCATAATTATATCCATATCGTTAGTTTCTATTACAAGTCTGTAGTTCAAATAGCTCAGTAGTCAATAAAATGATTGCTTTCTATATGGCCACTAAAAGGTTTTAAAATTGATTTCTCGGCTTTACACTACCATGAACTGGACATGTCAAAATAGATTAAATACATCATTTCAACCCTACATTGATTTACTCAAATTTCGATAAGTTAGAGAAGACTGTGAAAGTCCTATTATTCAATTACTTAAAGGAAGATGTATAATTAAGTGTCTACTGATTTAGTTGTCCAGGAGAGTATCCTATATAATAAAAGCCAAGTGACTGAATGATGGAACAACCAGAACAATGGTCGAGCAGTCACTATGATGTGCACTGACCAGCAGGGGGCAGATGCTCAGTGCAGGACCTGCCACCTGGTGGTCAGTGCACAGTGCCACTTGGCTGACCAGGATGAGCAGTGCTCCCAAAGCAGGCCGATCCTCGCATGCCATGCCCCCCACCAGTGCACGAACCTGTGCACAGGGTCTCTAGTTGCTAATAATTTTAAAACTCTAAAATCCTATCAGTCATGAATCTATGCTTTGCAGAAGATAGGCTATTATTGAATATATTGGTCACACTGCCTTCTATTTGAATAAAAAGAAAATAGGAAGTTTTATTTCATATTTGGAAAAATCATCAGCTACTTGAGACAAACTCTATTCCCTCATCTCCGAAACTGGAATCCTACTTTTAACCTATCTTTTAGTGATGTTAATGTACTTAGAAAATATAAAGCCACATAGAACAAATCATGGAATAAATGAAATACATGTCTGACTTTTTTGAAAAGTTTCTGAGAGGATGAATTCTAAAGAATGACAAAAACACTACAAGCCAAACCACACAGTGTAAGCCATCCTGTTGAGTATCCAAAAGTCACAGGAGCATGCTTTTCTTCAATCTCTAAAATCCCAGAAAGATCTGCAGCTATGGGCTGCACTGGACCATCTCAAGGAAGAAATCATTAGAGGCTGTGTTTTCCTGGAAGGCCTGGCCAGATCATACTCATCTTTGTATTTCCCCATATCACCTTACATGACTTTTTGTATTTAGCAACTTAATATCTTAAAATGATTAAACATATTTCTAAAATGTTCCATCATACAAAATTTCAGAGAAGGGCTCTCCGAAATTTCTTTGTTCTCTGTCACCGCCACACATCCCATTATCATTATGAAACTATGCAAAAACCCTGACCCTTAGGTGCTAGCCAATGTTATTCTCCACAAAGGATAAGATATGGTCATATTATGCCATAAACAGAAGATGAGAATAACAGAGGTCACGAGGTCTAGGCCTCCATCAATAATCTATCACTAATGCACTGGGTGAGACTGGGTGAGTCAACTGCTCTCCAAACCACAGCAAATAAAGGAATATAATAGAATGTTTACTTTGGTTCTTCCAGTTCTGTTACAAATCTATAACAAACAGATGCCAATCCACAGCCCAGGGGATGTCTTACACTTTTCAGACATATTTTATGTATATCTCAGAAAGTAGGTATGGGGAAAAGAAAAAAAAATCCAGTATTCTTATTAACTATATATTGATTCTATGTTTAAAAGTAAGAAACATTGTGTTCTCTGAAATAGCTAAATAGGCATTATAATTAAGAAAAACATGAGGGTACTCTAGTCAACCAACCACAACGAATTTGATATTAATATTTTTGAAAAATAAGTTGTCACAGACTTTTTTGTTAATGATACCAGTGAATTCTAATACCTTCCCATGGCCAGGTTTGGTAATTCTTGTCATGTAAAATATCAGTGGCGTTCAGTACACAGCCTGAAAGGGCTGCATTCTTCACCTTACCACTAACTTTTCAAGACCAAAACACATTTGGTGGAATTATATTTGCTAAGCTTATAGTGTATTAGCCCATTCATTTCTGGGCCTTATAATTAAGTGAAGGATTTTGTGTCCTATCTTAATAATAAAATGCACATTTCCTATTAAATAGTTCCTACTACTTCAGTTCAAAAATATAAAACTACTTAAAACATTTACAATGGATTAAATTTAGAGACCTGAAAAAAAAATACAAAATAAGTAAAAAATTAAAATAAAAATTTTAATTCTCACTGCATAAATTATTTGCTTAAAATCCCAAACTTCAGTTGTTAGTTCTGAAACAACAAAACAAGCATTCAAAGGATGCTTGTTCTTCCATACCCTCCAGGGAAACCACCTAATGATAAGCTTTTGCTTACTGACACATTTTCAATTGTTGCTTTTATAAGAAGTGTTGGTATTTTCCTATTGCTTTCTCACTTCATACATCATCTGGGCTTTCCCTCATTTCTTTACAGCTCAAAGCTTTCTCTCATCTGAAGCCATTGTTTGTTTGACATGAAAAAATAGACTCTAGTAAAACTAATTACATCAGATGAGGGAAAAACCTAAATTCAATTATGGAATCATTAATTCTAAAACCATTAGGTAGAATTATCATACTTGAAGCAGTGCTTCTTCATTCAGCAATTTATTTTAAGCTATATTTTCAACCTTTAATATCCTCACTCTTTACTTTTTTTTATAGCAAGTGTCTCTAACCGACTCATTTAGTCAATAATTATTCATGCATTACAAATTACATGCCAGGCATTGATCTATGATCTGGGTTTATAGTATTAAATAAAACACAAATTTCTTGCTCTCATTTAGCTTACATTTTGATGGGGGAAGGAGATAATACACAGTTAAATACACAATGTTAAGTTGAGAAGGGGGCTGGGAAGATAGAACATGATGAGAGTGACGGTCACAGGGTTATGCTGTTTTTGAATAGAGTGGTTATGGAAGACCTGGTAAAATAACATCTGGGCAGAAGCATGTGAAAATAAAATAAAAAACAAACCCATCTTAGCCTTAGACCCTAGCCATATTCCCCACATTATCTTCACCATCAATGGAACTAATATTTTGATCTATCTCTAACCCTGGTTTCTCATCTGGAGAATCTCATGTGATTTTTGCCCCTAGGAGATCATGATCTATGTCTGGGCATTTCTTTTATTTTCTTTTTTATTTTTGACAATATTAAGATGTCTCCCATTCCCAGCCCCTCTTTGCCCCATTTCACCCAGCCCCACCTCACCTTGACCTTCCCACACTATTATCTATGTCCATGGGCTATGTGTATATGCATACATGTTCTTTGGTTAATCTCTTTCTGTCATCCCACACCCTCTGAGGTTGTCACAATTGGGAAGAGGTTGCTATTCGAATGCTGCTAAATATCCTGCAATGCACAGGGACAGTCCCTACAATAGCAAATTATGTCACCCAAGATGTCAATAGGACAAGGGTTAGAAAGAAACCATGCCACAGAGGACGAGGCATGCCTGGCTTCTCCCAAATGCTCCATAACTCCCTCAGAAAAAACAAACAAGGGCATCTCATCCTCTAAGATATCTATGCAGAGCTTATTTTTAAATGTTTCAGTGATTCATTAAAGCAAGATATATTCACAAATATTTTATTACTTCAGTTTAAATAACTGCTTATATGTAAAAGCCATATAATTGTTCTTTCAGATATCCTGGAATTAAAACTTGCACTAACTTCAAGAGTCTCCAGTTCAAATCATTGAATTCTTAAAATGTGTTCCTACCCTAATGAGCAGTTTGAATGAAAGATTTCAGACAGTGATGACTGTTAGATAGTGAGAAGGGAGACCATCAGAAAACTACTTGATTGGCAAGAGTTTAGTTCCCTATGCAAATACTTCACTATACACCACTAAGAAACAAGCAGAAAATAACACCTGGTTAATTTAGTTTGAAAGCTAAGCACCTAAGTAGTTTTCAACACTAACATCTTCAGTTTGTAGTTTGTCATTGAAAAATCTGGTTGGTATTTCTTCTATAATTTTAACTCATGAACAGATCTGTGAAAACTATTTTAAGACCCCATCTGTCATGACATCTCTTCCAATACAAGTGTAATCACAAGTTTAAGAGGAAAGAAAGAAAAAGACATTCTATTTATTTCTTACTTAAGGCAAACATGGAGGTAGAATTTCACATATCAATTGCAAAAATCTCTCATACACCATCTAAGAGTAATATATCTTAAACATTCTGCCATTGGAAAAAGAGCAATGCCTGCTTATCACACTATCACCATGAAACTCAGTGACAGGATGCAGAAGCTAACATTGTGGAATGCATTGTACATACTGGTGAGTGGATTAGACAGGTGGGAGGACACATGGCCAAATTAATGGCATGAGTTTTGGAGGAAAGGTTGAATCCTTTTACCACCAACCATAGACAAGTTCCTTAAGTTCCCTATAAGCACCAGCTTCTTTGTCTACCAGTTGGGGGTAATGGTCATCAAAGTTCACTGTAAGGCTGTCATCAGGATTAAACAAGACAACATCTGAGAGTACTTGCATGCACTGCAAAAGGTTTCAATAATGACAGCTATTAATGCTATCATTAGCTGTGTGTGGATTGAAATGATTCTGCCTTTTCTTCAGCATCAAAATCCATATCCAACTATCTGAATCATGGTAAAGAGATCTCAGATCTTTGTTTGCCAAAGGCCCCTCAACACCTACAGTTGTCTTCCCTGGACATTACCTGAGGATTTTTGCACTGGGAGCAGTGACTGCTGAGAAAGAGCAGAGCCATGCTGGTTCTATTCTTCCATTCCCCATACCACCCTGCTCAGTCTTCTCTACACTCTGACATAAGTACTTGGATAACAAGATGACAGCGGACCAACCATTGAGGAGAAAGGAGGGGGAAGAGAAAGGAAATACAAAAAAAAAAAAATTAAAAGCCTGGGTATATTACTATCAATGGCTGGCGATCTACAGCCTGATTTGTATGTAAACTCACAGCTGATGGGCAACCACAGCTAAAATCCAAAATATCCCAATTGTATCGTCCACAGAACTATCGGTTCCACTCTCCTAGAAAGAGAGGAAGCTTGAAGACAAAAAGCATACTTTTTATTTAAATTCACTAGAAAAACTGTCTTAAAGTCTATTTTATACTTCTTTAACTTTTGATTCTATGACATAATCAAGAAGTGAATTAATGAAAAACAAGGAATTTTGAAAGCAGCTAAAATCAGGATGGGGTCTGTTTATTAAGTGCTGGCTATTCTGACCAAACCCCAAAGTACTCCTCCCATTGAGCATTTCCCAGATACTAGGGTTGGATTTCAAATTGAGCCTGTCCAAAGACAATGGAGTTTCTGACAGAATCCCAAAGGTGACTCTCTTACTGATCATCTGAGGAGGTCCTGGAGGGACCATAGTTTTAAACAGTGATATAAGGCATATTTTTCCAAATAAAAGTGCAAAATAAACTGGAGGCTCACTGCAGTTGTTTGAATTTAGGCACTTAATTTAAAACCTGGGATTGGGTTATTTTCCAGTAGATTTAAATCTGAGTCTTTAAAGGGCTTGCCTTTTTTTTTTTAAGGAAACTTTAGTTATTCCTTTTAAAAAAATAATTTATTGATTTTGAGAGAGAGAGAGAGAGATGAAAGTGAAACATCAATAGGCTGCCTTCTACATACTCCCTACCAGGGATCAAGCCTGAAACCCCAGGAATGTGCCCTGACCTGGAAACGAACTGGCAACATTTCAGTACACAGATGATGCCCAACCAACAGAGCCACTCTGGCCAGGGTGGCTTGCCTTTTTAACATTAATATACTGAATAGTTGATAGGCTTACCAAACTGGGAAAGAGATTTTATTTTTCTTTTAAGTAAAGGTACCATGAGATTATACCAAATGAACATTGCTATGAATACTGCCAATTTTTATGTTTCAGGGTATGCACTTCCAATTTGCATGTGTTAGCTAGAAAATTGGTAAAGTGGCCAATTCATTTACCCTGACAACGGAAAACAACTTAAGTTCAAAATCTTCAGGAGGCCAGAGAATTGAGACTGCTCAACCTGTAAGCTCTGTATACTTCCCTTTCAACACTTTAAAAATGTACCCCACCAGTTTTAAGAGAGACAAGGTGCTGATTATTCTCACTGGTTAGCCAAGACATGAAGTAGAAATTTCTGGCACTAGAGGTTCTAACTCTAAATATGTGCTTCCTTATGGTGAAGCTCCTGGGGTTAAAGGAAAGGGAGGGATGGCGGACCAAAAAAAATGCATTAACAAACATTTTTCTTCCCTTAGTCCATGATCAATCACTTGATTCAATTTATCAATGCCCAATCTCTGTTTAAGCTTACATCCTAAGATACGAAAGCTAATTATGAAAGCTCTCATGTAAACAGCCTGAAAATCAGCTTAATAGACAGGTATTACTCACCATCAGCAAGTACTTAATAATTTTGTCTGAACACAGGTGAAGAGGTAATAAAATCTACTTGAAAAGTTCCATGGACTTGCAGGATCACGTGCTTCTTTGCAGTAATGAAATATAGTAAAAAGAGTCATTGACATGATTGCATATGTTTGCAGGACAAAATCATACTGAATACAAAGAATATTTTGCACAATTTTTGCCAAGTTGAAGAAAGATTCACTTTTGCTAAGTTTAAGGAGAGGTCCACTTTCTAAACTATTTTCTTGGCTGCTGTAAATATTGTGAAGAATATTCCTTTGTTTAGAGGTGTCAATAGTTCTCATCAGTCTTTTTACCTGGTGATTCTTAGTATGTTTTAAAAATATTTTTATTGATTTCTGAGAGGAAGAGTGAAGAAGAGGGAGAGAGAGATAGAAACATAAATGATGAGAATCATTGATAGGCTAGCTCCTGCATATCCCCTACTGGGGATCGACCCCACAATCCGAGCATGTGCCCTGTTCAGGAATCAAATGGTGATGACCTCCTGATTCATAGGTCAACACTCAACCACTGAAAAACACCAGCCGAGTGATTCTTAGTATTTTTGATGAATGAGAGGAGCCGAAGCTTTCCTAGTGAAGGAAAGGCGAGATGTGTGTTGGAAAAAAATGGAATGTTTCATGACTCGCTTCTACTTATCCCCATCCTCAACCTCACTTACTTCTTAATACCAGGTATCTTAGTACAAATGAGGGGAAATGTGATGGTTCTCTGTACTCACATATATAATAAGGGACTATGACTAGAGTGCTACTTACATTTGCCTCCCCAATATTTCAAATAAGTCAGTTGCATCCTGACCCCTCCTTACCCATCCCATGTTCAAGAAGCATAGTGAATTCTCATGTTCTCCACTGAGAAATCAACACATGGAAAAACTACCTAAGGTGCAACTGAGAAAAGAATCTCCCCACAATTTCCAATTCTAAGTAGGTTTTACACAGTGTCTTTTTCTAAACTGCTTGTAAGGGCAATTTATGAGCTCCTGATTGCTAAAACATATTGTGCTCTTAAAAAGAAAAAATGGTAATAGTAGTTTGGCTCCTTGTTGGCATTCCATTTTTTATAGATTATTATATTGTCTTCAAGCTGGGTTGAGTCTGAAATTAATATAATTAGCCTCCTGCTCAGCTGCAAGAATCTATTTTCCATTCTTATTCGTCTTTCCTCTCTACCCCTGCAGGCGGACTTGGAAAGGAAAGAAACCTATGTTCCGTGGTCTAACATTCAGTGTTAGTTCCCAGACTTCTGTTCTAGAAGCCAGTATCAGTCGAATGTGAAAACAACTCGAGAAATCACAGGAGACCCTTCACCGCCAACCGACTTGCTTTCCATAAATAGCACTTATTTTAAATGCTATAAAAACATATCAGGAATATCAGACAGACAAATGATCAGATAAAAACTGGCCACAAAGGCTTGAATCAGGACAGGAAATCTCATAGTGAGATAGAAGTGGGAGGAAATTCGGTATCCAATTCTGGAGCAATCAATAATAAAACACAATATTCTAAATGAAACAGGATTCCAAACAACACCACTCCCACCCTCTTTCGGCTGGAAGTACATTTACATAGTTTAAACTAGAAAACTGGGGAGTGGGGAGTCACTATATTTTTCACACTTGAAGAAAAAAATTTAAACTTACCAAAGTTTGATTTTATTCTGAAGACTCTGTTAAGTTCATCAGTTTCCTACTCAAACTATGTAAATCCAAGCATATAAAATGGAAGACAACCCAGGACTCCAGTTTCCCGTGACTCAGAGGGAAATGTGAACACGGGAGGCCTTTGGGCCACATGGAGCATACACACGGGATTAATTTGGCCCACTTGGTATTCTAAAAATAAGGAATTTTACAAAAACATCCATAGTTTTGTCTCCTCTTAAAAATCAGATGTGGAGAATGTGGCACTACCTTCCCAAATGATTGCAAACCCAGCTGCTTCCTTCAGACTAGGCCTGCCCATTCAGCTGGTGCCAGTTTCCACTACTCCCCACTATGTAAAAGCCCAGTCCCCCGCTAGTATTCAAGTACTTCCTGCCTCTGAACGCATAGGACTTTAGGATCCCTGCCCTAAAAGCAGAGGTGCGTGTGAATCCTGCTATAAACGCTTATGTTTAGCCCATAAAAGAGGTTTTAGGAAATGAGCATTCCCTGGAAGACTTGGGCCAACAGACTCGAATAACACACAAAACCTCATTCCAATACTACAGGGATCTAAAATAACGTTGAAACCTAAAAGTCTTTATTAAATCGTTCTACATTTATGAGTTCTCAAGATATGATATTAGTATTTGATTTCTGACTTCACTGTAGGAAAATAGAGAACTCAAAGGCATCTTTAATGTGGTTTTCACTTATATTATTTCACTTATAATTGTCAGTGTCAGCATAGCTAATATATGTAAGTATAGATATGAAATGGTATTACTGTAGTCCTGTGACCATTTTAATACCCAGAACAATAAAAATAACAAATGCTTATGGTCTCAACTGTAGCACAAGTAGTATAATCCAGTTTATAGATGTTTAGATTAATGCTGATAAATTGTGAATATGTATTTTTAAGCGAGTGATTGTTAATGAACACTCATGAATGCATGTGTTCATGATGTATTAAAATCTTTATGTTTATATGATGTCTTTATTTCTACATTTCAAAAAGCAAACATTCTGTCATCTGTTTTTAATACTAAAGTCCCAAATAATTTATAATGCAGCTATACAATATATTAGGGGCACCGAATCAACCACGCAGAAATATCTGTTCCACCCACTGTTCTCAAAATCTCCCATTAAATTAATATTGAGCTAAAAACCAAAGACATAATGAATAAAGTAATAGTTACTTGGGAAAATGCTTATAAAATACTTCAGATTGTGATTTGACATTTACTTCATTATATAAAAGAAAGCATGTGACTACATGTACTACAATGCCTCTCCTTAGTCCATTTTTTACTATAGAAGATAAAATATTATCTGAAAATCTGACAAATATCTTTAAATTCTCCTGGGTTATTCACCACAAGCAGTGCCCTATTAAAATAAGCAAAGGAACAAGAGAACCTTATCTATTTCAATTGTGCTGTCAACAGCAGACCAGAAGAAGCCGACATGCAGAGCAATGGAAGTGTTGTATCATTTGTAACCTGAAACAACTGGGGGGTCAGTCAACCATATTCTCTCTCAGAAGATAGAACACAGTATAGTTCAGACATTCTAATCAAATGAGAAGCCCACAGGAAGTTATTCAAATCTAAATGAGGTATACATTCATTTCAAATGTCACATACTTCAAGTGTCTATCTACTTATATTTTCCCTAATAGCTACTCAAATGGTTTCTTTCTACTGGTTCCAGAATTTGCTCATAATAAATAAGGTCATTATAATGGAGGGTCATTCAAAGGCTCATTTGTTTCTGTACTTAACACACACACACACTTTTCTTTCCGCATGTTAATCCCACTGAAGGGGGAAGTAAGCACAGGACTTGGAATCAGTTTCACCTATGTCTCCCACCACATTTTAGCAGCATGAGCTTCTATTCTCTGCCAAATTATCTATTAGATGGGGGAAAAGGGATAGGGCAAAAGACATCTCAGAACAGACCTGTTTTCATAGGATGCTGAGTCCCTGTCATCAGCACTACAGTCCTGCTTAAGTGGAGATAAAAATACTTGCCTCTTACCTATAAAAATTGTGACAAGGTTCAAATGCAGTATACACTCAGTTTAAAGTAAAATTTCTGAGTTTTTTAAGGACAAAATGCTAAATAAGGAATCAGGTAAAATTAGGGTGCAAAGTTTTCTATTGAAACAGAAAATCTTTGGCTAAGGTTCAAGGGTCAGAACCAACAACATGGTATAGGATCAAGAAAAAGAACTTATATTTAAACAGGCTTGGCTTAGAGTCATGACTATACTACTAAGTAGCTGTGTGATCTTGGACAAGTCACTTAACCTCTCTGAGTCTGTATATTTATCAGTAGAATCAGAACAAGAGTACTGTCCTCACAGGGGAGTAACACAGACTGAAGTATATGTTAAGTTCCTAACATTAAGACTAATACAATGCATAAGACTAATACTGGCTCACTTAATTTTTCTATTATTAGTTCATTCACATTATTATAAAACACATATTTACTCTTGATAACCAGTACATAACTAAATATATGACCTCTTTCTCTTTTCTATACAAAAAAGGCTTATTCAGGTAACAAAATTTCTTTTAGCCTTATTGCCTTTGTACAAATGAGACAACTGTGACAACTGTATATAGTATAACTTAAATGTCCACAATAAATGGATAAATTATTTTTTATTATTTCAATTTTTTTTAAGTGTCAAAACATTTTAGTCAGTTACTGTAGAAAGTACTGCTGTATGTTACTCAGATTCCCTCAGTCCTGACGAAAGGACTTACTCCCTCACCTGCTGGGAAGGAACACCTTCAGCTGTCCACCTTCTCTGGGAATTGCCCTGGGCTAGAGAGAGTCTTCAGAGGCCCACTATATCCGATGACTCGCTGGCATGGGCTTGCACAGGCCAGATCCTCTTGCCCCAACTCAGTACACTGCTGAGGAGCACCCTTTACAGGTCACCTGAGGCCTTTGGTGACACGAATCACAGCCCAACTTCTTCCCATATCTGCTTCCTTCCCCTCCGTCCACAGGTGTTGACCCCAAGAAAACTCTCTAACTTCCTCCAGAGTCTGTTTCCCAGGGAACCTGATGTACAACAGTAAAACCACCTGCCTGAACTCATTGCACTTTAAAGGTTATTAAGGTCTGGCTTCCTGTACCATTATAACTAAAACACATTTTATTGTTCATAAGAGCTGATGCATCTGCTTTCTCTACAAATGGGTACTTTTAATTGAGGAAGATGAGGGAAGAAAATAAAAACAGGTTAATTTAGCCACGTGGTTAGATTTCCCCAGCTGATTGGGGAATTGAGTGGTTAATTAAACTAAAAGTTATTTGGACATTGTAGAGACAATGCCTCAGATATGACAGATGAAGTAGCCTGTCTTTTGGGTCCCTGGCAATTGTTCAACTCAAACTTCTCTATAAAAATGTTTTCCTTTTAACAACTATATTTCACTAAACATGAATGCTAAAACATTACATTTGTTTCTATTTAAAGTAAGATATTACATTATCTTCATTGACAATAAAAAAGAAATAAGGAAAGGTTCTTAAAAATATGTACTTATGTTGCCTAAAGTCTTCCTCCCACCTTTCCAACGATGTTAGTTACAAGTGAAGGAGCTTTGTCAAATGCTTTTAAAAGTATCTTCCAGCCAAATCTACACTGATTTAATAATATCTCTGGCAATTCAGTAACATTTCCTGAAAACTGCAGTAATTACATCCACACCTCTAAGATCAATATCACTTTTGCCCAGTGGGCATAAGTTGAAAAAAATCATTCACAAATTACTGGACACTTACTCAAAATCAGTGATTTATTCATTTGTATTTTGTGACAATAAGGTATTTTAAATGCTATTTAATCGAGAACCTCTGTAAAGTTGCGTATCTATAAAGATATTTGCCAACTGCAGAATAAAACTTTTAAAATAAACAATTTTTCTAATATAATTCCAAAATTCCTAGGTGAGGCCTTTGCTATTATTTTCCCTCACTCCATTTTACTTACCTGATGTCCACGAACATGAACCTGTGTGCCCTCTTTTACTTGTCAACTCTCTGCTGTAACTGTTGTGATATCAATTACTTAGGTGTTGACTTTAAATAAAGACTTGACTCACTTTTTCATACAATATACTGTGACAAATCATCTTAATTTGGCAACCATGTCTGAAAGAGACAATACAGTGTCATGATCAAGTGTGTGGGTTTGGGTCTAAGGTCTCCAGGTTCAGTTCCCAGCTGGGCCTCTTGTTAGCTATGTGACTTAGCAAGCCACTTAAAAACTTTCTATGCTTTTTTTTTTCTAGTAGTATAGTGGCGATGTTAACCATTCCTATCTCAATGGGTTATTGTAAAAATTCAATTAGTTGACTTATGAAAAGCATTTAGGGCAGTGCCTGCACATGGTAAGTTTGTGTTTGCTATAATTAATATGCCATTCTATTTTCATTTTCCCTGAGTTCCTCTTTTTACAACCTCTCTGGAGAATGCTAGCCCGCTATAGCATCCTCTGAAACTGCTACCCCACCCATCCTCTTGATCAATGTCTCTCTTCTTTACAAAGCTCAGTTTCCTTGTGGACCCACTCTCTCTTGTGGCCACCACCTCCTCCATAACCACCATAGCATATATTCCATTGCCCCATTGTTTCTGAATTATCATCATCTGTCTCCCACTGTGGCCTATAAAATGTAAAATTTGATTTTCTAACATTTCTAGTCATAACCTGCAAGACACACAAATGGCAAGACTGCTGCTCTTGTGCCATCTTGCGCTGGCTGGCTTAACAAGTTACACAGAGTGGAACAAACGTAGGTGTACACTTGTGAGTAAGTGAAACATGGTTTATTCATGTATTATTATTTATTAAGTATTATATTATTACCCATATGAACAACTGTAAATCTGCTTTGCCCCATCCAGTATCGTAAAAGCACTGCCTTGGTTGAATCTGGCAGAGAGATAGCACAACTTGCATGCTCAAGGGAAATAGTAGACCAACTAGAATGTAGGATGTAAAGATGCAAATTAAATATGCACTTGAATTTTGAAGAACCATCATTTTTCTGGCACTCTCCATCAACAGAATGTTTTTATACCTACTTCATCTAATATTATCATTGACAGTAACAGTTCTGGTTTTAAGAGTTCCAGAAGTTCTTCAGGGCTGTTTGAGGTAGAAAGCCGTAGATCTTGTTTTCACAGTAACTCCTGTGTATTGGCCACAAAGGCAGGCTATAGCGAAGCCTGGTGGGACTCAATAAACTGAGGAGATAGGACCCAGAAAACACGTAACCTGCAAAGAGGTTCCGTAATAATTTGACATTTTTATAGTCACATTTTTTAGCCATAGCAGCACTTCAATGGGAAGCATTATAGTATTTCAATTTAGTCATTTATCTAAAAGTGAGTTTTATCTTGGCTCATAAATAAACAGTGACACCCTAGCAATTTGAACAGCTCAGCATCACCTTCTGCTGCAAAGCTCATTTTACAATTACAGAAACACAGACGGCAGAAACGCAGTACATGTGCCATGTTGTTTAATCTTTGATTTATGGCTCCTATCTTTAGGCTAACCTCTTTCTGTAAACTACACAGCATTGTACGAGCTCAGCTATTTCATTCTTATTTCTAATCCTAATGGGTTATTTTCTCCCTAGTGGCCATCTCTCTCTACCAAAATAGGTTAGAGAGAAATTACTCTTTCAATTCACCAAATACTAGTCGGTGTCTTAATATGTTCTCAGAGTTGGAAATAAGTAGTGCATTTCCCTGGCTAGCTCTTCCAGAGAGCCCTTCTCTTCTGCCTCTGCCCCATCTCCTGGCTTGCTCTAGTGTGCCTCATTCACGGGCAGTGCTGCCTGCTCTCCCTCTTTTTGCCCAGCTCCAGTAGCCAGGAGGCTAGGCAGCAGCAAATTAAAGTGGCACAGGAGGATGGTTTCTCCTCCAGTTCCATTTCGTCTGCCTTTTCGCTGCAACACTTGGATGGTTACAGTCACTCCCAACTTCACGCTCAGTCTATCTGCAGCTCTAGGTCTTATCACACAAGTCAGGGAACGCAGGAGATGTCTTTTAGGGCAAAGCATGTAATTTGAAGTGTGAACCTAAGAAAGAAGACTCCCACTAAAAAAGGGTTCCTGGTGGCTAACGGGCCTCAAATTACAAAAACACACACACAACACAAAAACAGCGCCTAGAAGCCATTTCTACACAGGGCCTCTCAAGCAAATTGCCCTTCAGAGAGAACTGAACTCCCTACCTCTGCAGTGAACCGCCTGCCTGTACTGTTTCTGCTGTCTGAACGAGTCCTTGTAAAGGAGTTCCTGGAATCCTATTTCAATCAGTAGGACTGAGACTTTCCCCATCCAATTGGAGCTGTCTAGCTTCACCCAACCAAAGCGTTTTTTTTCTGACCAATCAGGGCAGCAGTGCCTTTTGAACCAATTAAACTGTGAAGATTTGGAGTCCTCATTTGCATGAGGACAAAGCAATCAGAGACCAGGGGTGGGAACTTCTGTCCATAACAGCCACTACCTTCTGGCTCTGAGAATGCACTTTCCCTTCCCACAGAAGACTTTGTTTCCCTGGCTGGAGCTGAGACATAGAAGAGGTCTTGCAGGAGCACAGTGGAGCAGACCAGCAGAGCACAAAGCAGAATGAAAGAAGCAGAGCAGAGCTGTCTGGCCAGCGAGGGTCCTGGCCCCAGGACTGCCTCACAGCTATGGTGTTTTCACAGACTTGCTGTTATCACAATTGAGCTGTTTTGCTCTGAGTAAAATGTCCCTCTTCCCACCCCAAACTGGATATTCCTATTGGCATTGAAATAGCACTCATGACCATCAGTTGACAGGAGGAAATCTGTGTCTTGCTCAAGGCCAAGATGATGAGATGAGGTACTTATGTCTTTCTTCTCCTGTAAGTGAGCATGACTGGTCTGGCAGGTGTATATCCAGGTTTGTGCTTTCGGGTTGTTGCTAATGATTTGTTTTATTATTGATGGATTTTCTTCCCTGCTTTTCATTATGTTGTTGTTATGTGGAAGGCAGAAGAAATGTATTTTTACTCGAACATTTAAAAATATGAGTGTATAAAAACTTCCCTAAAAATATAGAAAGATGCTGATGATATAATAAGTGAAAAAATGCAGGCTACAAAATAATCTATCCAAGATGACACATAATTATGATATCAAGTCCATGAAGGGGATAACACACCAAAATGTTAACTCACTGTTTCAGAGTTGAAGAATGATTTCATATTTTTCTATCGATACTTCTTTGTAGTTTCCAAGTTTTTTGGTTTCAGACAAGTGTTACATTATATTCAGCAAACAATATGTACAAAATACACTCATCTGGCAGCATAGCCTATTTAGGACTCTCTACTAATCCCAGGCTTATATCTGTACACTTATTCATTCAACAAATATTTACTCAATTTCTGCTATGGGCCAGGCATTATGCTAAGTTTGGGGAATATAGTAGTGAACAATGAAAAGTCCTCATATCAGCTTATATGCAGTGGGGGGAGTTAGACGATAAATAAGCAAATAAACATAGGCTAAGTTGAGGTAGGAACTATAACAGAAAAAAAGTAATATGAGGTAAAAGTATAGAGAATAGCAGACTGAGAGGAGACAACAAATGTACTGAGTCTATATCCATAAAAAAAAAAAGCTGACAAGTCAAAGAAGCTATAAAAGTTTCACTACCTGTGCTTACTCAGTGTTCATTATTGGTTGAGTAGTCATTAAGCTAACAACTTTTCTTTTCTTTTTTTCTTTTTTGTATTTCTAAGCAATTCTCCTTAAGAATACAATACTTTTACCTTGAAATACATAGGGACTAATGATATGTTCTGAGCATTTGGAAAATAGCATGTTTTAAGGGTTCTTCCTGGTAAGACGTTTGACTATATAGATAAAATGGTCACTAGTAAAAGGGACTGCTTAGCTGAGACCGGTTTGGCTCAGTGGATGGAGCGTCGGCTTGTGGACTGAGGAGTCCCGGGTTCAATTCCAGTTGGGGGCATGTACCTTGCTTGTGGGCACATCTCCACTGTGGGGGTGTGCAGGAAGCGGCTGATCGATGTCTCTCTCATCGATGTTTCTGACTTTCTATCTCTCTCCCTTCCTCTCTGTAAAAAAATCAATAAAATGTAAATAAATAAATAAATAAATAAATAAATAAATAAATAAATGGGACTGCTTAATGAATATTCGAAACAAATGAACTTGAGAATCCCAACCAAAGAGGAATTAACTAAGTACCATATTTTAATACACTGTGTGCATTAAGTGAATGTTCACCACTAATATTTATTTGTTCTCCTCACTAACTTTTACAAAATTGTGGGGGGAAACCCAATGTCCTCAGGCTGCACAAGTTCCTTACAGTGAATTTTAGTATACACAATTGTCATTTTTAATATAAAACAAAGCAAAATTTCTCCAATTATAATACATCTACAAAACATGATGAAGGACAATTGAAAATATGAGCTGAAGTACAAACACAGTAACTGTTCCCTTTCCCACTATTACTAAGGAATGAAGCTGAGCATGGAGTTAAGCCTATATCACTGAATAATTGCTATATTCCACTATGCTACAATAGCATATGCTTTCCTTTTTCATTTAATCATGATCACACTCTAACAATGAAGGTGCCTCCATATTAAAGGTTACATAATTTGTCCCAGGTCCTATAGCTAGTAATGGCTGAGCAAGAAGAGTTCAAACTAGGCACTGTGATTCTGGAGTCACACTTTTAACCATTACTCTCTACCTACAATCAATACTTAAGTTTCCAGTCAAAGGTTTGTTTTGCCTATATAGTTGGTCCTCTAGTCCAATAAACTTGTTGCACTGAATTTATTAAGATTTGTAAGTTAAATAAAGTAAGTTCTACAGCAAGTTCTAAAAAACACATGATGGGCTTCCCAGTCTCCTTTCTCCCTCCCTCCTTCTTTCCCTTTCTCCCTCCCTTCCTCCCTCTCTTCCTTCCTCCCTTTCTCCTTCCTCCCATCATCCGTCCGTCTGTCCGTCCATCCGTCCGTCCATCCATCCATCCATCCATCCATCCATCCAATATCTCTAGAAATCATTATAATGAATTCTTACTTGATTTCTACTGTCTCTACCTTAGTATAGATCTCTTAAATTGTCACTTGCTTTACTAAAATACTGTCTTGACTGAATTCCATGTAAGAAATCTCTTGCTTAATTTTGGTTTTTGTGCCATGTTCCTTTCCAAAGCATAGCTTGATTCTGTTTTTCACATTTAAAGGAGATAATGCATAGAAATAATTTAGCACCTTGCCTCATCTGTAATGTGTTTTGTAAAAATGATTATTTTTGCTATATCTCTGTGCCAGATATGAAGCTAAGCACATGAATAAGACATGGTAACTGGCACCGAGGAGCCTGGAGTCTAGTGGAGACAGAGAAAAGTAAACAATCTATCACCACACAGTTGTGGAAACACCTTACCCTAATGGGAGTGGAGGCAGAGGTCAGGAGGCATGAGGTGACGGAGTAACAAGGCTGGGAATAGGAACAGGAAATTTCTCAGACTAGAAATTGCAGGGAGCTTCAAGTTGTTTCATGAGTCTCAAGAAAGTGAGACGATAAGTCATGGGATCCAGAAAGCTGGACAGGTGGGCAAGGCCCAAATCATAAGGGCTTTATGCTAAGGATTTTGGATTTTATCCATAGGCAATGAAAACTCACTAAAAATATATTAGCACAGTCATTAATGCAACCAGTCTTAGAAAGATCAACTTGGTAGCAGTGGGGAATTGATAAAAAAAAAAAAAATGGGTGGAGTTGGGTTAAGATGTGGCTGCAATAATCAAAGGGGAAAATATGACAATCTGAATAAAGACACTAAAAAAGAAAATGGAAAGAAAACAATATTTAGAGTAAATGAATAAATAAGACAATTTGGAGAGGAGGGATTTAAGAAAAGGAAATATTATGGATGATATCCTTGAAAATTGGGGTCATTCACTAAACTGAGAAATGGGGACAGAGCCAAGATTTTGAGGGAGAGGTAATAAATTTATTTTCGGGAGTGTAGACTCTGTGAGAACTGATGAACCATCCAAATGTGGACACCCAGAAGACAGAAAAAATCTCAGCCCAGGGCTAGAGATAAAAATTGGATGTCAAGTGATAGTATAAGCCTTGAGAATGGATGACACAAGAATCTATGCAGGGTTATTTATTAATATCACTCATTGAAAAAGATTTATAAGCTCCCTTCTTTCTGTAGTGGGAAATGGATCAAGATTTGGCTCCAGTTGTCCTTTTAACATTATCTCCTATGACACCAGGCCATATATCTTACTATGAAGTCACATCAAAATACAATTTTCCAGGTCTGTCAGAACCCAATGCCCTCCCTAAATTTTCTGCCTGGTGAACACTCACTTAGTCTTTCACTCTAAATCAAATGTTACTTTTCCTGAGAATCTGACCACCTTTTCTTGTTAATCTAACACCCTTCCTCTCAATTCCAGGTGAAGTTCATAGTGCCCTCCTCTTTCCTACTATTGGGCTTGATCCATGCCTGTACTGTTGATATACAACTTTTCTCCTCCACAAGATAGAAACACGGTCCTTCCTAGAAATAAAAGACTGCATCTCCACACTAAATTGGTACCAAGGCATGGTATAGAATGACTACATGATGTGTCCTTTATCTGCAAACACCACCAATTACTCTACTGTAAAAAAACTTATGAGGACTTCTGCTTGGTGCGCAGCCACAGAAGGTATTTAGGCATAGAATATGCTATTTTCAGTATGCTCTACTAAGAACTGTTTCTATTCCCATGAGGTTAGAACTCATGCTGATATAACTAATGTGGTGAAAATAGTGCAATCATTTAGCATAATTACTATGAATACACTAGTTTCTCTGACAATGCCACTGTATTTCACTAAGGCAAAAAATAGGAAGAGATGAAATCTAAACAGAAGTAGAGGGCTGGAACAAAGCATTAGAGGGGTTCAATAGGATCCATTAAGAGATCGGTATGCACTTTGGTGTAATGTCTCCAGAAAGGACAATTCAAAGATGATAGATGATAGATGATAGATGATAGATGATAGATAGGTAGGTAGGTCGATAGACAGATAAATAATAGATAAAGAATTGAGAAATTGTATAGCTAAGTGCCTAATACATGAAAAGCATATTCTTTACAATAAAAGAATACAGGAGCCATACCTGAGTTGACTTTTAAGGAAAATGCTAAAGAATAAAAAGAGATCCAAATGTTCAAATGACAAACATTCCTTTTGGAAGCATCAACTCTTCTAGGGATGGGATATTTGTTTTTGCCTATGCAGCTCCTTGAATAGAAAGGGACAATATATAAATCTTTATTTACAATGACATCAAAAGGTCTTCCAAATTGCTATTCCTCCCTTGACTCTACTTAAATTTTAAAAAGTCATTTCTGAAATTTATTTGCTTTCTAGTTAGAAAATACTTACACATTTTTTTCAAGACATTAAAAGATACATTGATATGGTCTGAAATTTCAACAACTATGACAAATTTATTATAAAATGGAAATAAGTTGCTGGATGCTTTATTTTTCAAACCGACCACTACTTCTTTAGGAATTTGTTAGTTTCCATTCTCGACAGTTTCATGAGTGTACTATAAGTTATAGACAAGATGACTCTAAATATAACAGAGTGACCTATTTTGTGTGACTAAAGAATGAGAACTTTTAAGACAGAAGTTAGAAAAATGTGTTTACTACATGCAGAAAATCTACCATCCAAGCACCATGGTGCTGGTATCCTATTCAGCTTTGATTATAAATAAATAGATCTACCCTCAAGAGTCCACAAGAAATTCAGGCCTAGGAATCATCTGCCTTGAAACTACCCAGAGGATAAAAATATAAAAAGGCTTAGCCCTCCCTCTTACGGTAATGAAATGAAGATGCTGAACTGTCCATGATTCAAACCAATTATTAGTCGGTGGTCATGAATAGAGTTTATAACATTACATATACCCAATTATATACTGGTATGTTACGTTTTAATTAACTAAATACTTTAACAGTGTAAATTTCTTTTGCAGACATGTTGTGACTATATACCCTGTGCAAAGAAGCAAGGGAAGTATCTTTTAGTTTTGCCACTGAAGCACTGCAACTTTAGCTCTTGAGTGTATGTTTCACTTTTTCCATTTTTAAAATTTGCAAGATGATATGTTTCTTCTCATATTTTAAAAAATTTAAAGAAATACAACAATTAATGTGCCAAACCCAATATACTTTGTAAAAAAAAAAAAAGAAACTGATGGTAACACTTAACCTATGAGCCAATCATTGTACTACATTATACCTAAATCATATTCTTAACATGATCTCAGAGAGGTCATCACTTCTGTCGGCTCCCAAAAGGAGACACATTCAAATGCAATTTGAGGGTAGTTTAATAAAGAGATCTTTGCAAAGGTGCAGGCAGGGTTTGGAGAAACTATAAGAGATGATATAGTGAGCCAGTAAGACTAAAGGGAAGAGTCATCAACATGAAATATCTGGAGGAGAGCACAGTTACCAGAATTCATAAAGCAGTCTTAGGGAGCTGGCTGTATGCCAGGAGCTGTGGCCTACAGCACTGGGAGGTGACCTGGAAAGTAGGGAACCCAGGAAATAAGCAGCAGTTCAAACTCTCTTCCTGTACCTTCTGCTAATGCCTCCCATTGGTCAAACCCAACCAGAAGCCAAAGAAGAAAGGATCCTGCTGATTCAGTCCAAATATCTCAGCACACAGAGTAGGAGCAGAAAGGAAGAGAGTGGACTGACATCCATTACTCCCATTTTATCCCAAACATCCAAAACTTACCTTAAATAAATATGGCAATTACTAAATATTTATTAGCGAAAGAAAAAGTAAATCAAGAGGCTCCATAAACTATCCTGGTCACAAAGAAAGAAAGATGCTAAGGTAAGCCTTGCTCTGAGGTTCAAGTCCATGCTCATAACCAATATGGTATTTTGTCCCCTACCCACCATCTTTATACCACACCATTTATAAACATGCTGATGGGTGGTATCTTGAGAGACAGTGAAAATGACAGGAAATAATTATGACCTCCAAGAAGCTTACAATCTGTGTACCAATTTTGTTACTCTATCTTTCTATCTCCTTATTGTCAAATCTCCAATTCCTTTCCAGTATCAAAAGTTCTATGAAAGCAGGTCTTAGTTCTCACACAATTCCATCACCTATTCCATCTAGCAGTTAAGCAGTGAAACCTTCCATCACATGACATTTTGTCCACTTGTTTGGCAGTATCTTGCCTCTGAGGGTGTTCTGAATATAAATACCACAGGTAACATGCTGGTATCTTTTAGAAGACAAGTCAAGACCTTAACCTCCATTTAATTCAATGGAGTAAGTCTTGAGTCTTATATTATTCATAGATTTAGCCAAAACCGGTTTGGCTCAGTGGATAGAGCTTCGGCCTACGGACTGAAAGGTCCCAGGTTCGATTCCGGTCAAGGGCATGTACATTGGTTGTGGGCACATCCCTAGTAGGGGGCGTGCAGGAGGCAGCTGATCGATGTCTCTCTCTCTCTCTCTCATCGATGTTTCTAACTTTCTATCCCTGTCCCTTCCTCTCTGTGAAAAATCAATAAAATATATTTTAAAAAATAGATTTACTTGCAAGACCTGTTGGAGGATTCATTTTTTTTCAACCAACAAATAATAATCATACAGTATATATCTGGAGCTGTGCTAGGTAAGATTGAGAAAGCAATTTTTACCAAAATCAATAACTAGCTTTCTATAGGAAGGAATTGATAATTATCCAGAGGGAAGTTAAAAGTATGCTAATTACCAAGAGAGGTCATGGGCATGTATCCTGGAGTGCAGTCATGATCTTGTCCTTCAGTAGCACTCCCTCTTACTCATCCCCATGTTTTTCTGAGCTTGAACAGAGGGTAAAGTCCTCTAAAGAAGCACAAGCCATCCCAGGCCTGATGTTGTGCCCCAAGATAATCAAGTATTCTGCTCATTTCCATCTCTTAGGAAGGGCCTCTGCTTTGAAATACCAGCGCCATGTACAAGGGCCAGCCTCAAATAGATCAAATAGGAATTTGTCCCTGTAGTTTTTTTTCTCAGTTCTGTTATGAGCTTGGAGAGGCACTCTTTCATGCCTGGTCCTGACTAAAATAGCACATAGAAATCTTTCATCTTTTACAGGGACAAGGCAAATGAGCTGGCATCGCTACTGCCTTTCATGCCGTGCACTAGCTTTGCATTTTAAAAAATGATTGTACAATGTGTCATGTAGTGAGGTTTGCCAAAGGGACGGAAAGAAAAAAAAAAACAGAACAATAGCAGAGTTGATTTCCTACAAGCAAGTTTAAATGATTTTGGAAAACCATCAACCTGGATCAAATTTCAATACTCACTGGACAGTTTGCCACTAATGGCAAGAATGTAAAACCTCAGTTAGCCTAATTAATAATTATATTTTAAAGAACAGTCTATTTTCTTGCTAACTCTAACACATGGAAAAATTCATTTAATTAAAAACTCAAATATTTCATAATGCTTACTTCACCCAAGAGCTTTAGGTAAAAATCGCTATTTCAAATATATTCCAAAGGTTCCCTTAGGTACCCACACCTGTGCCTTCTGCTGCCAACAAAAGCTCTGCATGTGCAAGACTCTTACTGCATGAAATGCATTTACATACACCCTGTAACAAAACAAAGAAGAAACGATCCAGTACATTACCGGTAGAAGCTCACATGCCTCCTCTTCCCAAATCAATCTGTGACTCGCTAAGAGCTCTGCTATTTCCTAGCAACATGAGTAAACATTGTGCTCGATCCAGTGCCCAAGATTTGTAACCATGCTAATCTGCAAGTACTCAACTTAATTAAAGATTAGACTTTTAAATTGTATTTTTAGTGCACAACAGTACTGCTAAATTATGATGATCAACAGCTAAGTATGCCTATGTCGGCAGAACTTGGGGAATGAAAATGAATCATTTATTTCCATCTTGATATGACTGCTCTTCTCTGAGGCGCTATTCTCCAAGTTCACGGGCCTTGGAGTTCATTGGAATTCTCTGGTTAAAACACAGCTTGGAGACCTCATTTATGAAAATTCCTTTAAACCTTTCACCACTTTGACAAATCCAGTCCAAGTTCACTGAGCCAATTCAAAAGTAGCTCTCAGCCTTT
The DNA here is from genome assembly GCA_011751065.1 of Lasiurus cinereus. NCBI lineage: Eukaryota > Metazoa > Chordata > Mammalia > Chiroptera > Vespertilionidae > Lasiurus > Lasiurus cinereus. The sequence continues at coordinate 5,737,232 of JAAGEH010002531.1, forward strand.
TTATAGGTTTTCAATTACACCAACACAGCACACCAGAGCCGTCGTGTTGGAAGAAGTATATTACAGTTGCAGAGAGGCACCGGTTCTTTTTTAAGAGACTAGAAAATGAAAGCAGCATTCTCAAAACTGGAGCCAACAGATGCAAAGCTTTGTCTGTCTTGTACCATCTTGACTTACTAAAGAAGAGGTCTACAAATTACTTATACATGACTAGTGTTTAGTTATCTACTGTATTATGTATGCTGTGATTTTTCTAACTTTTTAGACTTTGCAAAAATATTGGCAAGCTACCTTGCCCTCAAACTGTTCCAAAGAGTTTTTGGAGGAACTGTTCAAAACATTTTCTAGACTTCATTCATTGTCCTCCTACGTAGTGTGTGACAGCTGTATGCACTCTGAGAAACAGAAACCCCAAGCAGGTCAATAAACTTTCCAGATTAAAACTGGTAAACAATGGTAACAGGGAGGTTAGAACCTAAGTCCATTTTCTCTTTCAATGCGCTCTTTAAGTGGGCCGGAGGTAACTATACTTTTTTTCTGAGACAAGAATCCCTTCTAAAAATGTTTATATGACTTAACAGATCAAACACTCATATTTTCTTCCATTTTCAAACTTTGAATTTATTTGAATATGTGGTTAGTATGGTTTTATGGGAGTACCAATCTTTGAGACGTGGTTGTATGTATTATTTTAAGTGACATTTATCATTAGGGGTAAAGTAGACAAGCAAGCACATACACATTAGCTGGTTAGAAACACTCACAAAATTTAAATTCTGTATGTGCAAGGGCAAATTTACTCGGGGATATAAATCTCCCCATGGGGGGAAGGGAGTAGTAATTATCTAAAACCACTTGAAATGGACAAAGCATATCATGATGACTCCAACAGCTCCCAGTGCAGGCTCTTCCTTCCTTGTATATTGAATATTCTAGGTGTCAGTTGGTCTTTCATGTAAGCTCAGTAGAAGGGTTATTCAGTGGATGAGTTTAATTTTGGGGTTTGGTCTTTTTTTTTTTTTTTGGTCATCCATATGGTCTTATTTAACAGGATGCAGATAGATTTCTTTAGTATTCAATATTACAAGAGGTAAAACCTAAAGCTAAACAAGACCCATAGACTAGAATATTTCTTTTGACTATAGAGGTCCCCCTCTCCATTCAGTCTGATTCAAATGTATATCTGTGGCACTGGGCAGCATCAGGAATTAAAAGATGGGTGCCAGGGCTAGTGAGGTGAACCCCACAAACCGATGCCTTCAGAAGCTAAGAGCACCAATGAATCCTCCCTCTTATTAATGCATTTCCAATGTTCTAAATGCCAAATGAGGTCCTACTAACACTGCACTCTACAATGAAGACAGAAAGATGACAGACACATTCCCTACCCTTACAAGCCAGGTTCAAGAGCACAGACAGCCACATACAACACCTCCTGCATAAGCAATAGTGAAGGTGCAAAGAGCTGAGGAAGACGGAGGTCCTCCTCAGAGCCCAAGCCCGCAGTCCACCACTATGGGAGCCACTAGCGCAAAGTGGTTACTGAGAATCACAAGTGTGGCTGAGTTAAGAATAAAGCACAGCCCAAATTTCAAAGAGTTTGAAAAAAAGATATACAAAGTATCTGATTAATGATTTTTAAATATAGATTACATGGGGAAATGCTAAAATTTTTGATGCATTGGGTTAATTTTAATACATTATTAAAACTTTACCCATTTCCTTTTACTTTTCTTTCTTTTTTTTTTTATTGTGTTACATGTATACATTGCCCCCCCTCCCTCCCAGGCTCCTTTTACTTTTCTTAACATGCCTATTAGAAAATATGAAATGACATTATGTGGCTCACTTTCCTGGATCCTCTTATTCCTACCAGCCAATTCTGGTCTAAGCAATCACAGAACACTGGGGGGAGAACACCTGGGAGGCTGTCTCGGGCAGGCCGGCAAGCAGAGCGAAGTGACCACAAATGCGAAGAGAGATATCATGGGAACCTCTCCATGGCTGCAAAGAGGGGCGGACCTGGAAGAGGGGGTAGACCTGGCACGCTCTGCTTCCTGAAGAGTGCTGGCCTGCCCAATCATTGCTGCAGAGAGGCCACAACATAAAGGCCAAAAGCAATGACAATAAGCACATTGCGAATAATTTAGCAGCAGCCTGTGGTTTACTGTGAGCCATCTGCCTGAGATCAGACTACCTAGTTAGGCCTGTCTTCACCCCACCTGAGGCCAGTCACTTGGTCACTCTGTCTTCTCATCTGTAAAGGGGGGACTAAGATGAACGGCTCTGCTGGAGTGTCCCCTCTTCCTCTGTCAGCCAAGTTTCTGGTAATCTGTAGTACTCTAAACAGCCTGAGAGAGGGAGGAAAGGGATAGAGAAGGGGGGAGGTTTGTCACTAGAACTTTGAAGCTACACATGGAACAGAAACACACACAGAACACATCCTTTATATTTCCTTTTTCATGCAATTATTGCATTTCATTGAAGTTGCATTAGCCCTCTTGTCTGCTAGATATAAGCTGGATGAAAGTGCCATGAGCTCAGGAACCACACTGTGTGCTCACTGCTCTGACCACATACTCTAGCGCGCAGCCCAAAATACAGCGGGTCCCAAATAAACATCTCTGGACAGGTCTCAGTGGAGATGCTGCAGTCATTTTTGTTGTTGAGAATCGATCTGTTGGGTTAGTTTCCAGGTATATAGGCTGCACTCAGGAACAAGCCAGGGACCCACCAGGAATGGTCCCGCTTGGTGCTGGATTGTTCTAGTGATGTTATCTACCTGTGGCGGGTTGTGCCAGGTAAAGGACAATGAGCTGGAAACCGGCCAGGAGGCTTTTCTGGCAGAAGCAGAAACAAGGAAGTTGATGGCTGAGGGGAGTCAGGACTAACACAGGATCAGAAGTTCACTGGCTCCGTTCTCCTGCCCAGCTTGGTGAGACGAAAGAGCATGGAGGCAGCAGGAAGTAGCAGTGATGCAGATCTGGGTTCTGTGATTAATTCCTCTCTCACCACTTGGCAGCTGGGAAACTCGCTTCCTTCTCTGAACCTCATTCTCCACAGCTTCCAATGGCTAATAATGCATGTCTTAGAGGGTTGGTTAGCCATAATGTACTTTTCACAAAGGACTGGCACAAGTTAAACACTCAATAAATGGCTGTACTTCTTTTGGATTATAGTTTTCAACAAAATTTTCAACCTGGAGCCCCAGGAAATCCATAGATGGGCTTCCACAGATCCCAGAAACACCCCGAATCAAATTGGCGCGTGTGTGTGCACACACCTTTTCTTCTCTAAGGACAGAATCCATAGCTTTTATCACAACCTCAAAAGATTCTCAGACTGAAAGCAGTTAAAAAGCATTGAGCTTCTGTGCCTTCCAAAGTGCTTAGCTCATTTTATGTATCTACAGAACAACTGTCGGAGTCACCCTCCGAATGCACTTTTCTGTGCCTATTCAAGAGGCCTGCATGTTATACACTGTAGCACGACCTTTGTAAGAGGCCCTTATACCTGGAACGGAAGAATGAAGGAAGAGGACCAGAATTTCTAAAGAAGAAATTCATCTTAATTTCAACAATTGCACTCCATCTCTTTCCTCTTGAAATGCATCTTTTTCAATAGCCTTTTTGACACAATCTATGGCCAAGGGAGGCAGTTGGAATGTTTTATTCTTAAAATGGGTCACTTCATTTTAAGAAAAAAACAAATAATTCATAATAAATGAAATAGAAGAGCCCAGTCAAAGATAGATGAGAGTCAAGTGGCTACAGTCTCTGAGGAAAGGATGTTTGGTGGCAAGAGAGCTACTTCAACGTTTAAACCAACGTCTTCTCATATGGAGAGAAAGAATGATAGGGATAATACCTCTTTCCTGGGGCTGCTGTGAGAATTAAATAAGAAAATAATTGTAAGTCATCTGGCAAACATCCAACACAGAGTAAACTCCTCATAAATATTAACTATGAACTATTTTCTTGATGGTAGGAAGAAAAAGTATTCCTCATCTGATTTTTGACCCACAGATTCTTGACTCAAGATTGACTTTGGCCGCTAATACATTTCAGTTTCTTTTCTGAGGCATCTCTTAGTGACCAAGAAGGAAAAAAGCACACACCAGCTAAAAGAGTGTCTGAGCAGTAACTTCAAAGAGAACCTATCATCATGTCCAACACTGAACTGCAAATGTGAGAATCAAGTTAAAAGAAAGCATAACCCTACAAAGCAATCACTTTAAACCCTGAAGATGAGTGATTCAGTACACATTTTTCATTCACTCATTTAAAATAGACTGGTCAGTGTGGTTCATGGTTGAGTAGGAGGCCACAGTTTGATTCCCGGTTGTGGCACACGCCCAGCCTGCAGACTCCATCCCCAGTGTGGGGTGTACAGGAGGCAGCCGATGGATGGCTCTCTCCCATCATTGATGTTTCTCTCCCTCCCTTCCTCTCTCTGAAATCAATAAAAAACATATATATATATTTTTTTTTTTTTGAAGTTACTGAGCATATATGAAGTGAGAGGCACGGGGATATACAAAGCAGAGAGATCAGAGCAGCAGGAGACAGACAAGTACAGCCAACACTGCGCCACAGGGTCAAGTCTGGTGCAGGGGCTAGGCAGGAGGGGGTGTTCAGCAAAGGCTTCTTGAAAAAACAACACTTGGGCTTAGTTTGGAAAGAGGAGGAGAAGTTCACTAGTTCCAAAAATGAGAAACAATATTCTACAGATAACAGCACACGCAAAAGCTGGAAAACGGAGCATCTGGGGATCCTGGCATCATATAGGTTGGCATAGCACAGGGACAGTGTTGGCAACAGCCTCCCTCCCTCCTTTCCATCTGCTGAGTCCACAGGAGGAGGCAGGGGGTCCTGGGATTCAGGGCAGGAGCCTGGACTTCGCTCCTTTCCCCCAGGCTTTGAGGTTTGGAACAGTTCTATGAGGTGCTCTCTAGTTCTGTGAGGTTTTGAACGAAACATCTCTTACCACACACAGTTACTTTTATTTTTCTTGTGAAGAGAATGTCTAAGATATATTTTCTTAGCAACTTTCCAAATATGCAACACAGTATTAACAACTACAGTTGCCACACTGTGTGTCACATCCTCGTGACTTATTTGTTCATAATTGGAAGTGTGTAGCTTCTGATGACGGATTCGTGATTCCATTTCATCTGTTCTGTAGAAAGAGCACTCAGGCAGGGGTGAGGAGGATGGCCTGGAAGCGGGGAGGCTGAAGGGAGCATTCATTTTACAGATGACTTGTAAAGAGTAAAACAGCCTGATTGGTTTGGCCCAGTGGATAGAGCATCAGTCTTCGGACTGAGGGGTCCCGGGTTTGATTCCGGTCAAGGGCATGTACTTTGGTTGAGGGCACATCCCCAACAGGGGATGTGCAGGAGGCAGCTAATTGATGTTTCTCTCTCATCGAAGTTTCTAACTCTCTATCCCTCTCCCTCTCTGTAAAAAAATCAATTATATATATATATATTTTTTTTTTTTAAAGAGTAAAACAGGGTGGGTCTAAACGAAAGGAGAAATACAGGAAGACTGAGAGCTGCATAGGGGGCTCTTAATCAGCAGATTGATTAGGTGGAGGAGTAAAGGTGGGAGGTGAGATCAAGATCAGGATCAGTACTAAGTGTAAGGCCTGGCGCTTAGTGAGAGGATGAAATACGCTCCAGGGGAGACAAATCAAAGAGTATCTGTGGTTTCTACTTGCCCAGCATCCACTCTCTCTTCCAATATTTCCTTTTAAAACCACCCTCTCCTGTACGCAGGTCATCTGGTTGTAAGAGAGTTGCTGACCACACTCCCATGCACCTCATCCACCTCCCAAGCCATCAGCACCCAGACCACCCTCCCATTCCCAAAGGCTCCACCTTAGCCAAAGGAACTGGTTCAGGCATGCGCACAGGATCAAAGTGGTCTAATTAAAGTTAATCCTAAATTATTCCCTTTTCCTGCAAGGTTGAGGACCATTTTACCACCATAAAGATGAAAGGAAATAAGAAGTGGAACCTTCCTGAACTTTTCCAATACAGAAGCCAGGATATGGCCCTTCCTACTTGAGCAAGTACAGACTGGGTTTCTATGACTTGCTGCCAAGAGTCCTGGCAAATACAGAAAGTGAAGACAATCGTGTTTCAAAAAAGAGTCTACTTTTGTGAGTGGTGGATTAAAAAAACCTACATTACTGTGATAATAGTACCTTAAAGCATTTAAATCTGCACAAGGCATTTAGGGACTTTATAGCAAATTCCACCGTGAATAATGAAAAGCCAAGCCAGGCTGCCTTAGTAAATGGTACTGCACCAACAAAGGCACATTCACTCATTAAATTAACATTTCCTGAATATCTTCAGGGTTCTCAGACTTAGACAATAGAAATTACAAAACTCTGTGCTTGGTTTGAGCTGATCCATCCAAGGTCCTTCCATAAAAAGCAGCTGTGTATGCTGTTCAGCCTAATCCTGTCATGTTAGAGAGGCCAGGTGTTTCTGTCTGGCCCCACAGCTGTCCTGGATGTTAAAGACACCACCTGAATTTCAGACTGGCCATCTAAAAAACAATACTGGTGAAGCAGCACTTCAACTGAGCCCTTAGGGGGCGGGGGAGGGGTGGCCAGGGTGGAGACAGAACAGGATTTGAATTGCTCTTCCCCTCTAATAAAGTATCTACTGACATTTATGGAGGAGCCTGGAGGACACATTGTGCTGGGCCCTCTTTTCTGTCTTTCTCCCCATGAGAAAAAACCACTGCTAGCATGAAGTAACCTTTATTAATGCACCCACACCTCTATATGAATACACAAAAATTGTCACCTCCTACCCTGTATCCTTCCCAGGATCTAGGCTCAAATAAATCTTCAAGTGTCCATCGCTGCTGGAGGTTTGGTGGTTTTGCCACCCCACCATACATCCATTCTCACTTCTGACAACAGTGTTCCCATGTCCTTTGAGGAAGTAGCTACCTGCTCCCCATTGTGTGCTGTCTCGGGGGTGCTGTCAATCAGTGCTTCAGGCTCAGCAGTGTGCATGCCACTCAAACTACGCCCAAGGGTTCTCTTTCCTTCTGTGCTAAGTCCAAGGGCAGAGCACTCCAAAGGCGGACCCCCAGCTGTGCCTCAGGGAAAAAGAGCATCAGTTCCTGCTCCCCAGCTGCCCAGAATACTTCCACTTCCATCCTGAGAACAGTTCTTCTGACTTTCTTTGACCCTACACTGCATTTTCTGTTGCTTTACAACTAGAGAAACTTACCTATACACAATCCACTGTGATTTAAACACTAAGCAATAGCTAATATTCATAGCACATTCTGCAGCTTATAAAGTACTTTCACATCCAATTTATCTTTTAATCGACCTTTCTGAAACTGAGTATTTATCCTCCCCCCAAATAAATCACCTACTGTTTTCTCCGTACAGCACAATCACTCTTTCAGTCACATAAGCTTTTTTAAATAACAAAATAATTTTGACTCTAGGCTTTCACTAACCCCCTATAATCAGTCACCTAATCCTAACTATGGGAATCTCCCAGATCCATCCCTTCCTTCCCATTTTCTCTGCCTCTAATTGTCAAAGCCTTCCTCACCTCCCAACAATGGTTTGCTGAATCTGCCACTAGTCAACCATCTCCAAGCCATTCTGGTGCCAGAAACAGAAGGACATGGTTGCAATTTTATCATCACTGTGTCATTACTCTCCCACCCATGGCTTACGGAAAAAAGATTAAAGGACAATGATTTACGGGTCAATTTCCCTAATCTCAATGCTGGGCTATCTACAAGCAGGCTCCACTTCTCTCTCTCCTATCTCACAGTGCACCATTCCTCAGCAGAAAATTTTTGCTGGAACAAGTATTTTCAAACATGTAGTGGATTGAAAAAAGAAAAGGCTATAATTTTATGCAGCTCTTTCTCATCATAAGTGGGGTCTTTGGGTACCACTTGAATCTGGGGTGACCTTGTGACTTGATTTGTTCAATAGGAGAACAGCAAATGCAATTCAAATAGAGGCTTAATCATTATTTTTCAATTGTTGCTCTTGGAACACTGCTTCGTTGCCCTGTAAAGAAGCCCAGGCTAGTAGGCTAGAGAATGGGAGCCACATATCCCAGTCACCTGTTAACCTGGCCAACACCTAGTAACTGCCAGACATAAGCAAGGCCATCCCAGATCATCCTGCCACCATCGAATCCACCAGCTGACTAAAGATGGCCGAGGGACTCCAACAGAGACCAGCAGAAGAACCACCTAGCTGCAGCCAGCCCACGTAGCTGACCACAGAATCATGGTCTATAGCTGTTATTTTGGGATGATTTGTTATGCCGTCAAGGATGATGGATAAAACATTTAAGCTGATTTGGCCACTTTCTCTTAGGAACTCCTTTCAACTACTACTTAGTGTCTTGGACACTCAATCCTGAAATATCTTCTTCCATGTTTTGCATCATTATTTAATTTTTTATATATTTCATTTCTCCCCTTTTAAGTTCATTGGAAGGAGACTGTGTACTTTATATTTTATATCTCAGCTAGGCACAAAGTGAATATACAATGACTAGTTAGGAATCAGTATTTTCCATCAAGCATATGAATTCACATTCATCATTTCAGTGCATATTTAGATCATTCATTTTGCAAGCTTGAAAAAAGATCTGAGAAGATGCAAACCATAAAATATGAAATCTAGTTATCTAACCTATAAAGTACAAAATCACGCATAGCATATATCATCCCAGAAACCATTTTATTGATTCATTTTCAGACAATTACTTCTTGCAAGTGAACCTGCATACCCATAAAAAAGGGGCCCAAAGAAACAAGGATGTGAGGGTAAAAGTTTCACAGAAGCAATTGTGTGATTTTCACCAGGATATTATTTTTCTCCCAAGACACATATTTCTCCAATGTGGTTCACAACCCTAATCTGACAGACTGCCAAAAACAAGGCTTCTATTCTAAGAATGTCACTGACTCTCTCCTTACTGTTCAATTAGATTTTGCATTTAATAAAGAAATCCCCTTGTGTTTCTCATAATGGTGCACCTGCTTCTTGGGAGATTTCCTCTTTTGACAAGAAATGCCTGGAGTCTGGCAAGAAAAAACAGCTCCAGGCTTTCTCCGATAAAATCAAAGACATTTGTTTGTTTTAGATGTTTGTGTGGGTTTCCCTCCTCCTAAGAGCAGTAAAGCACTGCTATGATTCCTTCCAAAACGACAGCACACACAGTTTCTTGGCCTCTCTTCCACATTTCCACTGTACACCTGCACCAGAGGGACTGCTTGGAATTAGCTAAGCTGTGACATAGCAGATAAGAGAAATTCATTTGCTTTACTCACTACCTTCTGGACAGCAACACATGGTAAATGTCAAAACAAAGGCGTCATCATTTCAAATCCACTATCTTGTCATCTTTTCTCATGAAATGCTTGCTATGGAGAAAATGAAGTTTAGAGTCAAAATTATATCCCTTTTTAATATCTCATTTCTAACTGAGGGAGCCAAGCACCATCTTTTTCTCTCCGATTGTAGACCTGGGAATTTCTACAGGTTTGGATCATCAGCTAGTATGGCCTTCCGGAGAAGCTTCTGTGATGGGTACCAACATGTCACATTTTTTCCTAATAGTTTTAAGGGCATCTTTAGGGGGTCTCCCTGCACTCTGACCATCCTGCATGTAATTTAACATTGAGATGCACCACAAATACCCAAAAGACATTCTCTCCCAGATGTGAACACATTAGCATAACTGCTTTCCTACACCTTGTTCTTTTTTTTTTTTTTGCCGTTTAAAATTTCAATATTTACAAATGCAATACAGATTTCAACCCATTCCCAACTGGGATGTCTACCATGAGAGAAATGGGGTTTTGCCTTCCTGCAGGTTCAGCAAGGAAAGTGGTGCTTGGAAATCACGTGTGTAGAGTGACACCTTGGAGAATTGACAGACTCTGCACACATGTAATCCTCATAAACCTCCCCAGACAGCCCTTATTTCATCTTGCAAACTGCACCCTGGCCGGGCTCCACAACACGTGGAGCGCCGTGATGCCAGGGTGCTCCCTTCGTCCGTCCGGGCTCTTTGATGGACCCTGGTCAGGAACAGCCAGGAGGCGTGGAGCCCAGCTACCAGCACGTGAGAAACGGACAGGGAGCTCCCTTAATTAACTTTCCCAGGGAAAGCAATGTTCCCACAGGAAAAAACAACCCCGTTTCTCCTCTCCTAGCGGTCCATAGAAAAAGAGCAACAATGCGCCTGCCTTTTTTGTTTCCTGAAGACTTTCTTCCCCGCGAGCAGTAGCGTGTTCCTCAAAGAATGCTAGTATTTCCTGTGGAAACTGTACGGCTGCCAGGAGTAGGCTCCTAATTTTCCCCTCTTTGCATAAAAATGAAATAAACAAAGCGTGGCTTTTGACAATCGCCAGCAGACCAGTTCGCCTCACTTACCACCTGCAGATAGATGAAAGTCATCACCAGGGAAGGCCACGGGAGCAGCGTGCCCGGCTGCAATGGACACGGACCGGCCCGGACGCCAGACCCCGCGGAGGGATGCGGTCAGAGCCCGGGCTGGACGGGCAAACGGGACGCGCGGGGCTGGAGAGCCGGGGGCTACCCCCGGGCGGCCGCAACCCCCGCGGCCCCTCTGGCGTCTATGACTGCCCTGGGGTCTGTCGTCCTGGCCATTGGTGCGCCCTTCCTCGCCTCGGCTCCCAGGAGCGGCGGCGGCGCTGCCCACCCCCGCCTCGGACACGGTTGCAGGCGGCAGCGAGAATGACGAGCAGAGGGAACGGGCGAACGCAAAGAACAATCCTTTGGAAACCGGGGCGGGGGCTCTTCCCCCTTTCCCCCCCCCAAAGCCGCCGCCGCCGCCGTTACTATAGAGACTCCTCTCCCCCCTCGCGCCCCCCGCGCCCCCCCAGCTCCTGCCCCCCACCCCCCGCCCCGCACCTTCCCGCAGGGTCGCCGCCGCTCCCGGAGCAGCCCGGACCCGCGGCACAAAGGGGCCCGTGGGCTGGAGGCAGGGGCGACAGTCGCTGGAGTCGCCCGCCCGCCGCAAACTTGGAGAGGAGGCTCGGCCGCCCGCGCCGCCGCCCCTGCCTCCTGCGGCGCCCGCCCGGCCCTGGGACTCACCGGGCCGCCCGGCACGCCCGCGGCTCCCGAGCGCGGACAGACTGACGGACGGACGGCGGCGGCGGCGAGAGCCGGAACAGCCGCCGCAGGAGCAGGCGGTGGGGGCGCAGCCGCGGACCCGCTACGTCACAATGCGGCCGGCCGCCGGCGCCGCTCCCCGGGCCCCCCAAAGGGCGCGCGGGCGGGGGCAGTCCCGAGGCGGCCGAACCCCAGGCGGCGCGGAGGGCGCGGAGCTAGCTGAGCGCCCTGGGAACGGGGGCGCGGCCGCCGCCGCCGCTGCCGGAGCCACTGCGCCCGCCGGCTCCGCGCCCGCGGCGCCCGCCCCCCGCCGGCGAGCCCCCTCCTGACAGCGCCCTCCCGCCCCTGCGTGGCCCACGCCCCTCCGGCGCCGCCGCCTCCCCGCGACCCCCGGCCAGCCCGCCGCGCCTGTCCGCGAACCTGCCTTTCTTCTCCACCTTCCGCGCTCGCCTCGGCCGCCCCTGCTTCTCCTCGGCTGGGTGTCCCCTCCCTCCTACTTTCCCCGCTTCCCTCCGCCCCCACCCTCCCCACTTCGCGGCCTCTCCCCCTGGCAATGAAATCGCCCCTCACCGGGATCCGTGCGCCCAGCGCTGCCACCTCATTGGTCCCAGACCATTCCAGGGTGGCAGCCTGGACCGGGCAGAGAGATGGGCAAGGAGGGGGTTGGGGGACCGGGCGTGGGCACGGTCCTGGGAAACGGCTGAGCTCCCGAGCTCCTGGCAGAGGGTTTGCGTTGGCACGCAGTCCCCAGCCCCCACTCCCGCCCTCTCCCCTCCCTGCCCCTCCCCCAGCTCGCCCACCCATCCCCGAGGGCTCCGCTAAGGAGTGAAGGGCTAGGGGGGCGGTCTGTCCGGAAGGTTTTGTTGCTCAGTGTGGGGGATGGATGGAGGAGGCTTCGGTCTGAAAGCATGGCTTTTTAATTCGACAACGCCTAAAAACACCACTTTATTAACTTTACTTTCAGCGTCTTAATTAGGGCGGAGCGGGGGCGCGCTGGATGAGGCGATGAAGCCAGCGGTGATGACCGTCTCTTTCCTTCCTATTTCCGAAATGAGGTTAGGGAGAGTGGAAGCATTTATGGTAACATTGGCTCGCGACCATCTCGCTTTTGCCCTTTGGAAAGCTTTAAATGGTTTGTGAGAAACCTCTTTCCCAGGAGAGATGACTCGGTGGAAGTTCACTTAGCAAAGCCATGGAGGGCGACACCGTAGCTCCGGGATGTGGCCGTTTGCCTGGTGCTGCCCCAGAGAAAAGCGCGAGGAAGCAAGTTCTGGCCCTTCTGTTTAGGGGCACCCTCCTTTCCTTGCCCATTCCAGAGGACAAGAGGGGCGCCACGACCCTGGGAAACAGCACTCCCTGGATTAGAGGAAATGGGGAGGCGTATCATGTGTGAGACTGTCATCGAAAACATGTCACTTATAAAAAAGGAAGGATTGGTTGTTTAAAATCTGGGGGGTCCCTGGATGAGTAGTGTACTATTTAATGTAAGCAGTGGCTCTGGACGCCACTGGCTGCTCTTTTGTTTTGCTTTGTTTTCGGGAAAGAGGCAGTTGAACTATTAGGAGGGCATGGGGGGGGGGGGCACCCTAGGTCCCTGGACCTATTTGGACAAGATAATCGTGAGCCAGTGTTACTCGGGGTCACTGAATTGAGGACTACCTGGAAGGCCAGCAAAAAGACATTCACATGCTTTTAATTCCATTTCCTACTGAGAAAGTGGATGTCTCCCTCTGCTTTTTTGACACAAACAGCCAAGAGCATGTCCTGCAGTGTTGTAATTTGTTTATTGTAATTTATCATATGTAAGATTTTAAGCACATACATGGGAAGTGGCTTCACAATTTTAAAAACACACATTACCCCTCAGTAGAAAATATAAAGTCAGATGACATCATATGGCACTAAAAATACTTGAAAATATTGGGTTTAATTTGTTCACATCTGGTTAAAATAAAAATGCCTCTCTCTCTCTCTCTCTCTCTTTTTTTTTTTTTTTGCCTAGTGTAAACTCTGAGAAAAGCACATCTTGCTTCCATACAATAGATATAGATATGCATAGAATTGGTGTCACCCTTGACATGTTGTATACACAACATACTTTCATTGTCATCCTCTTAAATATTTTGACAACCTGTTTTTTAAAAATCAAATTTTAATTTGTTAAATGAGTAACTTATAAGAGAATTAGAAAGGGATATCTCCTTCAAATGGCCCTAAACATCTATGAGCTCTAACAATGAGCCAGGTGTTAACTTAAATGGTTCAACAAGAAGGGACCCAATTATAATGCATCTACAGAAAATGGAAAGGTCTCTGTTTGCATAGCCAAAGGAATGGCATGCCATAGAATTAAAGAGCAAACTCTGAGATGTTATTTCAGATATTTTCCTGTTTTTCTTTATAGTTCTTTTGTTACGGTTTATTCTGTTTCTAACATGTTTTTGATTACAGTATTTATCATTGTTTCCATGATTATTTTTACACTGTGATTTAAATGCTTATATCCATTCTACACAGGCTTGGACCACTTTTGCTTGGACTATTTGTTGGTTTGCTTCTCCTTATGCAAACTCTTGCCAAACAATAAGCTACAAATTGATATACCAGTGCTTGGGTTGAAACAGAGCTGCTAGATTTTATTTTTTTAAATACATTTTTATTGATTTCACAGAGGAATGAGAGAGAGAGAGAGAGAGAGAGAGAGAGAGAGAGAGAGAGAGAGAGAAACATCAAAGAAGACAGAATCCACCATCAGCTGCCTCCCGCACGCCCTGGGAACTGAGCTCCAAACCAGGCATGCGCCCTGACTGGGAAGGGAACCAAGATCTCCTGCTTCACAAGCTAATGCTCAGCCACTTGGCCACACTGGCCACTAGATTTTTAGATTGGATAGTAAGAAAGCCAGCTTCCTGGCTTTTTCTCAAGCTATCAAAACTGCCCTGCCTGGTCCAGGGGCTTCTTTCTACCAATCAGTTTCTGATCATCAGTTTTCTAATCAAGCAACTGTATCTTAGTAACAATGAAATGGTTTAGCAGCCAGAGCTGCTGGACCACTTACCCCCTTTGGAATACTCCCGACTCATGTCTACCACAACAGAGAATGTGCACCTCTTAGAGCACTTAGCATATTTCCACTTCATGTCTATTTCTTATCCCCTACAATTCAGTTGTCAAGTCCCATCAAGATGCCAAGGGAATTCATAGTACTTATATTTAGATTTTCAATACTGAGCACATTTTTAAACTCAAGAGTTAACTACTGAAAATAATTAGTACAGCAGTGCATGTCACTGTTTATCATCTGCCAAAGAGCTGCCATGTAATGGTTCATTCAATTATTACAATTAAACATCTGCCTCCACCATTTTACCCAGTTTCTATAATATATCTTTATTGTGCTATGAAAATTGGATAAACCTGCTATAACACTGCCGGTGATCAGGCAGATCTTTTTCTCCTATTCTTTTAAGTATCCATTTTGCGTCAGAAAATAGCCCACTCAATATTAAAGGTTCGGATTGTTTATTGCCATTGAGGTTCTTTCTGATTTCCGGTTGGGAACTATATAGTTTGTTTGGACTGGACTATTATTTTATTCTGGAGTCATTTGTTTCCTTTGCTTGTGTAAATGTATATAAGTAATTATAAGGCATTTTTATCAAGACTCAGATCACACTTCGCATGTAAATGTGATTGTATCAGTCAAGATAGGTTAGATTATGCTGTGGTAACAACAGCAAACCAAAACTTCCATAGATGAATAAAAATGTCTTGCTTTCACTATGTCACAATTTCAGGTCACCTGCAACTCTGCTTCATGTCTTTTTCACTTTAACATGCCGGCCTAATGGAGCAGCCACTGACAGCAGTATTGTTGGTCACTCCAGTGAGGGAAAGAGAACTGGGAGGGCCTCATACAGGAATTAAATCCTCCAGCTCAGTAGTTACCTGTGTCACTTCTGCTCTCAACTCATTAGCCAGAACCAGTCATGTGGCTCCACCAATCACAAGAGGACAAGGAAGTACATCCTACAATATACCCAGAATATTTGGCAAATAATAGGCTAAGGAAGCATGACCATATTACTTGTCATTCTTGATCTTATAAAACAGAATATTTTGATATTTTGATAATTGGATAAACCTGCTATAACACTGCCAGTGATCAAGCAGAGCTTAAGTTTGGAATTAGAGGCTGGACAAATATAAATTCGATAGCAGTTTTACATTCTGAAATAAGCACATAAGCAAGACTAAGAAAAAAATGTGACTGACAATATTAGGATCCCAGTTTTTGAACATTTTTGAGTTTTACAGAGAAAGGACTGATTATAGAAGTATATGGTTTTGCCCAGTTTCCCACCTGGCTGTAGGATACGCTCAGATGTTCTCTCCACCTCCTTTTCCACATACACATCTACACATCTCCCTCGTCTTCACTTTCTTCTTTAGACCGGGCTCATCTTGGTGCTTCCGTGTGTCTTTGTGTGCCTGAGCTGAGGTGACGAGGTATTTAGCATTACTCACCTGACCTGTTTTCTATGGTCATCACTTTCTAATGGTTTTATTTTCCTTCAATATCCTTTTTGCTTCATCTGACCACTTGTAATAAAGTTAAAATTGGAGAGGGAGGTGAAATTCAAGTTCAGCAGCATAGCTGCCTATCATATAGCAGCTTTAATAAAAGATTTGATAGAGTCGAAACTGTTTTGGCTCAGTGGATAGAGCGTCAGCCTGCAGACTGAAGGGTCCAGGGTTCGATTCCAGTCAAGGGCATGTACCTTGGTTGCAGGCACATCCCCAGTAGGGGGCATGCAGGAGGCAGCTGATGTCTGTCTCTCTCATCAATGTTTCTGACTCTATCCCTCTCCCTTCCTCTCTGTAAAAAATCAATAAAATATATATTTTTTAAAAATATTTGATAGAGAAGAAATTTTATGGATTGTTAATCAGATTCACTGAGATTATATGGGGATTCCAATTAATCCTATTACTGTGCTCTTCCTATTCTTACGGATTTTTGGAAGTATTACTGCTGTTGTTTTAAATGGAGGCAATTAGGCCATGTGCAAAAAACAACTGTGTTCTGGAACTGCCTGGAGCAAAAATTCAGACTGTCCACAAGGGGCTAAGAGGTTTTTGGTAAATAAAAGGACTTGAGACCATGATCTTTTCCCCTGTGCTCTTCTTCCATGAGTTGCCAGCAGACAGCACAGCGTATCTGTGAAGCTGCTGGAATATGAGGAACTCTGGATCAAACTCTATTAGGGCTGGCAATATATAAATTTTGTGACTGGATTGAACTACATGTAGAGAATCCAGAGGTTTGCAGATTAGCACTTAATCCCATCCAAGGTTGATTTGACCTTGAGAGATGGTCTTAAGCTTCATCTGCAAACCTTCGTTTTGATTTAAAAGTGCTATTTCTGCAGCAGCCTAAGACCAGTGGATTGATTTCTTTTTCTAGTATTCTCCCTGCCCATCCCCACTCCTCCCACCTCCACTCCTCCACATTGTCTTTAAGCCAGTCGTTTTTTCCTGCATATTTTATGGAAAGCCTTTTTCTTCCCAAGGCAGAGTATTGCCTTCCAATCCATTTGAATTGACTCCCCTTGGGTTGCATCACATCTGTCCTTCTGATGCCTCCAATCCGAATCAGGTTGCCATGAACCATGATGAAATCTGCCTGAGCACTGTGCTCCCAGAATTCAGCGATGGTGGAGAAATGCCCACCTCTCTTTTTGTGTTTTGGGAAATCGCTTACCAAAAAGAGCCACCTCCCCATATTTCTCTGATAAAAGTTGAGGTCTACTCTTTCTCATGACTTCATAAGGCTCACAAATGACTCTCTTATTTACCTATATCAAGGCCAAACACAGACTTTCCTCTTTCTGCCTGAACATGCTGACAAGACCAGACACAGATCCTCCAACTTTCCATTCTTTGTCTCATGAATGAATAGCTGAGATTAGAACTGTTTGTCCCTCTGAAACTTTCAAGACACAGAGAAAAACATTTCCTGTTCAGCTGACTGACCTAAACTTCCCCTGATTGCCAAACAATGTCAACTGTAAGTCACCCCACCTGTAACTTATGTGTTCCTCCCCATAAAAGTCTAGTGCAAGATCACCCTGCAGAAACACTGTGATGGTCAGATTGAGGGTGCTCTCCCTATTGCTAGAGGCTGAATCAAATCAATATTACTTGTTTGGTTTACGTCTTTGATAAAACCTTTCCTACTTTGGAATCTAGTCTCATCTTCATTAATAGCTACCCTACACACTGATGTGAATTGAGGTCATGGATCTGTTATTTAACCATAAAATAGTTATTTCTAAGAAAATTTTTGTATCTAACATTTTTGTCTGTAAGGGAAATACCTAACCCTCTACCACAATAACTGAGCAGTGTTTAAAATTCTTCAAATTGTACAGCCTTATTATTCAACTTTTTCTTAGGTTTTTTTTTTCCCCTTCTATTAGTGAAATGAATGGCCCTTTTACATAAGAGTATTCAATGTAGGGATAAATGAAAATGCTATAAAATTGCCAAATGGTCAGCATACGTGCTTTCACAACATGACGTATATATAATATCTTAGCTATTAAATACTCAGCCAGATTCTCTGTGCTATACCATGGGATTAATATATTTTCCAAAGCTTTCAAGTTAGTAATTTGCCTGCTGGGTTACACTACTTTCTAACTTAGGCCAATAGGACAGATAAATAATGTATAAGATGGAGACCCAGGATGGGTGCTTTCAACAATTGTTATATCCCACAGCTTAAAGACTTCTTAGGAGAGGGAGAGAGGAGGGAAAAGGGGAGAAGAAGAGGAGACCTCTTAGGAAAGAGCCCTGACTTTCCCTTCCAGAATGATTCCCCAATACAGGCCGATGTGCATAATACCAAACGTTATCTGGGGCAGTCTGGTCCTGACTGAAAATTGTCTTGCTTCTTTCCATTTGCAAGGGAGAGGGAGGGAGAAAAGAAAGGGGGAGAGAGGGAGTGTGTGAGGGAGGGTAGAGGGAGAGAGAATTCATATAAGATTGGAGAACTATGGCTGGGAGGTCTTGTGAAATTGATATTCTATAATCATGGAGTATTCATAGGCAAGGACATATTAGACACTAGACAGTTCACACATGTGCATAAAGGCAGATTAAATCTCTAGCTTGAAATTTTGATATCTGCAATAAATTTGAAAGGCTGTTTTAAAATGGAATGCAGGTCAAATGTGGTTAAATGATTTGAAGAAGAATGTAGGTCAACTTCAAATACTAAGCCTCATTCACATGGTCCTGCCACAGTTGCAGAATATGAGACCTATGAAAATGCGTTCTATTGATTACTTAACATTGATTATCATAATGTATATTTAATTGTATCTAGACCATAGACAACTACAAAATCCCCCTCCTTCATCTTAATGATTTTATTGTAGTATATAATCTGTGCTTTGCATATTACTATGATATACACTGAGTGGCCAGATTATTATGATCTCTAAACACATAATAACCTGGCCACTCAGTGTATATCCTATCTAATAAGAGAGTAATATGCAAATTAACCATACCTCTGATACACCAACAAGCCACGTTCACTAGCCAATCAGGAGTGAGTATGAAAATTAACCCAACCAAGGTGGCTGCATCCACAGAGAGAGCAGGAGGCTTGGGTTTCCCCGGCAATGGAGGAAGCCAAGCTTTCTGCACACCCTGGCCTGCCTTGGCCTCTGCTTAAGGCTACAAAGTTTTAATTATAGAGTATAAATAAATCCCAACAGAAATGGCTGTTGGCCATGGAACAGTCAGGAGGCTGGGCTCCACTTAAGGCTACAAAGTTTCAATTATAGAAAATAAATAAATCCCAGATATCAGGTGGGGCCAGCCTGCAAACTACCACAAGCCCCTCACCCAAGCCACCCCACAACTCAAGGGAACTCTCACCCTTCAGGGCAAACCAGCCAGCCCCACCCATGCACCAGTCCTCTATCCTATCTAATAAAAGAAAAATATGCAAATTGACCATCACTCCAACACACAAGATGGCTGACCCCATGGATCAAAGATGACTGACCCCATGTAGACACAAGATGGCTGCCACAAGATGGTCCGCCTGTAATATATATATATATAAAATGAGTGACCAGATCATTATGCATTCAGAGATCATAATAATCTGGCCACTCAATGTATATCCACTTGGACTCAGAGTTCTGTTGTATTTTCAAGTAATTCACCTTTAACTCATCTTCTTTACCTTGAGACCCAAAACATGCATTTTGAGATTATTGAGTGCTCATGGCCATGAAATGACATAAAGGGATTTAGAGCCTGTAGGGAGAAAAGCTATAATGAACTAGTCCCTGGCTTTATCTTTAAGCAGCTTCTAGTGGGTTAATCTTTCCCCCTTGGATAAGTCATACAAAGACATTAGAATTGGTTACCTCTAAGTGGCAGAAGAAAGCTGTCAGTGAATGTTATGAGTAGTAATTATAATTACCACTGTTACAAACCAGAATAAATCCTATCTCCAAACAGCTCTGGGGAAGAAAGACTAGATTTTATTTTATTTTTTTATTTTTATTTTTTTAATATATTTTATTGATTTTTCACAGAGAGGAAGGGAGAGGAATAGAAAGCCAGAAACATCGATGAGAGAGAGACATCGATCAGCCGCCTCCTGCACACCCCACATTGGAGATGTGCCTGCAAGCAAGGTACATGCCCCTGACCGGAATCGAACCCGGGACCCTTCAGTCCGCAGGCTGATGCTCTATCCACTGAGCCAAACTGGTCTTGGCTAGATTTTAAACTTAAGTAAAATTTTTAGTCTTTTTAAATAGGACTATCTTGTAAGTTATACTTACTTTCCCAAATTTATAGCTCTTGGTTTCCAATTCCTTGACCTAGGTACATATGGTCCTTTTTAAAAGACAACAAGAAAAGCTAAATAGATATTGAATTGGATGAGAAAAGCTGATGGCTAATGATAAAACATTTCTTATAAATTATGAGAAATGTTTCAAAGGTGGATTGTGGGAAAAATATAGAAAAATTTAATTGTTGCTAGTCTAAATTCAAAATATAAGGTAGTTCTAGAGCATAGAGGTTAAGGTTACTAAACTGGGAGTCAGATTTCCTTGGTTCAAATCCCAGATTCATGTTTTACCATCTCCAAAATTATTTAATGTGCCTGGGCCTTAGTTTTCATAACTACAAAATTATACATTAACTAGAGACCTGGTGCACAAAATTCGTGCACAGGGAAGGGGGGGTCCCTTTAGCCCAGCCTGCACCCTCTCCAATCCGGGACCACTTGGGCCTAAACTGGCAGTCGGATATCCCTCTCACAATCCAGGACCACTGGCTCCTAACTACTCACCTGCCTGCCTGCCTGATTGCCCCTCACTGCCCCCCTCTGCCAGCCTCGTCTCCCCTCACTGACCTCCTGCTGACCTTGTTGCTCCCAACTGCCCTCCTTCCCCCCACAGGTCTGATTGTCCCATGCAGCCTGCTGCTCAGTCATTTGGTCACCCCTCACCTCACTAACCCCCCTTTGGCTTGGTCACCCCACACAGCCTGCAGCTCAGTCATTTAGTCGCCCCTCACTGCCCTCCCCCCACCGCCGACCTGGTCGCCCCAACTGCCCCCTCAGTGGGCCTGGTTGCCCCATGCAGCCTGCTGCTCAGTCATTTGGTCACCCCTCACTAACCCTCCTGCCAGCCTGGTCACCCCAGGCAGCCTGCTGCTCAGTCATTTGGTCACCCTTCACTAACCTCCCTCTGGTTTGGTCGCCCCACACAGCCTGCTGCTCAGTCATTTGGTTGCCTTCACTGCCCGCCCCCCACCAACCTGGTCGCCCCTAACTGCTCCCCCCGAGGGTCTGGTTGCCCCATGCAGCTTGCTGTTCAGTCATTTGGTCGCCCCTCACTAATTCCCCTGCAGGCCTGGTAGCCCCATGCAGTTGCGATGGTAGCTTAGGCTTTTATTATTATAGATAGTACCATCTTCAAAGAATTATTATGACAATTAAATAAGCTAACACATTAAGAGTATTAATAAGTATTTGCTTAAAAAATGAACTCTAGAAAGCTGATGGGACCTAGTGAATTCATTGACAATATGGATTCTGGAGCTGAGTTTTGAATGTTGTGCTGGCTGTAAGTATTTCTATTTCTCTACTTATATCATGGCATTAAATAGCCCTGGAATTCTTTGCTCCTCAAACCACAATAATAGCACATCTTGGATTCCTATGTGACCCTGTACAGTTGTCCACAAGCTTACTTTTATTATAATCACTTAAATTAGGTGAAATGTTATTTGGAAAGCCTTTTAGTTTATGTTTAAGTATTGTGGTCAGTTCTCTGGCAATTTAAGATTTTTAAAGTTTTCAATCCTCTAATTTGATATTTAACTTTGGGTTGTAAACAATATTTTACTTTCTTCCCAGACCTCCAAAAGTGATTGATTAATAATTCAGGAATAGAGGAAGTATTTTAAAAAATGAAACATCTTTAGTGAGAGGAGTATCATTCAGCAATTTAACTCTAGGGCCATCAATATGATTTTGATGTGTTTACCATTAATCTGGTATAAATGGAAAAGCACAGTTCTTAGAAAAATACACAGTACTTTGTTGTGCATTTATTCTGAGCACCTGCTGCATACTAGATCCTGTGTTATCTGTTTAGGATATCTGAGGTGGACAGAATAGACTTGCCAGACCACCATTATACATAGTCCATAAACAAGTATAGTTTAGTGTTGTGAAGAGCTATGAGGTTGAAACACAGATTGCTGTGGGAAAAATTACAAACAGACGATCTAATGTAACATTGGGCTGTCAGGGAAGGCCTCTGAGAGTTGAAGAATGAGAAGAGGCCAACCGTGTGAACAGTGAGAGGAGAAGAGTTCCAGGCAGAGGATCTAGCTTGGACGTTGAGTATCCATCCACCTACCACTCAGAACCAAGAGTGTGCAGAGTAGTTCTCAAATAACTAAGTGATTTAAGAAGAGTCATATGCAATTTACCTCTTGGCCTGGTACCACATATGTACAAAAACAATCATCAGCAACACTATTAACCATACATTAGGGAAACACAAGTGGAAATGTTGACATATTAAAGTGCTTGCAGAGCATCTGTGAGAACAATATGACTGCATATTGCTAACTCAAAGAAACAAGTCTTCAGAGCAACTTTCAGCTCCTACAGCACCCTCCCTGGTGTGAGGATCAAGCAGGATCAAGCAGTGTGATTGGAAATACATAGCTGAGGTAGAAAGGAGGTGAATTGTTCCAAATCCTTGAAGAATTGAGATCAGAACACAAAATATATTTAAGAGCAAGTCAGGTAGCGGGAAATGAAGGTAATAAAAAAGTCTGTGAGAGTCACAAATAACCAGAAAGACAAATTCTGAAAATTCTTACTATTTGATATGAAATTTAACTTAAAGAATTGTGACCTAGAAATTTGGAGCACTTCTGTTTAGCTCTAAGTTTCTATATTTTTCTGAACTCTATCATGACCTTGGCAATGGCTTGTAGCAGGGAGATTGACCAGGGCAAAAGAATATAGAATCTTGGTACAGATTTGAGGAAAAAGGTTAAAACAATATGCACACATATACACACACATATATACACACACACAATTCTATCATTCCTAGTATCCTGAACTACTCAGAGCTACATAATATTATATGAAAGCATAACAAGCCCACAACCAATAATTGAAGTGTAGCCTATAGGGTCCTTCTAGGGCTTCACTGTTCCATTCAAGAGCAAGCATGTCAAACTCAAAGGCTAACACAGGCCAAATAAATAAGGCATGCTCCCCACAGGCCACGAGTTTGACATGCTTGTATAGCCGCTAGCCAGAAATAGTTATTGAGCAATTGAACTGTGGCTGGTACAAACTGAGATGGGCTATAGGTGTCATAGACACATCAGATTTCAAAGTCTGAATACAGAAAAAAAAAGGAATGTAAAATATCTCATTAATAAATTGTATGATGTTTGGATAAACTGATTAAATAAAATACTGAAAATTCATTACACCTGTAATTTTTGTATTCAGCTACTTCAAAATTTAAAATCACATTTTTCACTTGCATTATATTTCTATTGACAGCTCTGTCCTAGGAAATGAGAAAAATCACCTCCCTCATACATGTTCCCTAAGCATCTATTCTAAATGGTTCTGTCAAAATGGGTGGCAGTGGTGTCAAAGGAATAACAGGTGGCTACCCAGCTATGGATTTAGGAGGAAGGTGACAGATGGATGTGATGGTTACATGGTGCTGAAAAGGTTGATGCTTGGTAGAAGACTCATCAATAAGTGTTGGAGGAAATTACTGATGTGATCTGTAGATGTTCCCAAAGAAGGAAACTCGGAGAATGAAAACAAAACAACAGAACCCCAAATCACTACTTCATCCTGTGCCCAGTGACTGAGGGGCTGCAGAATATATTATCCTTCAGATTGTTTGTTTTATTAAACAGGAGAGCATGCATAATTCTCAAAACCTATACCAACCTCTTCCTCCCTCTTTTCCCAACAACAACAAAACAAGCAGAAAATAAGCCATTACAATCCGGGGTTAAGGCCTCCAGTATGTATTCTGCAAACTTCATGACAATAGCCCCACTTCATGTAGACTGTGCAACAGATGTTGTTGATGCTTAACGGAGCTGAGGAAAGAGACAATGCTATTATATCTTCATACTTGGCTGGAGATACAGCCTTGTCCCTTGAAAAGATCTGTGTAAATGTATGTACCTTTATTTAGCAAACTAGCTAATATGTCAGGCTTCAAAGTGACCAGGCTGTACACTTACTGTTTTACTAATCCTCTGGCTTTCCCTATTTTAAATGGTTACAGAAAAGTCCATTTTGGAATATTTTGCCCTTGGCTTTAACACTTGGCAGAGGAGTTCACGGTCCTCTGTTCTTCCTTGTGTAAGTTATAAAGCTGTTTGTCATCTCTAGTATCCGGAACACCTGCTTTTTTAAAAGAACTGCTGGCTCAGGGAAAAAGAACATAACTTATTTTTATGCAATAACTCGCCAGCTCAAGACTTTTAAAAACCCTGTCTAAAATGGTACATTTTCTTTCTCTTTAATCAAATAAGGTATTTTAAAAAATCAGAATTTTTCATTTTGCCAGTTTCCTTTTGATATAAATCATTGGAAAGCAAGTCACAGACAGTTGGGTAAACCCGAGAAAGAGCCTTTTGCTCATAACAGGATACACAAGGGAAGAAAAACACAGACAGGCAGTCACCTTCCAATCCAGTGAGAGATTTTTCAAAGAATTTATGGAAACCGAAGGAGAGAACACTTTTAAGAGTTTAAGACCAAGAAGATGAGGGAGGCTCTGTTACTTCTTCATATAAATAGTAACACCTTTTAGATCCCACGTTCAGTGAGGATCTATTGTCTTTACCTGCTTGGCAGACCTTCTGTCTTCTTGTAACAGCTATTTAATCTTTTTCTTCTGGAAACTCCCCCTTCCTCAGTTGATAGATTGTTTTATTGTTTGACCTGCCTCCCTTGCCATCAGGTCAGGCACATGACTAAGACTAGCTGATCAGTCTCTCATCCTCTCAGCCACAGTGATTGCACAGAGATGAGGTGATTGAAACAGATATATTTTTTCCTGTTCTCTTAAGGTTCTTAGGTTATTACTTGCTGACAGTAATGTAAGGCTAGGGCAGCTGTGGCTGCCATCTTTGCCACCCTGAGGGGACAGTCTGATTGAGAATGAAACCAATATACAGAAAAGCAATAATGAGAGGTCTGACACAAAGAAAATCTTGATGAAAATATTTAAGCCCCTGGATTTCTTATGTACATGATCACAAAATTTCCACTCAGCTTCTCTTTTTAGCATAAGGTTATTTGAGAAGGGTTTCTGTCTCTTGGAATCAAGCTTCATAACTAATACACAATGTTTAAGTGCAAATAAAAACTGTAAAAAAAGGAGAAAGGAAGGAAAAAAAATAATAAGGACTTCCCAAAATAGGTGAAGAAAACTAGAAATGAATTTCTATGCTTATTTTCTCAGTGTTAACAGAAGTTAAACACACACACACACACACACACACACACAAATGCACACGTAGAAATTCTAAAAAGAATATCAAACTTAACTTACCCACTAAAATTGGACTCCAACTAAAAAAATTGCAATAATATTAACTGTTCCTGATATAGAAGGTAGTTTGGATGCAAAAGCACAATTTTTGAACCATAACTTTCAGCTCTTTCCATTTTGTTTTCTCTATTTCCATCATTTCTAAATTAAAATTTTATTGACTGTTTTAAAAATCAATAAACTCATTTTTAAAACATATAAGTAGTAGAGAAGTCAATTCATTAAAAAATAAAAATCCAAATGTCACTTCTCAGCCTCTTCTCTCTCATATATTAAAAACAATTCCTTTTCTTTTAATATGGAACCAATCTAATTCTTTATTTTAACAATTAAAAGCATTTTATGGACATCTTTTCATGCAAAGACATATAGGCCCACTTCATTTTATTTAGTGCCTAATATATCAATGTATTAAAGAACATCTAGTCTGTTTCTAATTTTTTATTTTCTTTTGATTTTGCTATTCAATCCAATAATATAACAAACTATCTTCAATGCATTCTTAGCCTTCCTAACTTGATGAGGAGGTTTATTATTGTTGCACAGTTTCCTAATCACAAACTATGAACTAAAGTCCAAGACAAGAGCCAGTTAAAACCCTAATCTTGCATACATCCTTATGTCTATACACACTGGGTGGGATAAAATAGGCAGCAATGAGACAGGATTGGAAGTGCACATGAAGAGGAATATCAACATGAATTATCTGACCCAGATGGGTGAGGCCTGCACACACAATTGCCTTCTCCTGTGTTGCTGAATGACATTCAAATCACGCTTTAGGCTTACAGGTCTTGGCAGATGACTGACCTCTTAACCTACATCTCTTGCCATTCTTATTGTTAGCTTCTGTCAATTGCCACACAAGACAGTGAAACAGTTCTTCACCTTCAGGCAGATGTGTGCTGTCCATTTGTCTAGATCAAGAGGCTTACAAGCCCTTCTAATTCTGTACTCTGTGGGAGTCCTGGAAAGACTGACATTGCAACTGCTTCTCTTTAATCAGCCCAGTGGACAGGACTCACTTCCTTTACTTTCCGCTCTGAATTTTTTTCCAAGGAAACTTCTAGAATTTTAAAAATAGTTTAGTTATTTATTTTTGTCTTGATATCGTTAGTAAATCCACAGGTAGTATTAGCCCATTTTGGGGGTAGACTGCATGCAAAGGGGGAAGGGAGATGTTTATGACACTTCAGGTTACTGAAGCCTGACTTCAATGACCTTCTCCCAGCAAGAAAACTTGGAGGGGAAAAATCCCTTCTGGAGGTGGTTTATCACCTGGCTTAATTTCCTCTCTACTGGCCGTTTTGTGCCTGCGAGCAGGGAGATAAAAACGTGCTGATGGCCGTGCAGCCCTTGCTCCCAGATAACCGGAGCTCCAGAGGATGTGCAGGTGCCTTGCCTGTGACCCCAGAGCCGGAGCAGGGACAACTTTAACTTCTGTTTTATTCTTTCCTTCAGTTCTATTTTAAAAATAACAAAATAACATGAGCTGGTTTTGTAATAAAATCTCCAGTTGTAGCAGATTTTTAGCCAAAAAACACTGGCCAATGAAAACAGCAAGCCCTGCTTCATTGCTAACAAAGAAGACAAACTCCTGATGGCAGGTTCCAATTCAACATTGCAAAGCAGAAGAGTGTCTGAAGCCCAGAGCTAGTACTTGACTGAAAAAAAATGATGGGGTAGGCCAAGTTCATGTTTGGCATCAGCCAACTCATTTTACTTTTCAACTGCCCTCTGGCCATCAAAACAAGCGCTAGTTTCTTTCGCCTCTGGAAACTGACTATATGCATCCTGGCCTGGGCTCCCTGGGACCACGCTTTGTTGTTGTTATTATTATTATTATTTTAAATATGTTATTGATTTTTTACAGAGAGGAAGGGAAAGGGATAGAGGAGTTAGAGACATCCTATAAGAGAGAAACATCCATCAGTTGCCTCTTGCACGCTCCCTACTGGGGACATGGCTACAACCAAGGTACATGCCCTTGACGGGAATCGAACCTGGGACCTTTCAAACCGCAGGCTGATGCTCTATCCACTGAGCCAAACCAGTTTTGGCACCACACTTTGTTTTTAGATCTGGGCTGTGTCTATCGTTTAGACTTATCTCTCTCCACCCAACACTTGACACCAAAATGTACTTATCTTGTGTCCCCCTCCATTTAGATACTAATAGGATTTGGAGTGAAGCTGATAAAATTATACAAGTGAGGTCACCAGTGGATACATGTCTTGGGTAATATGTGCAGTTAAAAGCCTGCTCCTGAATCTGGCTAGGATCCTCTTTGTGCAAATGGAATGAATATTATGGTGTGGCTTTAAGGCACTTTCTTATGGAGGTATTCAGTGACAGAGCTGCTTTTAGAAACTCCTCAAAGAATAGTATGAGGCAGCTTCCTATCACACCAACTTAGCCTGGCCTTCTGCCTTCTGCCATTCTGACAGGGAAATTCAAGAGGTGCACTATACCATCGAAAGTCCTTATGTCTCCTCCTACAGCAGAGGAAGAGAGCAGCTGCCAGGGAGCAATTCTCTCATATAAAGAAGGCTTTGGACATTCTATAAGATAGGCTGTAAAAGATCTTGTTTGAAATGTGTGGATTATACTGAAGACTTTTCTCTCCCTTAAGTTTCACCTCCCTCATGGTTTACCTGTTTTTTAAAGGCACACAAGTCACCAGGTAAGCTAACTGCTCCTACAGAACTCATTTAAATGCCTGCCATGTGTGTTCAGTAAAGGAACTCAAAAGAAACACATACATTGGGATTGGGAAGGCAGCATTGTTTCAACTGAATAAAACATTCAATAATTTATTTTGTCTCTTGTCTTTTCAACTCAGTTCTTTTTTCTGATACCTTTAAATTCACGGTTTCATACTATAATTTCCCCCCCTTTAAATGGTATAGATTCTATGCAGTATTTCAATCTTATTTTCAAGCTGCAAATGAAAATGCAGGATGGGACACAAGTGATTTTTTTATTAAGACCATAGAGAGGCGAAGTTCATCTAAAGTTCTTAAGAAGGCCATCTATTTCTCTGTATTTCTTAAATGTAAATAAAAATTCATTCCACAGACTTCAATGTTTTTCCTAAATATTTTCATAAATTCAATTGATTATCCTATGGCTCATCTTTCTGTTTCCATTGTGTTCTTTTATAAGGTAGTTTGGAACAGCCAACTAATATTCTATTAACAGGAATAGACTTTCTTGCCTACTTAACTATTTTGGATACAGTATATATAAACACTTCCTTTCTAATTTTTCTATAGGTGAAGGCCTTCACTCAATTTACTTAACTTTAGCATGACATAAAAGAAAATTTATAGGTACAATGTTAATTCATCTTATATTCAGTGAAGTAGCTATTTGAAAGATAAAGAATAATTGCAAACCTTGCTTTGGATTGAATTAAGTTCTTGTAAATCATTATACAAGAAACATTTATTTGCTTTTCACTCAATTAAATATGTTTGTGTTCAAGTGAGAAGAATTGCACAGTAGGGGAAAACATCTCAAAAAATATATATAATGAAAATGCGATTGCAGTTATAAATCCCTAATTAGGGGATCTTACTGTTGGTGACAGGACATTAGGAACAAGTTAATTGGCAATGTAAGAAAGACCTAAGGCAAGCGAGGGGGGGGGGGGCGAGGCGGGGGTGGATATTTACAAATCAATAGAGTAAACAACTGGCTGACACTGGATAGATAAGAGGCACTTGTTTCTGAATAACCTTCTGAAAGCTGTATTTTCTCTGGTACTCAGACTGGGGAATAAATCCAGGGATTTTAGTTTGGGGCTTTGCCATCGTCCTAAATTGTCTCTATGGTCTCAATTCACCCTTCCCTCCGTTCTCCTAGAACTATCTGTAGAGGCAATAAAAATACCTGTCATTTTAGCATTTTGAGGCGAAGGCTTAGGAAGAAGGCAGGAGTCTTTTCAGTAATGTTTTTTAAAGAAAATATCCTAATCGTCTCGGTGTGTTTGGCTATGAAAATTGAGCCCCTCCCCACCCCTACCCCCACATAGTCTAAAAGGGTTCCCCATCCTGTGAAGTAATTACTCTCTATTAGTCACATCTTCAAGAGGCTTCTATGTTGAGTTAATAGTACTTTCCCAAATGGTAGGGGTGGAAGGGGGTGGTTTTTTCTTTTTTTTTTTTTTTCAGCTATTATGTTGCCCAGGGACAAAGACACCATTTACTTCAATGTGGTCTGGAGGACACCATTCACAGAGATGCCAATGGGAGTAGCGCCTGCTAGCTTTGTACAGTGAGGTAGCTAGCCCTCAGTGCTCCCCAGAGTGGGAACAGGGAATGTGGAAGGGGTAGGTAGGCTGCCACATAGACTTGGGGAATTCAGGCAAAGAGGTAAACCAGGAAAACAAATCTCTCTGGGATATTTGTAAAACTAGGGGGAGGGGCACTGGGATCAGGGAATTGAATCCATTTATTTGGAGAGTAAAGAAAAGGGTGGCTCCAGAAGGCCGGAAATGGGGGGACTAAGGCTAGAGCAGACATTTCAAATATGTCTCCACAGGACATCTCCACCCGCTTCTCCTGTCTGTGATCCTCCTGGAAGAGCCTGTATAGAGTGCAGAGACTCAGTCTCTGTGAGTGTAGGGAAGGAAATCAGGAGGCTCTCCCAGCAGGGTCACCCATGAATACTGTTTTCCTTAAATTCTTCTTTCTCCTTAATCTCAGCATGTTGCAAAAACTAGAGAGTTGGTTCTCCTACCCAAGAAACACAAGTATGAGAATTAGAACTGTACAGAGTTAATTCCAATATGCATGTAAAGTTTAGATACTTATATTCTTAGAAAAGGATTTAGGCCCAAGCCAGTTTAGCTCAGTGGATAGAGAGTTGGCCTGTGGACTAAAGAGTCCAAGGTTGTATTCTGGTCAAGGGCACATGTCTGGGTTGTGGGCTCATTCCCCAGTGGGGGGTGTACAGAAGGCAGCCAATCAATGATTCTCATCATTGATGTTTCTATCTCTTTCTCCCCCTCTCTTTTTCTCTGAAATTAATAAAAATAAATTTTAAAAAAAGGGATTCAGAAATTAGGTGGAAAAATCAGTTTAAGATATTTGGGTTTTAGTTTTATAAAGATAAGTGTCTTTTTCCTCCTTTCTAGCATAATTTTTCAAACAGATTTTTTTTGTTTGTTTGTTTCTTACATACAAAACTGCCTAGACCTTAAAATCATAAGGTAACCAGAAATAAAAACCATTGAACAATGATAGTGATGGACTTGGTATCAAGCTGAAACATTGGGACCCTCCTTTGTCTTACAAGGAGTCCCTCCCTAATTCAGCAAAAGAAAACAAGTCTTTTTTTTTTAATTTTTTATCTTAAAAGATTAAAATTAAGGTATCCTTAGCTAATGTACTTGACTTAAAGTATTTTGCATGTAAAAAAGTCAAGTTAAAGAAAGGCTCCTTCAGCTACAAGAACAACGTGACAGCTCCAAAGCAAGCATTTCAAGGGGAAGTGCATCGTGGTGAGCCAAATAAGAAGCAGCTGGGTTCCGGCATTCCTCCCATCCCAGACACTCCACAAGTGACAACCAAAGCACCAGCTTTGTGTGTGTGCCATAAGAGCTTATCTTTAAATAGTCTTTCCATTAAATCATCTTTCATCTATTAATAGGACCTCCCCTCACCCCCGCCCCAAAACACACAACAGAGGTCTGAACTTCAAAGAAATAGTGGAGAATCTTATTCTCCTGGGCTTCAATGACTAGGTGACAGGATGGGCATAGATCACTATGAAGAAGCATCAGTCCATACACCGTGAAAATACAAATCTGCCACATTGGAAGAGAAACTAGGCAGTTCAAAACCAAATGGCATGGAAACAGGCAAAACACCTGGTGGAAGGATTTTACCACAAGCCTATATAACTGGAAGCTTCTCCCCAAGAGGGACAGGATGTAAATGAAAGGCCACCATGCTTTAAACTTGGCCCAAGAGAATGGGAAGGTGTTTTCACATTTGACCCTAACTACCCATTAATATTGTCTGCTACAGTACAGATGCATCAGCTGGTTGCCAAACTTCCGTGCTGTACAGTTTGAATGGAAGTGAGTGCAGGAACAGAGGACTTGGGGCCAGGTGCTCAAGGCACAGTTCACAAGAGTGCACCTTCATCCCGTTTCCTGTTGCTCAGTAGTAGCAGTGTTGCCGTGTCACGTGACAGCAAATTGCCTCAGGCTTCCTAAAATGAGGCATCTGGCCTGGCTGCCCCCTGCAAGGGAGGATCTTTGCATATGTATGTAGACAGTCTTCATCTATGTGAGTTATGGTAGGCAGATGCAAAGGACAACTTGGGGACTTAGCCATGTACACTGAGTTCAACCCACAGAGGAAAATGTGTACTCTGCCATCATCTACCCTCCCCTGCTTACCCCCACTTACTACCACATGGCCAGACCTATGGCATGGCACTATCCCATGTGTTAGCAAAGAATGGCCACTTCTGCTGAGGAGTGAGTGAGGTAACTTGATCATTGTGGGATACACTTACTCTAGGCTTGGGCCATGCTCCATCCACCTTGGGAGACCTCTGGGACTGGCCAGCACAGCATCGGTTAAAATTGCCCACTTGCTCAGGCTGTCCCAGACCAGCCCAGACCCTCAGTGACCTCTCGCTAGTTTGCAAGATGATTGTGGTACTGTGCACAGTCAGGAAGGTCTGAGTCACTCTGTGATTTGCAGACATGTGCCTCTGGGTGGGGAAGGAGATAATAGCCAGCAGCTGCTACCAGCACTTGGGCCATGTGGTACCTTCTCATTCAGGGACTGCTCTTTGCTACGTAACCTGGGAAATTCATGTTCTCCTCCACCTGCCAAACTATTCTAGTCCTGACATTACTCCAGTGATGGATGGCCTGGGTTATGAATCTACCTGACTAAAACACATTTTGCAAAGCCAAATATTTCCATCAGTACAAAATAAGCATGCTTGCCAAAAACTACAAACCCACAATTCCAATCTGTTAACACTTGTAAAAGATAAAGATTCAGAACAATTGGTTTCCTTGGATTCTTTAGTCTCCTGTGTTACCTTGACTATTGTTTTTAACTACCTTTCCGTTTGTGCTAGGACACCATGGTAATCACCGATTTTAAGAGTGTAGGATAGAGAGTTACTAATCTGGTCCCTGAGAGCAACTGTCAGGCATGGTGTGGAGTGATTTGTCGGATGTGGAACAATGCAAAATTTGGAACTGATGCTTTAAAGCTTTGTACTCAATAATACTTAAATAGCTATGCATGCTTTAAAATCATTGTAACTACAGCTATTCCAAGAAGCACAGGCTTCAGTGTTTCTACTTCAACTACCACTTAAGGAAGAAATTGCTGATCTCATACTCATAATGTATAGCAGAGACCAGTTTATTCAGGTCAGTGAACTAGACCTTGCTATGCAGAAGAAAAATCATACTAAATATTTTTGCATGGTATCTACTATTTGACATTATCACATCAGCTTATAAACCACTAGAGTCCCAGTGAATGAAAATTCATGCATTGGAAGAGGGGTCCCTCAGCCTAACCTGCCCCCTCTCACAGTCCAGGAGCCCTCAGAAGCAGGAGGCGACCCAGTTATCAGTGGAAGGCAATGCCCCATCACACCTCTGCTGCTGCCACTGCCAGCAGCATAAGCCTTGGGCAGCTGAGCAGCTGGCATCTGAGGCTTGCCTGCACCTCAGGTTGGCCCTGGGTGGCTAGGGGGCTGAAAAGACTGGGGGACTCCCCAGGCAGATGTGAAGTAGCCTGGCCTTCCTGGGGGTGAGCCCGGCCTTGCTGCACACCTGCTGCCCAGGCAGGGCTAAGGGGACTGGGCGCCGCCATCTTGTGGCTCTGGGCACTGCCATTTTTGAGGGCGGGGTAGTCAATTAGCATACTCACTCCTTACTGGCTGTGAGCATTGCCATTTTTGAGGACGGGGCAGCAATTAGCATATTCCCTCTTTATTACATAGGATTGTTTTCTTCTGGGATTCTTTATCTTGGGCTGATTACTTAAGAAAACATACAGTCATTTTCTTCTTTATTCTGAGCAATAGGAGTTTAGACATTTTGTTTATAAGGTTAACATGAAATCTACTCATCAGAGTTGAGGGTAAGCTTCGTGGGGGCAATGTGGTAATTAAATTTCTCTGAAGTTGTGGGTTCTTAGATGGCATGTCTCCCAAGTTCAGTCCTGCAATTTTGTGATTACAAGAGCTTGCTTTGTGACCATCAAAGGGGTAGGTATGTGTGTGTGTGTGTGTGTAAGAAAATGACTCTCAAGCATCCTATCTACATGACTATTTGAAATTCAGCTCATCAGACTAAATTAAAAACACTCTTTGTTGATCTAAATATTTCTTTTTTGAACTGTGCTGATTAAAACAGGTCTGTAATGAATCTACAATACCTTTATGGAAATAGAAAGGAGGAGGAGTAGGAAGGAGGTGTGAGGGCCTTTGTGTTTACATTTTAAGACCTTATTTATATGTAATTTTTATTATGTCACTCATTAGTTAAATTAGAGGTGGGCATAACGACGGCCGACTATTTTAATGTGTACAATTTTTTTCAAATTCAAAGCCAGAGCTTTTGAAAATTATCTAAAGAAAGTGATAACCTAGGTTTAGGACTTGATCAACCTTGTTTTACAACTGCAGGGTTCATTAAATTTGGTTTAGCTACATTTTACTATGATGGAAAATGCTTTTTAGTTATTGGATATGGTTCTTAGAGTTTCTAGAAAATTTAATATCAGTTTTGCAATAGATCTTATGTGATTTGATCACTCCAGCCCACACATACACTCACACCAGATGCTGGGGGAATGGGGAAAGAAAAAGTTCAAATTTGTGAGTAGACACTTTGCCTGACATTAAGACTTTACTAAACACTTAATATGAAAGTCTATAAATTAGCATAAAAAACATGTCTCAAATTAATAATATGCAAGTGAAAAAATCCCAACACCTCTATTAAACTCCTTAGAGGATTAACAATAGATACCAGGTACAAACAGCCACAAAGTGAAAGTAATTTACACCTGATAGATCTTCACACTGACAATGGTAAAGATCTACTCCTAATAACACTGCCCTCTGATGATGAGTACTAATTTCTCTTTTTCCTTAGATATCACTAGGAAACCTCTTACATCCCTAGTACTACATTACTGTTATCCTGAAACCCAACCCCCACCAGACCCATGTTTCCTATCTCATAGCTATTCTTTCTTCCCTTCCTCCCTCCCTTTCTTCTTTTCTTCCTTCCTTCTTTCCTTCCTTCCTTCCTCATTGCAGTGGCTACAACTTTTGCTACTATGTTGAATAAAAAAAGTGAGAATGGACATCCTTGTCTTGAATCTTTCACTATTAAGTGTGGTATTAGCAATAGGTGTTTTGTAGATGCATTTTATCAAGTTGATGTTTTCCCTCTATTCCTACTTTGCAAAGGGTTTTTATTATGATTGGGAGTTGAATTTTGTCAAATGCCTTTTCTGCATTAATTGATACAATCATATGATCTTCCTTAGCCTGTTAACATGGTAGATGATTGATTTTCCAATGTTGAACCAGTCTTGAATACTTGAAATAAGTCCAACTTGGTCATGTTATATAATTATTATTACACATTTGCAAATTTGATTTGCTGTTTTGTTGAGGATTTTTTAACATAAGTTCATGAGAAATATTGGCCTTTAGTTTTCTTTTTCTGTATTATCTTTAGCTAATTTGGGTATCAGGATAATAGAAGCCTCATAAAATAACCTGGAAAATGTTCCCTCCTTTTCTATTTTTCTGGAAGAGATTGTGTTCAATTGGTATAAGTTACTTAAATGTTTGATAGATTTCTCCAGTGAAACCTGGGCTTAGAGATTTATTTTTCAGGCACTTTTAAATTATTAACTCAATTTGATGTTTGTAGGATTATTCAGCTGCCTGTTTTTAACTTGGATAAATTTTAGTAGCATGTGATTTTTAAGACCATTTCTTAAGCTGTCAAATTTATGAGCATAAAGTTGTTTGTAGTATTCCTTTGTCATTAATGTCTGCAGGATCTGTTTCGATAGCTCGTTTTATTCCTGATATTGGTGATTTGTATCCTCTCTCTTTTTATCTTTGTCAGTTTTGCTGGAGATTTATCAATTTTATTGATATTTTTTAAAGAATCAGTATTTTGTCCCATAGATTTTCTCTATTGTTTTTCTGTTTTCAATTTCATTGATTAATGTTCTTATCTTTATTATTTTCTTACTTCTGATTAATGGTATCAAGAGTTTATTTTTCTATATTTATACTTTTTATTTTAACATCTAACAATTTGAGTTTACATAATAGCCAGTCCATAGAAATGAATTAACTGTGTTAAATACTGAATAATTCTTAAATTGGTAACAATGTTTAGGATTTAACTATTCATGGTGACAAAAGTTTAGATAGAAAATAGAAAAATCAGTTAATTGGCAGATAATAGGTTAAGTTTACATTTGAAGAGAGTCTGGGTATTTATAAGTATTCTCTCCTAATCTAAAAAGTCATATTTGAGGAAAATTTGCAACATAATTCTAAATCACTGTACACAGATATGTTGAGCTAACGAAGTTCTATAAAAGGTTTCTCTCTCAAGGAAGGACAAGGAAACTACAGTGTAGAAAATAAACTAGAAAGAAATGTATAACCCACACAGGAAAGAAGGGATATTTTAGCTTAAATATGGCTGGAAAATTTAGGTAGAGGTCTTACACAAGAGAGGGGAAAGGTAGAAATGTCTGAGTCAGAGAAAGATCGTTCCCTAAAGAGAAGTGAGCTGCCAAAAAGAGCAGGGGTTTGCAACTCAGCTAAGCTGAGAATAAATGTAGAAAGAAAAAAAGACCTGTCTTTAAAAACATATATAAGTTTTAAAAGAAGTAAAGGGTGAAACGTAAGTAAAATATTAATGTTTAAAAGACTATGAAATGAACTTACAGTCCCTGCCCTCCTAAAGCTCGCTGTCTAACAAATTGATTTTATGTTACTGGGTTGCTTAAAAATATATCTCACTTAAAATAGATGATCATATATCAGTTTACATTGTATTTTTTATTGATTTGAGAGAGGGAAACATCGATGTGAGAGGAAAATCAATTGATGTGAGAGAGGAAAGTCAAACAGTTGTCTCCCCTACACACCCTGACCAGGGATGGAAGCCTGCAACCTAGCCCTATACCCTGACCGGAATGGAACAGTGAGCCTTTGGCGCACAGAAGGACACAGCCAACCAAGCCACACTGTCCAGGGTTAGATACATTGGTTTACATTTTAATTGCTTAAGAGGGATAATGTTTTTAAAATTACAACTTTTAAATCTATATGAATCCCTGGAGTTTTAGCCAGTGTTTTTTCTGCCTTAACAATTAGTCCTATTGAACTGTAATATATTGGGTTTTCTTCACTGATAAAAAGCTGGTGTGCACCCTAGCTCAGTTCACTGGGGGGTTGTTCTGTACACCAGAAAGGTCTGAGGTGGCTGATCAAATTGCGCTCTCTCTCTCTCTCTCTTTTCTCTCTCTCTCTCTTTCTTTCTCAAATTAAAAAAAAAACCACAATAGCTAGTTGCTCATTATTTGTATCTGCTGGAGCACAGGACAATTATATTTCATTTTAGAACTTACTAGTAGCTCTGAAGATGCCCTCCATCTACTTTGTTTTCTCTCCCTCCTTTACCTTTCTAAATGTGAATCTTCCTCAATGCTTCCTCCTCAGGCCTTTCCTCTTCTAGTCTGAAATTCCATGACTTCTCCATCTGGAATGTCTGTCTCTCCCTCCTTCCCCCTCTCAAAATCTTTCAAACTCCCAAGTGTATTTTTATATCCAGCTTAGAAGTCACCTCCTCTGGAAAGTCATCCTTAAACACTCACTCCCTCCAGTACTCTTTCCATTCATGTACATATTGCTGTGCTAACACCTACGACAGTGCACTCTGCACTTCATTTTACACTTGCCTTCCTGACTAGACTTGATGGCAGAGACTGGGTCTTATGACTCTCATGTTCCAAGTTTCAGGCACAGAAAAAGTACTTGTAATAAATGCTCTTGAATGAATGGGTACATATGCAAGCTAGCAATGGCTATTTAATAACTATTCACTAGAATAGTTTTAACACATCCACAAAAATATTCAATATATTGAGTTCATTTTCCTCCTGAAATAATAGTAGTTTAAAATATATTTTTAATAATTCACATACTTTCATAATATAGAATTAGTGCCAATCAGTAAATCTCAAACTAATGAAACACTAAAATCCTAAGCAAGAAATGAATGAAGCCCTTTGCCTTTAAAAAAATCTATCAAGAAAATGAGAAGAAAGACTAGGAGAAAACATTTGCAAAAGGCATGCATTATAAAGCACTAATATCCAACATAGAGAAAGAACTCTTGAAACTCAAAATAAAAACCCACAACTCATTGAAAATGGGTAAAAGACCTTATTAAAATAATGAGATATCACCAAACACCTATTAAAATGCTCAAAATCTGGAACACTGAGCAACACCAAATGCTGTGAGACTGCAGGGCGATAGGAGCTCTCATGAATTGCCAGTGGGGATACAAGATGCTCCAGGTACTTTGAGACTCAGTCTGGCCACTTCTTACAACACTAAACATACTCTGGCCATTTGACTCTGCAATCCCACTCCTTGGTATTTACCTAAAGGAGTTAAAAACTTATATCCACAGAAAAACTTGCACAGGGATGTTTATTCCTAATTGCCAAACCTTGGAAGCAACCAAGATGTCCGTGAGCATTTGAATGGATAAATAAACTGAGGTGCATCCAGACAATGGGATGTCATTTGGCACTATAAAGAAATGAGCTGTTGGCCAAAACGGGTTTGGCTCAGTGGATAGAGCATCCACCTGTGGACTGAAAGGTCCCAGGTTCGATTCTGGTCAAGGCCATGTGTCTTGGTTGCGGGCACATCTCCAGTAGGGGTCATGCAGGAGGCAGCTGATCCATGTCTCTTTCTCATTGGTGTCCCTAACTCTCTATCCCTCTCCCTTCCTCTGTAAAAAAAAATCAATAAAATGTATATTTCTTAAAAATGAGTTGTCAAGTCATGAAAAGATATGGAGGAGCCTAAGTGAAAGAAGTAAAACTGAAAAGGCTTCATAATGTATAATTTCAAATATATGACTTCCTTAAAAAAAAAAAAAAGGCAAAACAATGGAGTCAGTAAAAAAGATCAGGGTTGCCAGGGCTTAGCAGGAGGAAGGGGTGAATAGGCAAAGGATTTTAGGGCAGCAAAATTATATTGTATGATACTGTAATAAGGGACACCTGCCATTATATGTTTGTTAAAACCCATAGAACTTGCAAGAATCATTGTGAACCCTCATGTAATCAATCAACTTTGGGTGATAATGCATTGATGTAGGTTCACAATCCCTCTGGTGAAGGATGTTGATAGTGGGAAAGATTGTGCATGGAGTGGGAAGAGGAAGTATACGGGAAATCTTTGCACTTTTTGCTCAATTTTTCTGTGAGCCTAAAACTGCTCTAAAATAAAGTTTATTGGAGAAACCAAGATGGCAGCATAGGTGAACACCTAAGCTGCTGCCTTGCACAACAATTTCAAAATTACAACTAAAAGACAGAACGGATACCATCCAGAACCACAGGAAAGCTGGCTAAGTGAAAATTCTACAACTAGAAGTAAAGAGAGGGACTCATGAAAACTCAGAGGAGCTGTAAAAAGCTGAGGTATGGAGACACGCTCTTGGAGAGGACGGGCAGAGGAGGCTCTGGCTGGCTTTCTCTAGCAGGAGGGAGATGGAAAATCTTGACTTCACTGAACCCCAGCTCCAGGCGAGACTCATATGGGGGAGTCTGGACTGTTGTGAAAAGGGCACTAAAAGTGCATGGAAACTTAGGGGAGCTGCGGAAGACAGAGGTCTGAGGGTACACGAAAGTGCATGTGAGTGCCCATGAAAGTGTGCACACAGAGCGCTGACTGCTGATCGTACCACTGTCTTTCTCTAGCAGGAAGAAAACAGAACCTCACAAAAAGCACTGAAATCCAGATCCAACTGCACTGAACCCCAGTTTCGGGCGAGACTTGGGGACCCAGACTCATACGGATCCCTAGAGCTCACAGAAACTCAGAGGAACCTCGAAAGCAAGAGTTCCGGAAGCTCACGCGTGCACACGTGCAAAATGCAGAGGTCCAGAGGCTAGTGCACATGTGCAGACACAGCTGATCCTCACAACCAATTGGCTTGGAGGTCAGTTCCCCCCAGCAATACCAACAACAATCAAGAATTAACTACAACAAGACTGTACACACAGTTCATAAAGGGGTGCACCAAGAGTGTCCACCTCAGGGAACTGGGGAGGCAGAGCTACTGGGCCACATAAGACATCTAGCACACAAAGCTACTCTACCAACTCAGGGAAGCAGAGAAATATGTGGAGACAAAAGAACAGGTCACAAACAAAGAAAATGGAGGAAAACAAACGACTGGATATAGAGTTCAAAACCATGATAATAAGGTTTTTTAAAAATTTCCTAGAAAAAAATGGATAAATTTAGCAAGACCCAAAAGGAGATGAAAAAGGACCAACTTAAACATACACTGACTGAAATAAAAAATATTATACAGAAACTTAACAGCAGACTAGAGGATCACAAGAATCAAGTCAAAGATTTGAAATACAAAGAAGCAAAAAACACTCAACCAGAAAAGCAAAAAGAATAAAAAAATGTGAAGTTAGTGTAAGGAGCTTCTGGGACAACTTCAAGCGAACCAACATCAGAATTATGGGGGTGCCAGAAGAAGAGAGAGCAAGATACTGAAAACCTATTTGAAGAAATAATGACTGAAAACTTCCCCCACCTGCTGAAAGAAATAAACTTACAAGTCCAGGAAGTGCACAGAACCCCAAACAAAAGGAATCCAAAGAGGACCACACCAAGACACATCATAATTAAAATACCAAGAGCAAAAGACAAAGAGAGAATATTAAAAGCAGCAAGACAAAAACAGTTAATTATCTACAAGGGAGTACCTATATGATTGTCAGCTGATTTCTCTTTTTTTTTAAATTTTTTTAATGATTTTTCACAGAGAAGAAGGGAGAGGGATAGAGAATTAGAAACATCGATGAGAGAGAAACATTGATCAGCTGCCTCCTGCACATCCCCTACTGGGGATGTGCTCACAACCAAGGTACATGCCCTTGACCGGAATCGAACCTGGGATCTTTCAGTCCACAGGCTCTATCCATTGCGCCAAACCGGTTTGGGCTGTCAGCTGATTTCTTAACAAAAACTATGCAGGCGAGATGGCAGTGGCAAGAAATATTCAAAGTGATGAATACCAAGAACTTACAACCAAGATTACTCTACCTAGCAAAGCTATCATTCAGAATTGAAGGTCAGATAAAGAGCTTCACAGATCAGAAAAAACTAAAGGAGTTTATCAACACCAAACCAGTATTATATGAAATGCTGAAAGGTACTCTTTAAAAAGAGGAAGAAGAAAATGGTAAAGGTAAAAATTAGAAACAACAAATACATATCTATCAACAAATGAATCTAAAAATGAAGTGAATTGAAAATCTGATGAACAGAATAAACTGGTGAATATAATAGAATTAGGGACATAGAAAGGGAGTGGACTGATAATTCTCAGGGGGTAAGAGCTGAGGGGCAGTCCAGGGAGAGACTGGACAAAAATCATACACCTATGGATGAGGACAATGGGGGTGAGGTAAAGGGCAGAGGGTGGGGTGGGAGCCAGGTGGAGGGCAGATAAGAGGGGGGAAGAAGAACAATTGTAATAATCTGAACAATAAAGATTTATTAAAAGAAAAAAAATAAAATAAAGTTTATTATAAAAAAATCTGGCCTACATTTTTTTAGTATAAGTAGTTAACATAAAAAAGACAACACTATTGTACAACACAGTGTAGGACCTTCCTACCTGAAGCATATCTGTGGTCCAGTTTCAAGGACAGTGCCTGGGAGCTCGCTAGAAATGTTTCCACAGTGTCTCAGCCCAGACCTCCTGAATCACAAATTCTTTCCATAGGTCATTTGCATACACATTAGTTGGAGAAGCAGTGCTGTAGAAGACTGAAACTAGGAGCAAGACAGCCAGGCTCTTTTCTTACCTCATCCACTCCCAAGGCGTTTAGTACTGGGCAATGTATTGAAAGTGCAGGTTTCTAGTTTGTAAATCAAGAGGGTTGGCACGGGTCAGAGATTCTCACGGTGTCATTGCTGGAGCAGTGACGTCACCTATAGTTGCTGAATCAGAAACTCAGGGTTCGTGAAGCCACCGTGTTCTAACAAGCCCTCTCAGTGTTTCTGATGCAAGCTAAACTTGAGAACCACTGGCTGATCTTAAAATCCTCTTCAATGTGAACATTCTATGATCATTTGGGAAAATGTAAATGGTATGAGATGTGTGTGTGTGAACACGCGGGCGCGTATACTTGAAAATAACTATTTATGCACTTTAAACAATTAACTGGTTTGTATTCTTTTCATTTTCAGATAGTGCCCTTACCCATTTCAAAGTATTTCTTATAATGCTAGCAATTCCTATTGAATTTGTCAAGTAACAAAAGCAGATTCCTTAGACTCTAATACAAAGGGAACCATTGATTTAAGGACACCCTTCAGATAAGGAAACTCTGAGCTTGCTGCCCATTAAGAGATAAAGATTTAATCTGTCATAATGGCTTTTGTAATTAGCAAACCACATATTTTTTAGTTCCAGGATGGCTGGCTAGGGTCATTTTCATTATCATAATTTCGAATGAATGCCAAGTGTGCTTCTTTCATCCAATAAGAAAATCTGAAAGAAATCAGATGATGTAAACTCTAATTTGGGGTAATCGCAGAAAGAACCCCATGTTCACACACTGAATTGGGAATCATGAAACAACTGATAGGATTCAGTAATGAAACATGAAGGCGATTAACTTCTTGTCTGGTTCAAGCGGGAGGAAAGAACTTGGCTTCATTTGAAATCCTGTCAAGGACAACACAGATAAGCACTATGTTTAACTCCCACTTTTATGGTAAGAGAATTCACAGTGTAAGAATCAAACAGCATTTTGAAAAAAGGGGAAAGTGGGCACATAATCCAGGAGCTCAGTTTTCATTATCAGATAGTTGTTAATATTATTTGGGGATAATGGTGCATGGAACCATGTTCTCAGTCACTCCATGAGCAGAGCACCCAGCAACAGAACTCCAAGGGGGCCCTCTTTGCTGGGGTCTGACTCTGAACTATTTCCCACAGACAATAAAACAGTAGTGGGGAGATGATGCATTTGTGTACTTTAGGCTTAATTTTTTCAGCCATTTCATCTCTGAAATGCAGGCCCTGGTAACTCATCATGGTGATATCTGTAATGGCTCTGACATCTACTTCAATTATTAGCTTGTAGCCATTTTTTTTCCTCCTAAACATGTGCATTCTCTTGGTCTTTTGAGCCTTGAGAAATAGAGATATTCCACCAATATTTTTGGCCAGATTTTCAAAGGAACAGCCTTCATTTTAATGAGATAAAATTAGCTTTTGGCCTCCTATTTTGAAGGAAACAATTTATTGGCTTTAAGCACAAATCAAACAGAAGCCTTAAAAACAGGAAACTCTGAGAAGGCAAGGCCCTTGAAAATCCAGCCTAAATGTGTTGCTGATAGCAATAAATCAATAGGAGATTGATTTTCGTAAGGTATCTACCTGTCTAACCCACTCTACCTTCCTACAGGGGATGATGTGTTTGGAATACAAGGGTTCAGCTTGGACGCAGGGTGAGGTGTGCAGTGGGGCAAAGATGCAACATTGAGGAAAGCTGTTGAAATCAGCTGAGAATATACTCGGAGAGGCATCTATTCCAAAGAATACACTAAGAAGATGAGAGAGAGGCAGGGGAAATAGACAGGAAGGTAGGATAAAAGAAGTGGAGGAGATGAAGGATGAAAGAGAGACAAAGAGGATGACAACAAGATGGCTAGGAGAACAAGAGATGAAACAAGAATAACAGAGTGAGAGTTTGGGAAAGGGAACCTGAGAAAGAGCCCTAGATAGGCATCAGAGATGGGGAAATGATAAAGGGGAGAGAGGTCAGGTGGGGTGAGTGTGTATCTTGGGAGTGTCTTCATGGGTGTGGTTCCAGAGATTGTGTCTAATGAAGTCATGATAACTGCATGGTAGGAGCCTACAGATGCTTCTCCCCAGAATATGTCTGGCCAATGCATCACTGGCAGGGATGAAATTAGCTGAGAGCCATGGCTATTCCCGAGACACATCGTTTCCTAGAGAAGGA
This sequence comes from Lasiurus cinereus, assembly GCA_011751065.1. Taxonomy (NCBI): domain Eukaryota; kingdom Metazoa; phylum Chordata; class Mammalia; order Chiroptera; family Vespertilionidae; genus Lasiurus; species Lasiurus cinereus. The sequence continues at coordinate 5,780,901 of JAAGEH010002531.1, forward strand.
AAAGCCACAAGATGAAATTTCTCTGCTGCCATCAGTGGAAACTAGTAAAAACAGTCAGAGGGAGGATTCTACTACAATATCATCACATCCCAATTAGCCTAGAAAAATGCCTCAGCACTAGGTAAGTGATTTCCCCATCACTCTTCCCATAAAGCAGTGGTTCTCAACCTTCCTAATGCCGCGACCCTTTAATACAGTTTCTCATGTTGTGGTGACCCCCAACCATAAAATTATTTTCATTGCTACTTCATAACTGTAATTTTGCTACTGTTAATGAATCGTAATGTAAATATCTGTGTTTTCCAGTTGTCTTAGGCTCTACAGGTTGAGACCCACAAGTTGAGAACCGCTACTGTAGAGTCTAAGACCATTGGAAAACACAGATATTTATGATTCATAACAGTAGCAAAATTACAGTTATGAAGTAGCAACGAAATAATTTTATCGTTGGGGGTCACCACAACATGAAGAACTGTGTTAAAGGGTCGCAGCATTAGGAAGGTTGAGAACCACTGCCGTAAACAATGTACTAGTCCCCCGTCCAGGACGGCCCCTTGCTGTGACATATAGACCCCTGTCACAGCCTCACTCCCATTTTGTGTGTCCTGCATGATAAATGTACACTGCATTTTTCTAACATGTATTTTTTGGACATAGGCCTAGTGGGAAATTTGGGGAAAGAAGTCCAAATATTTCTCTAGTTTTACCTATAGTGTAATAAAATGCAATTTATCTTTGTTCAACCCTACCATAAAATGTATATTATATACTTATTAATCTTTTTGTTATGTCTAGGCTATACATATGTACGTTAACTGAAGACAATGGGATGTGTGTCATTTATGTATTTTACATTATCAAATTTTTTTTTTTTGGCAAAAGTGTTGTTTTTTATTTTCTTTTGGGGGCCAGTTGCAGCTTGCCACCAACAAAACCTCAAAGCACAATGGCAGGAGCAGATGTGGGGCGGGTGCAGGATAACCCCCTGCTCCAGGGCTTGGGGTCTCTCCTGGGAAGCTAGGCTGCAGGAGGCTGGGAGGCTCCTGGCACTGGGTTGTGGGGTGGGAAGCTCCCCCCCACAGTAGAGAGCAAAATCTCAGGTGCTGCTACATGTGCTCAGCGCTTGGCTGCGGGACAGAAGTGGGGAGACAGAAACCAACCTCATGCTCTGGCCCCAGCAGGTCAGGCGATGGAGGATCGATCAGATGCTGACACCACCCCTGGCAGCATCCACAGCTAATAGGTCTATGCCACAGACTTTGTGTTTCGGGGTAGAAAAGGGTCTCTTTGGGGCTGAAATAAATGGTCAGGGAAGGGGTGAGGGGTGCGAGAACGGAGGGTGACTGTCTAGCCAGCAGGCCAGCCTCCAGGGCCCCGAGGCAGAGTGGAGCCTGCACTGTGGCCTGCGAGGCTCCTGGGGAGGGGTGGGCGAGGGGGTGGGGAGGAGAGAAGGTCCCGGCCAGGTCTTGGGCCACCTCTCCGGGTTCACGCAGTGTTTGGAGGTGCCTCTGGGGAAAGCAGAGGGGCTGGAGGACAGGCGCCGGGGCTGGGGCTTAGCGCTGGTCCACCGGGTCGCCCTGGATGGTCTTCTGGATGCGCCGCAGCAGGGTGGTATGCCACTGGTCCAGCCGGGAGATGGCATCGAACTCCTTCACGGCCTCGGTGTAGCTGTCCACGTTCTGCTCCTCATGGGCGTCGAGCAGTTTCCTCACCAGCTTGCACTCGAGGGAGCTGGAGAAAGCCGGGAAGAGCTCCTCATACTTCTGGACCGCCTGCGTGGCGTTGAGCCTGTTGATGCAGAAGTGGCAGAGGGCCGCGTTGAAGAAGTAGTCCTTGGCGCTGTACTTGAGGAGGGGGCTGTCCATGGCGTTGGTCGCCACCTGCTCGTAGATGTCCACGGCCTTGCGATACTGCTCCAGCTGCGCGGCGTAACCGGCCACCTTCAGCAGGCACATGTTGGCCGAGCTGTGCGCCTCCTCGTTCTTGTAGTAGTCCGCCGACTGCTCGTAGTGCGCCATGGCCTTCGCCGGGTCCTCCAGCTCCGTCTCGTAGATCTCAGCGATGGCGACGTGGTGCTTGGCGGCGAGGGCGAGCCGGCCCATGTCCCGGTAGATCTCGATGGCTCTCAGCAGGTAGTGGATCGCCTCCTTGGGGTCAGCTTTCTTGAACGCGTTGCCGGCCTCCACAAAGCAGGCGGCTGCGTCGTGCTTGTTGCGGAGCTGCAGGTGCAGCTGCGCCGCCTGGCAGAAGGCGTTCCCGGCCGCGACCCAGTTCCCGGCCGTCTTGAACAGGTTGGCTGCTCGGCCGTAGGTGGCGCAGGCTTCCTCGGTTTTGGACGAGCCCCCAAAGAGGCTCGAGAAGAAGGACTTGGAGTGCTTCACCTTGCGGGAGGCCTCGGCCAGCAGCTCCATCGCCTCCGCCTCCTTCCTGGCGCTGTCCGTGGTGGCAGCAAAGGTCCCCGCCTCCGCTGCCTTCCCGGCGGCGTTGTCCATAGCGGCAGCAAAGGCTCCCGGCAAACCTCCCACCCAGGCCCCTCGGAGGACTCGGCCGGGCGGCCGGGCACGCAGGCCAGGGGAGCGTAACCGGCTGCTTTGACGTGTTACGGGCGCGTGCGCACGCGCGCGAGCAGCTCCCCGGAACCACGTGACCAGCTCCCCGGAACCACGTGACCAGCTCCCCGGAACCACGTGACCAGCTCCCCGGAACCACGTGACTCGCGGGCTAACCAGAGGCCTTGTAGCGGGGTGCGTGCCCGCCAGCGCCGCGCCTCCCAAATTTCCTTTCTCAGCCATTTCATACCTGTTTGCCCCAAGAGAAAGTCTTTGATTGTAATGAGCTGAGTGTTACTTCTTGCGATAAGGATTCTGTAAATAAAAGTGTATTTTGATTTCTTTTTTTTTTTTTTTTTACTGCTTTACAAGCTCTCCGTTAGTTGTCCCTGGTTACTTTTTAATGGTTGCAAAGTCCCACTATATTCTAATTTTTCAGATTTTTGCCCCCTGACATGCTAGAAAATAAATGGCTCAGAAGAAAGCACCAGTTAAATAAATCTTCAAAAAGCCTTCGTTTGATTTTTGGTAGAAGCAACTCCTACTCAGGCAATTTGGAGTGTGTTCAACACAAGTGTGAATCGTCCATATATAATCCTTGAGGATATGTTGAAAGGAAAGTCTCTGCAGAAGAGAAAGTACCTTAAAATAGCCTTACAGCATCTGGATCACACCTGCAAAAGTAAATTTTCCTTGGTTTGGTAGTAGAAATAGTCCGCTAAGCTGTCTTTTTGTATTTTCCTATTTCAGACTATTTCTACTACCAAATTAATCTATTTTGAACCCTTTTTTGGTTCACAACAAATACCTGAAGTAACAATTGGGAGGATTGGTTGATTACACTGGCTTTCTCTCACACACCACGCAGTTAGCTATGCGAACCTGCCCGTCTTTGTGTTGCTACTGATGCTCAGAAGGTTGGCACCATCACTCTCTTCTGTCTATAAAGTTTCTAGCCTGAGAGCATGAACACACCTATCCTCAAGATGTGTACGAAAATCCTATTTATGCAGAGGAGTAACCTGTCAGGCACTTTCTAAATAATGCAAAAAGGTTACTGAAGGTCAGTATGATTTTTTTGTCATTGTCATGGTTTTTTAATGTGATTCTAATTCATTCCTTCATAATATCAATTACGGAACCTAGGAAAGCTTTCAGGAGACTTTTCTTCATCTTCATTGCATTCCCCTTTTGGCCCATGAGCTCTTAATTTTTGTACGTGTACTAATTTTGTTTAAAGGCGACAAATGTCTATAAAAAAATGGTTAATTTTCCCCCCAAACATGTCAAACTTACATTGAGAACTGCTGCTGTAGAGCCTAAGACCACCAGAAAACACAGATATTTCATATGGTTATGAAATAGCAACGAAAGTAAGTTTTTGGATGAGGGTTACCTCAACATGAGGAACTGTATTAAGAGGTCGTGACATTAGAAAGGTTGAGAACCACTGCTCTAGGGATTCACTTCAGGTATCACCTCCTCAGAAAGCCTTTTCCTGACACCTATTCCCCCTCCCCGCACCTCTCCAACTTGTTCTGTACTTCATAACTTTTTATTTTTCTTTACATTTTAAAATTGATTTTGAGAGAGAGAGAGAGAGAAGCACTGATGAGAGCAAAACACAGATGGGTTACCTCATGCACACACCCTGCCGGGGATTGAACCTTCGACCCAGGTATGTGCCCTGATGAGAATCTAACCAGCAGCCTTTTGGTGCCTAGGACAATGCTCATCCAACTGATCCACACTGATCAGGGCTTCTTCATAGCATTTAAACACATGTGTTCAAAGTATTTAATGTTTGCCCAAACTACAAAAATCGTCACTATCCCACTTGTATATTTGTACACAGTGACCTTCATAGATCCAGAAGTAGAGCAGTGTCAGCATCCAGACACCCACCTCCTGGCCCCTTTAGGTCATTCATTCTCTTCTAGCCCCAAAGTAGCCACATCCAAACATCTAACTTACAAAATAGAATGTGCTCTTTTGTTTTATTTCTTCCATGTAATATAATACTTATGAGATTCACCCTTACTGTTGCTTATAGTTGTAATTTATTCTCATGGCTGAACATCACTTCATTGTATAACTATACAACAATACATTTATCTTGTTATTAGTGATGAACAATCCTAGACTATTGCAGATAATACTGCTCTAAACATTTTTGTCCATTGTTTTTGATGCACATATGTGTGCATTTCTGGCAGGTATATATCTAAAAGTTACATTGCTAGGTCTCTGAATAAGATTTTTTTAGGTTTAATATACACTACAAATAAGTTTTCTAAAGTGGTTGTACCAATTTATATTTGTATCACCAAAGTGTAAGAGATTTACATTTATACCAAAATTTGATTCTGATAATCATTTAGAAAATTTTAGCCATTTTGGTAAATGTGTTTCTATATCTCATTGGGGTTTTCATTTGTATTTCCCTAATGACTAACAGGTTTAGTACATGTTCACATTTCTTAGCCATTTGGATATTCTCTTTGTGAAGTGGCTCCTCGAATTTCTTGCCTATTTTCTATTGTGTAATCTGTATTTTTCTTACTTATTTGTTAGAGTTCCTTATACAGTCTGGATATAAATCCTGCAATATATATGTATAGGAATTGTCTTCTGGCTTAACATTTCACTGTGTTAATGATGTTTTTGATAAACAGAACTTAATTTTTATAAAGTTCAATTTGTAAACATTTTTCTTCATGATTAGTGCTTTATGTTGTTGTAAAATAGCTTTTCATCTCTAAAGTTCAGAAAGATGTTGCCATGCTATCTTCTGAAAGTACTGATGCTTTACCTCTCACATTTAGATCTATAATTGATGTTTGGGTATGAAATTTCATTCAGTTCCATATATAGTTAGCCAATGGATCATCATCACTTAATGAAAGGGACTGTCCTTCCCTCACTGTGAGTAGGACCATTATGGTCACAAATCAAATGTCCTTTTGGATATATGTCTGCTTTTTAATTCTTTACAATGTTCTCTTGATTTTTTCTCCTTTTCTGAATACCATGTTGTTCTATTAATTAAAGATTTATGATATGTGTTGATATCCACTAGTGTAAATCCTTTGACTTTATTATCTACAAAATTGTCATGGGTATTTTTAGCATTCCCATATACATTTTAAACTTAGCTTCTTTGTTCTCTCTCTCTCTCTCTCTCTTTCTCTATCTCTCTTCCTCTCATACATGCAAAATAGTAATGATATAAAGGTGATGAAAAAGTTATTTAGCTTGATTGTAGTGATCTATTCACAATATATAGGTATATCAAAACATCATGCTATATCCCTTAAATATTCACAATTTTGTATATCTAACATGTCTCAATAAGTTGTTTAAAAATTTAATTTATGGTTTTAAAATATTTAGACTTATGGTATGGGGGCTTCCATTTGCATTCTTGACAGGGCCTGGAAAATGTGAGGTGCATCTGTTTTTGAAATCAAAGGCCATGTCTTAGTCCCCACCCCACCCCCAACGTTCCATAAATGCCAAACACAAACTCTGCACAACATAGGTACCCTCTTTCACCAAAATGTTTAATTAACAAATGTATCCTTGATGAGTGATACATTTGTGATACACTTATAGTGAGAACATAGGTACTTTAGAGCTGGTAGGCCTTTTGACACCTCTAAATTATACTTTTAGAATAGAGATATTTAGGCCCTATCTACTCCAGCCCGGAGCAAGATCACTGCATGCTCAGAAACTCTGCCAAAAAATGTACTTCTTCCTTCTTAACCACTTCCTTCCCCAAGAGCTCAGGCATTCCTTCAGAACCCATCTCTTGGGACTATCAGATTAAACTGAGCAGGAAAACTGGTAGGAAGGTTAATACTATTGGATGCAAAACTTGGAATGGTTTAAATTCATGGGTTTCATTGCTAATTTTAGTTCTAGGGTAGGATATTCAAAGAGTAGACTGTGCCTCTGTTTAAATAATCTTTCTTGATGATGATGTAGAGTTAAATAGATTAGTTTTAAAATGTCCTGGAGACAGGCAAAATTTTTTTTTAAACTTTTTGGTTTGTGTGTATGCCCACTCAGAGGTGGTATAGATAAATACAGCCACATAAACTTGCCAGTTTAGGGGGGGGGAGGAAGAAGACCAATACAATTTTGGGTTTATTACAAATGTAAAAAATATGATATAGACCTCCCACCGAGTTTCTCTGAACTAACTGATTTTGACTTAACCACTGTGGCAATTCTCTTTCTGTAACTCTTTTCATCATTCTCCCCAACCCCCCACTATCCCTCACCCAGAAAAAAAAAAAAGTTTAAACATAATGTAAGAATAATAAATTAGATTTTAAATATCTTAATTTGTTTTCATGCTTTCGCCTAAATTCTTAATTTAGGTTCAACCCATTATTGCCATCTGGGCACATGGCACAGCATTCATTTTGAAATTAGAATCCTTATTTAGTGAAACTCTCTCATACTCATAGATCTACATATAATGGTTTCTTTTCTGAAGTACCTAGGATTTCGGTTCTCAGAATGTCTCCACTTTGAGGTTTTAATAGACATTCTGCTTTCCACCACAGCACCTTCTATTAAGCAAGAAGTGCTTTATAAGCCAATAAATAAGACCAATAATTGCCTCCATGTTTATATTCAACTCAGACTCCTTCAGCCTTGTCTTCATCATGCATTTTGCCACTTAAGGCAAAGTCAAGGACTTCAGTTTGCTGATATTTATCTATTGCTTGCCAAAGATCTTCTTCTCTAAAACTCTCCAACCCTCCCCCAAACCAGGAGAAGAAAAGAAGTTTAAGTTCTTCTTATTTGATGCCTTTATTTGGTTCTTTCATATTTCTGAGGCTTACTTTTCATCCACGAAATTAAAAATAGAAGTGAAAGTCATCTTTGTTTTTCCAATTAAACCCTCATTTCATTAAATTGGCTTTCACTGGCAGGACTTAAAGGCATAGCCTTCCGCTCATTATCACCAGCCTTTATAATTCCTGCCGTCATTACTTCTGTGGCAGATGACTGTGGTTTGTGCTTTGTTGTTGTTGTTTTTAAATCTATGTCCCTTACAGCTCTTTGGAAAGTGGCCATTGTTAACATGGAGGTTCTCCCATACTTCCAAGTTTATGTTTGCCAGATGCTCTGGAATAAATGGGTTATTCAAAACATATTGGGATCCTTTAAGTGTTCTGCCATAGCTTAAGTTTTAAATCCCCAAACCAATGAACTTAAATTTTTTTCTCCTTATGTATTTAAAAATTAATCACAGGAGAGTTCCTTGTCTCCTGCGCCCCGCTGCTTCCGCCTAGGTTCCCACTCGGGTGACTCACATGGGCACCGGCTCCCGGCCACCCACCAAGAACACCAGTGGCCTGGCTACACACTTGCCTCCCTCTACATGGGCGACCTGCACCCCAAAGTGACCGAGGCTGTGCTCTCTGAGAAGTTCCTCCCTGCCGGGCCCACCCTATCTATCAACCTGTGCCACGACGTGGCCACCTGCCCAAGCTGGGCTGCGCCTACATCACCGTCGCGCATCAGCTGACATGGCGCGGACACCGGACACATGACCTTGGGGGTTTTCAACAGCCAACTGCATTGTGTGGTGCCAGCGAGACCCAGGACTTGGAAAGTTGGGTGTGGGCAGCATCTCCATGAAGAACCAGGAGAAGTCCATTAACAACAAGGCCTTGGATAACACCGTCTCCATCTTTGGGAACATCCTGCCTTGCAAGGTGATATGTGAGGATCGTGGCCCCCAAGGTTTTGACTTTGTCCATTCGGAGACGCGTGAGGCTGCTTGGCAGGCCATCAACATTTTGAATGGGATGCAGCTGAATGACCGCAAAGTCTTCATGAGCCCCTTCAAGTCCTGACAGGAGCTGGAGGCGGAGCTGGGGCTCAGGCCGTGGGGTTCACCAACATCTATGTGAAGAACCCACAGGTGGACACAGACGAGCAGGTCCTGAAGGAGTCTTCTCCCAGTTTGGGAAGATGCTGAGTATGAAGGCCAGGAGCGATGACAGCAGCCACTCCCGAGGCTTTGGCTTTGTCACTTTTGAGAAGCAGAAGGCTGTGAAGAACGGGAAGGAGGTTAGCAGGCAGCTGCTCTATGTGGGCCTTGTCCAGGAGCAGCAGAGTGAGCTCAAGTGAAGGCTCCAGCAGATGAAGAAGATGGAGCAGGACCGGCTGAACCATTACCAGGGCATGAACTTGTATGTGAAGAACCTGGAGAACTCCTTGGGTATTGAGAGACAGGAAAGAGTTCTTTCCCTACCCAGTGATCACCAGTGCCAGGGTGATGACAGAGGGCGGCCAGCCCAGGGCTTGGTTTGGGTATTTTTTCTCTCCAGAAGAGGCAACGAAGGCTGTGATAGAGATGAATGGGTACATGCTGGGCACCAAGTCGCTGTACGTGACGCTGGCTCAGCACAAAGAAGAATGGAAAGCTATCTTGACCAACCAGTTCATTCAGCAGCACCACTCCCATGTGTGGGCCCTGGAGGGCCCCCTCTTGGATTCTTTCCAGCAGCCCTCCAGCTGCTTCCTGCTCACTGGGCCCCAGTTTCATGCTACACGCACAGGGATAGGAGGCCTGGAGGGGGTGACAAGAGCAACTGGTGAGCACTTTGGTGAGAAGGCCCTGTTTCAGAGTCAAGAAGAGCTTCCAGCATTATATCTTGGTCTTCCTCCAGTTCTCCGCACAGTTGCTGTTCTTCCATCACACCCAGTTCTGAATCAAAAAAGTTTTTAAATAACCATGACTTCTCCCTGTATTGCAGCAAGCCCTGATACTGCTTGTTGGTACCTGTCACCAGATCTTCCAACTGTACTCATCCAGCCAAGTTCACAGATGTGTTTAAACAAGACGACCACCACCCCCATCCCCTGCCAAAAAAAAAAAAATTAGTCACATACATTTGCAAGACTTTGTCTACTGTTATATACAATGCTAGAATCATTAACTCTAAAGTCCTGTAGAGTCCCCAGTCACCAAGTGTCTGAGGCCTAGAGAAGGAAGGGGGAGACGAATTGTCAAGCCACAGGAGAACACTGTAGGGGTCTCTGTGATCTGGGGGGCAAGGTTAAAGGTTAAACCTATATATTAAGATTTTGTCTGTCTGCATCAATAGTCCACCAACATCCACTATCAAACAAGCATCATGATTTTATAGTAAAAAGTTGTTGTTTACTATGAGATACTTTTGGTTACCAAAGCTCAATGTCTCTGGTAAAAATACATATAGGTTTCGATTATACTTCTTCATCAACAAGTTCTTTTTGTTGTTATAGATGCTTGTTACTGTCTTCTTAGCAAGTGCCAATAACTGTTATAGAAGAATAGCAAAAAAAAAAAAAAAAAAGAGGGGGAAAATACCTAGCCAGTGGGCTCAGTAGGAGTCATAGAAGAGCATAGGTAGTTGTAGTGCTGAACACAGTCTGAATGTGCCAGCAAGCTTCCAAAAGATGAGGCAACCTATGTGTACCATCAGGAAAACAGCAAGGGGACCCAGGAGATAGCATCATGGCTCACCCAGCAGGGTGGCCACATTCAGAAACAGAGTAGAAACTAAAGGGCAAGTGGGATGCTTATACATAAGTAAATGTTATAGCAGAGCTACCATTTTGGAATCTCCTACTAGAGTTCCTAAAAGCAAGTTTGGCTCCTGGGCAAGCTAAAAGAAGGGCATACAAACCAATGGAGGCATGGAGAAGGGTGTTTCTGTTACACACACACACACACACACACACACACACACTTACACTCCTCTTGAACAAGGCAGACTCCTGCCCTTATCTTAATTCTCAGATTCCATCCATCTTAGCCCTGGAGTTAGAGAGGGTATGGGAAGTTTAAAAACATAAGCATTATTAAAAATGTTTGTAACCCAAAATGAATTCATATGCAACCACAAAAACTATCTTCTGACAGGTTAAATGGTGTAGGCCTTTTGTTATTGGTATTGAAAGCCAGGGCAAGACTGTGTCTGCTCCCAAGGTCACATGGACCCAGAGTGAGAAAAAGGAGCCACCATTTTGCATACTAAGCATCTGAGTTTTAAAATACTCCTCCCAGAGAAGTTCTTTGCACCTTGCTTCTTCTACATGACTAATCCTATTGGTTGGCAGCAATAAAGTAAAAACCATGGCTCTGAACACTGTCAAAATCGCAAACAAGAAAGGATTTTCCACAATCCCCCTGTAATTCAAAGTTGAACTGTGTAATCTTTGTTGAATCTTTCAGAGCAAGAAAAATAGCATTTAAGAGGACAAGAACACATTTTTCCCCCTATGGAAGTAATGTAAAAACAGATTTGGGATTTTACATTAGAGAGTGAGAGAGAGAATTAAAGTATTTGCCTTCTTTTAAGATGAGGTAGCATAGAATCAAATTTTGTTGATTTTTCAAAAAGTTAGTCTTAAATAAAAAATAGCAGCATATACAAATAAACCTGCAATTGTTTAAAGTATCCATACATATTGAGAAAAAAACAAGATGGTGGTATAGATGAACACTTAAACTGCTGCCTTGCACAACAATTTCAAAACTACAACTAAAAGACAGAACAGACATCATCCAGAACCACAGGAATGCTGGCTGAGTGGAAATTCTACAACTAGAAGGAAAAAGAGGGGCTTATGGAGACTCAGAGAAGCTGCAAAAAGCCAAGGTATGGAGACACGAGTGTGGAGAGGACAAGCAGTGGAGTACCTGGGCTGGCTTCCTCTAGCAGGAGGGAGACAGAAACTCCTGACTGCACTGAACCCCAGTTTTGGGAAAGACTCATATAGGGGGAGTCTGGACTGTAGGAAAAATCAAGGAGTGCACGGAGACTTGGGAGAGCCACAAAGGCAGAGGTCTGGAGGTACATGCGCCAGTGTATGCAGAGAGGACCGACTGCTGATTGTGCCACTGAATTTCTCTAGCAGGAGGAGGAGGGAGCCTCTCAACTATAGGGAACTCCACTTCTAACTGCACTGAACCCCAGTTTGGGGCAAGACTCTGGGGACCCAGACTCATACGAGTCCCTGGAGCACGTGGGAACTCAGGGGAACCGTGAAAGGCAGAAGTCTTGAGGCAAGCAAGTGCAAGTGCACGCAGATGGTTGCAGTGATTACCAAGGGACACTGAGACCCAGGGGCTGCATAGGGCAGGGCTGACGGGAAGCCAAGGCTGTCTGCTCATCCCTGAGACTCTGCCCCATCCAAGCTGAGCACAGAGGCTTTTGCTTTTTGCAAGTCTTGTATTATAAGGCTAACTCCAGCTCAGAAGTTCTCCTGGTGTAGACACAGCTGATCCTCAAAGTCAATTGGCTTGGAGGTCAATTCTCCCCAGTGATACTAACAACAATCAAGACTTAATTACAACAAGGCTGTACATACAGTCCACAAAGGGGTGCACCAAGAGAGTCCACCTCAGGTAATTGGGGAGGCGGAGCTACTAGGCCATATAGAACACCTGGCACACAAAGCTACTCTACCAACTCAGGGAAGCAGCAAAAATGTGAAGACAAAGAAACATCACAAATGAAAAAAATGGGGGGAAACAAAGGACTGGATATAGAGTTCAAAACTACAGTTATAAGGTTTTTCAAAAATTTCCTAGAAAAGATGGATAAATTTAGTGAAACCCAAGAGGAGATGATAAAGGACCAACTAGAAATTAAACATACACTGACTGAAATAAAAAAATATTATATAGAGACCTGCCGAAACCAGTTTGGCTCAGTGGATAAAGCATCGGTCTGTGGACTGAAAGATCCCAGGTTCGATTCTAGTCAAGGGCATGTACCTTGGTTACGGGCACATCCCCAGTGGGGGGCATGCAGGAGGCAGCTGATCGATGTTTCTCTCTCATCGATGTTTCTAACTCTCTGTCCCTCTCCCTCCCTCTTTGTAAAAAAATCAATAAAATATATTAAAAAAATATATTATATAGAGACCTAACAGCAGACTAGAGGAAGGCAAGAATCAAGTCAAAGATTTAAAATACAAAGAAGCAAAAAACACTCAACTGGAAAAGCAAAAAGAAAAAAGAATCCAAAAATGTGAAGATAGTGTAAGGAGCCTCTGGGAAACTTCACGCATACCAACATCAGAATTATGGGGGTGCCAGAAGAAGAGAGAGAGCAAGATACTGAAAGCCTATTTGAAGAAATAATGACTGAAAATTCCCACATTTGCTGAAAGAAATAGACTTACAAGTCCAGGAAGCTCACAGAACTCCAAATAAAAGGAATCCAAAGAGGACTACACCAAGACACATCATAATTAAAATGCCAAGGGCAAAAGACAAAGAGAGAATATTAAAAGCAGCAAGAGAAAAACAGTTAATTACATACAAGGGAGCACCCGTACAATTGTCAGCTGATTTCTTAACAGAAACTATGCAGGCCAGACAGGAGTGGTAAGAAATATTCAAAGTGATGAATACCAAGAACCTACAACCAAAATTACTCTACTCAGCAAAGCTATCATTCAGAATTGAAGGGCAGATAAAGAGCTTCACAGATAAGAAAAAGCTAGAGAAGTTCATCACCACCAAAGCAATATTATAATGCTGGAAGGTATTCTTTAAGAAGAGGAAGAAGAAGAAAAAGATAAAGATAAAAATTAGGAACAACAAATACATATCTATTAACAAGTGAATCTAAACATCGAGTGAATTAAAAATCTGATGAACAGAATAAACTGCTGAATATAATAGAATCAGGGGCATTGAAAGAAAGTAGACTGACAATTTTCAGGGGGAAAGGGGTGGGGGTGAGTGGAGAAACTGGACAAAAATTGTACACCTATGGATGAGGACAATGGGGTGGGTAAGGGCTGAGAGTGGGGTGGGAGCTGGGTGGAGGAGAGCTATGGGGAGAAAAAGAGGAACAATTGTAATAATCTGAACAATAAAGATTTATTAAATTAAAAAATAAAAAATAAAATCTGAAAAGAAAATAAGGTATCTATACATATAAAAGCCTAATCAACCTTTATAACTGAACTACCAGAAGAACCAGAACGACCAGCTTCTATGATGAGCATTGACCACCAAGGGACAAGTGCCCCATGCAAGAGCTGCCCCCTGGTGGTCAGTGAGCTCCCACAGTCAACCTCCCCTGGTCCCTTCCCCAGGCGGGCCCAGCCCCAATGAGCCCTGAACAAGAGAGGGGTCAGCAAGCCAACTTACCATGGCCCCTCCTCCTGGCTAGTCCAGCCCCAGTGGGCCCTGATTGCTGACCAGGCCAAGGGACCCCACCTGTGCATGAATTCATGCACCAGGCCTCTAGTATTTTCATATATTTCTAATTTTAATAAAAAGAATGCAAATTATGGTAGACTTAATTTTTTACTTAATGAATAGGAAAATGTTATTCAAATGCTCCCTTTTCAAAGTATGGCCTGTAGACTTGTAGCATTTAACTCCATCTGAGAGTGTGTGAGAAATAAAGAATCTTGGGCCTGTAACATGGACATTTAGATCAGAATCTGCATTTTAACAGATCTCTAGGTGATGCACATGTACATGGATGCTTTTTGAGGCACTGATCTAAATAAACCATTCACCAAAGGCAGGATCAAGTAGGCTTGGGAAAGCCCCCTCTTCCCTCCTGCAACTGCATAGGAACTTTCAAGAAATGTAAAAAGTTGTTGTGTTTGCTATGTAAATATAACATCAAAATGAGTCCCCTAAAATGCAGCCTTCAATCATTTGGAGCCGTCTTCAATTTTTTACTTCTGCACTTCTTTCTCTGAAACACTTCCTAGGGAAACAGTTCAGTTTTTGCAGTTTCTTGGGTCTGTGATTTTGGATGCTTGAATAATTATGGAAATTTAACAGAAAAAGGTAATACTGAGAGGTTTATAGGAAACAAAAATAAATAAGCAAAAGATAAGGCAGAAATACAAAAGAGCAAACATAGCATGAACTAGAGAAATAAATATCTACATGATTTCTATTGAAAATAGATGTATTTTTAAAATATAAAAATTATGCAAGCTAATAGTTTTTCATAGTTTTTGCTAATTAAAAATGATAAGTTCTCAAAGAGCACATGAAAGTAGAAAACAGAGAATAAATATGTCCAGAAACATCATCATGAATAGACAAACTTTTTTTTATCTTTTTTAGCCAAGTATCCACTTACCCTCTCCAGGTAATAATAATACCACCCGTTTTCCTTCCGGGAGATTCCTCCTCTCTCTCCCTACCCAATCCAAATCTCAGGCTACAAGCTGTAGGTATTATCCTGCATTATCTGTGGGCATCATGGATATATGGTGGACCATGTAATGCATAGGCCTAAACCAATAGCAATCTTACATTCTCTAGAGACAGAGTTGATTTTAGTATGGGCACATGTCCCAAGTCAAGTCAACCAGGCCCAATGACACCAGAGTTTTAAACTGAATAATCAGAAGAAAGACTTTCTTTCATGTTAGTGCTGAAGTGGAGAGGAGGCACAAAAACTGTGGCAGTCATCTTGCCACTATGAGGGGAGATACCATTCTGAAAATAGAGCCACCACAGAAAAAAAATGACTCTTCCTGCTGACCCTGGTTGAAGCCTGGGGAAGGGGTGTGCCTGAAAGCAAACTAAACCTCTATACTTTTCAACCATCTGAACTAAAAATTTCTCCTTTTGCTTAAATCAGTTTGGACTGAGTTTCTGTTATTTGTATTCAAGGGAAATATAAGTGCAGTGGTACCTCGAGATACGAGTTTAATTCGTTCTGTAACCTTGAGGCGTGGGAACCAATAAGACGCTCTAGTCGAGGTAAACTGGTGGGTCGTGTAGCCGGCCGATCCGCGCGATTACTCCTATCTCAAATGTTGCTCGTATTTCAAAGCAAAAATAACGCTCGACGGCTTGGCTCATATCTCAAAAATCTCATATGTTAGGGCACTCATATCTCGAGGTACCACTGTAATACAGGATGGTAAACGTTTGTATATTTCTATGTGTACATCTACATAGATGGGTCTTATCCTATATAATAAAAGCCTAATATGCTAAGTGTCCAGTCATCCATTCAACCAATCGAAGCATAATATGCTAATTATATGCTAAAACTGCTCAACTGCTCACTATGATGTGCACTGCCCACCAGGAGGAAGACACTCCAACCAGTAGGTTAGCTTGCTGCTGGGGTCTGGTGGATCAGGACTGAGCAAGGTGGGCTGGACATGCCTTGGAGCCCTTCTGTGGTTCCTCCCTGGCTGGCCAACTTCTCACATCACTTCCTCGTCCCAATCATTCACTGGTGAGGTCCCTCAGCCTGGCCTACACCCTCTCACAATCCAAGACCTCTCAGGGGATATCAGAGAGCCTATTTTGGCCTGATCTCACAGGCCAGGCAGAAGGACCAAGCTGGTGCACAAATTTGTGTACAGGGCCTCTAGTTACATATAATTTCACATTCAGTTTATTCTTTACCTACTAATTTTTAAACTTCTTAACCAAAAAATATGTCATGAGCATCTTTCTGGATAATTATATTGAGATCTATATTGGTATTTTAATGGATATATGATGGTTCTACAATTTTTACCATAATTAATTGAATCAGTTTCATACTGAGGGACATTTATAGATTATTTATATACATTAAAGAGAATCCACATACATGTATATTAATTTAACCCATACAATGATCTCCTTGGGATAAATTTTTATATGTTGTTAGGCCAAAGGTATCTAATTTAAGACACATTACACATTCCCAACTGCCTTCCAGAAATCTATAGAGTTATGTTCACACCAGTAGGACTTGGACACTTCAGTGTTCCCTACAGTCACATAAACATCTACTAGTTTCATGAGTGAAAAATAATATAACTGATTTCTTTTCCATTTCTCTATTAGTGAGAGTGACTAATTTTCCACATGTTTGTCATCCTTGTATTTTCTCCTTGTTTGAACAGCCTGTTATTTTTTTACCCATATTTCTGTTGGAGTGGTTCAGTTTCATTGATATGCTAGAGTTTTTCATATGCTAAGCATAGTAATTCTTTCTCCTATATTTTCCAGCTTGTATTTTGTGTTTGGATTTACTTTAAGTTTATTTCATGGTACAGAAAGTTTACATTATTATATAATCAAACTTATTAAAATTTAATTATGGATCCTGAATTACTTATATTGCTTAGGAAGATTTTTCCATTCTAAGATTATAAAATTATTCACGCATGTTTTCTGGTTTCTTTTTAAATATATTTTTATTGATTTTAGAGAGGAAGGGAGAGGGGGGGAAACATCAATGATGAGAATCAGTGATCCGCTCCCTTCTGCATGCCCCCTCCTGGGGATCAAGCCCTCAACCCTAAGTATGTGCCCTTGACCAGAATCAAACCCAGGACCCCCAGTCCGCAGGCCCACATTTGATCCACTGAGCCAACATGGCTAGGGCCTGGTTTCTTTTTCCCCTTTTCTTATCTTTTCAAAAATATACATTTAAATCTTTGATCCATTTAGAAGTTATTTTCCTTTAAGGGATTTAGCTTACTTTTTTCCCAAATGTCTAGCCAGTAACACATGATTTATTGGAAATTCTTTTCTTTTCACCAATTTAAAATGTCATCTTATTTATCATATAATTAACACATATTCCTCAGTCTATTTCTGACTACTTTATTATGTTTTAATTCAGATTGTTTCTGTGCCTCCTATAGAGGTTCTGTTTTAAATACAGTAATTTATAAATTTGTAATATGTAATAGGGTAAGTATCCTTATCATTATTTCTTTTTAGTCCTTCCAAATTTTCTAGGCTTTTTCATTTATCTATTTTAAAAATTAATTTAAGGATAATTTATAAGTTCTTAAGAAAATATTACTTCAATATTAAATAAAAATACACGGATAGTATAGAATATTTTGAAGAAAGTGCTTAGATTAATAAGCTTAAAATATTGAGTTTTTGTAACTAAAACAGAACATATTTTCATTTACTAAATTATATTTAATGTCCTTTAATATAATATTTTTAATCAGTTGGCTATATTGCCTCTTTAATAAATATAATAATGCTGATGACAAAATATTAATTAGGAGATCATATTTGTACATTTAAAAGAGAATTTCTAATAATTTATTTAAATTTTAATTTTCAAATTTAATATCTCTTAATCAGTTTATTCATATATATTTTTATTTACTATTTTAAATATAATTTTTCTCACAGTGTCTTTTTTTTTTGCCAAAGTTATATTATTATTATTATTATCATAAGAATATCTTCTTATTTATAATTTTTGGGAGTTTTAAAGTATTTTTTTAAGTCAAGAACAGGTCCTAAATTTAATTAAATACCTTTTAATATAATGAGATTTGTCTGATTGAAAAAAATCAATGTATTTCTAAAGAAATCAATGTATCCAATGTTGAATTGGATACATTCTTGAATTAATCCCATTTAGTTATCTAGTAGTACTCTTTTAATGTATACCTAAATTCTCTCTGCTAATATATCAATCAGAATTATTCTGAGCAGAGAGAGAGGGAGAGAAAGAGAGAGAGAAAATTGTTCTATGTGACTATCACACATATGCTATTGTCATAAAATAATTTGAAAGGAATTCCTTGTTTTATGTTGCTCTGGAACAAATTTAAATCATATTGAAATAATCTGTTTTTCAGAAAAATAAAAAAAATTACCAAAGACACCTTCTGTGACAGAAGCTTTTTGGAAAAGTTGACAACATTCACAATTTGCAATCTATTTCTTCCTGAATACACACACACACACACACACACACACACACACACACATAGAAGTCAGGTTCGATTCCCAGTGGGGGTGTGTATGGAAGGCAATTGATCAATGTTTCTCTCTCACATCTATGTTTTTTCTCTCTCTCCCTCTTTCTCTAAAATCAATAAGAACATATCCTTATAAAGCTTGCAAAAAAATTTCTTAATGATTTTCTCATTTTCAGTAGACATTTCCCTTTTTATTTATTTATTTATTTAATATTTTATCTATTTTTAGAGAGAGTGAGAAGAGAAAGGTCGAGAGAGATAGTGATAGAAACATCAATCGAGTTGGGGATCGAGTGCACAATCCCAGTATGTGTCCTGACCTGGAATCAAAACTGGGACTTCCTGGTGCATGGGAGGATGCTCAACCACACTGGCCAGGGCTTCACTGTTTATTTTATAAATTTGTGTTACTTCTCTCTTTTGCTCTCTCATATTTAGTAAATGATTTATTTGTTTGATTTTTTCCTCCCACAGAACCAAGTTGTAAATTTATTTATAATTTCTATCATTTGTTTCTTTATGGATACTTGCTTATTTTAAAAAATTTCTTCCTTCTGTTTTTTTCTAAAGTTTATTTTGGTATTTGTTTTTCTAGCTAAACAAGTAACACCTTACTCACTTATTTCCATGGTTTGTTCTTTAATAATACAAATTGTATGATTTAAATTATTTTCTCACTTATATTTTAGACATTCTGTGCTGTGATTATATTATTGCTTTAACCTAAGAATTATTTAATAAAGATGTTTTGTTTCAAATTTCCTTATTTGTTTCTAGCATTGAGTATATTTGAATTAGAGAACATTGTCTAATGTATTTCTACTTTTTAGAATTTAGAAGTTTTATTCTTTCAAAGGGATAAATTCTCTGAATATCTATAGGTCCTTAGGTAGGAGGAAAGATGCATTTCTTTGTGTTTACGGTTTGATATTTGACATATGAATATCTATTAATTACTATTACACATATTACTATTAAAATATGCTATATTTAAATTTTGCCTTTTTTATCCATCAAGAATTGAAAGTGAGGTGTCACCTTCTACCATTTAATAATTCTTATAAATATATCTTTTATCTTCTGTAATTTTATACAGTGGTACCTCGAGATACGAGTGCCCTAACATATGAAATTTTTGAGATACGAGCAAGCGATTTTTGCTTTGAAATTTGAGCAACATTTGAGATAGGAATAATCGCGAGGATTGGCCGGCTGCACACGACTCACCAGTTTACCCGACTCAAGCGTCTCATAGTTTCTCACACCTCAAGGTTACGTAACGAATTAAACTCGTATCTCGAGGTACCACTGTATTTTATTTGTATTTTTACTAATAAGAAATAGGGAATAATTACAACTTCTCTGTAGCTTTTAACCTATATCATTGAGTATGACTTTCAGCTTCAATTGACCTCTGGCTGATATTAGGATAAAGTTTCTTCCATCATTTGATTTATTTACATCATTATGACACTACTTTTATCATTAAGCCAATATATCAGGACTTTTTGCCATACTGATGTCATCTGCTTTTAATATGCTGCATCTCCTTTCTTTGCCATTGTCTCCTTTGACATTTGAAAAAGATGACTATTTTAAGTTCAAATAGCAATTGCAGTTATAATTTTAAATAATATGTTTAAACCTGTGGTTCTCAATATATCAATTTTCATTTAAAGTAAAGCTATTTCTACTCACTTTGAGATATTAAGAACTAAATGTAAATTTTAGCATTACTACTCTCAACTCTCATTCCAAACCTAGAAGGGCTGACGTTCAAATTGTTTTATTATTATTTTGTGCCATGCTTGTACCTCTAAGTTGGTGGTCTGAGAAAATATCTATTATGCTCCTAAAAATGGAACCAAGGACATAGTAATCCATAATAATTGTTCAAGATTTTAAAACTGAAATTTCTAGTAGACCACTTTATCTCAACACCTTGAATGACAACAGAGAGACTTCAAAACTGAACATTGTTAATACAAATGTATTGCTTTGCTCTACAGTGACTGCAGTCATTGTGTTTTAGTTTCCAGCCCCCTTTCTCATTAAAATGCAGAAGAGGAAAATGCAGTCAGTCTGACTCCTGTACAAACCACAGGAAAACAAATCCACTGGAGGGTAATGCTCCACGCTACTCTGACAGGGAGACCAATCCTATATTGATTAAGAAATTAGGCAGCTTGATCCCTTTCTGACTTTTTGAATCATAATATTCCTTGTGGGCTATATTAAAAATTAACTCATGGCAGGGGAATAAGGGAGGAAAATGGGAGTGAGTATATCTTCCCACCCACCCAAATTATGGCCAACTGGCAGAAAAGACCAGACATGTCAGCATGTCACCCTGCTTGGGCTCAGAAGGAAAGTAATAGCCTCCATTCCCATTTAGTCCCCAAGCACCAGAGTGAATTCTGAGAATCACACCATTTTCTCCACAAGTTTTGCCTTTCTGGCTCTGTGTGTGTGTGTGTGTGTGTGTGTATGTGTGTGTGTGTGTGTGTGGTGTGTGAATCGACATTCATACATAGAAGCCTGCTGGAAATGTATTGTTTCAATCCCTCTGTTCACATGTAATTAACATTCCCACTCTCTTCTCCCACTGAACTCTGGAAGGAGAGCCCTTGCAGTGCCCCATGCCTGTTTTAATTGGGCAAAGAATCGGAATCAAGAGAAACCAGCTTTTCTAAGGGATTTCTTAGGATGGGATGGCAAAGAAGTCTGCATAGAGATGGAATGATTTAGGAGGACTGCACTTCTTTTTGCTGCTTTAGAAACTGAAAGGGTTGTTTTCTTTTCTCTTTTTTCCCTGTTACCATTAAATTTTATTAACCATATATAAAGTATTAGAAATCTTTTGGATCTGATTATGATTTTGGTCCAGAAAATATGTAATCCCCAATGAAAAATATATTAAAAGAACCAACTCCTTTCCAAAACTGTAGTAATCAGATATTAGTTTCTGAATAGCTGTGGCTTGGCTAGAAAGCTTGTCCCTTCACCCCATCTCTTTTTACTTACACTATAAAATGTTGAGAGTAATTTGTTTCCTTTATCAGTAGGGGTCCTTGCAGAAAAACAGCTGGCATATTTAAATGGGATAATTTGAGGATTGTTTAAAAAGAAACCTTTACAAAGGTGTGAGCAGGGTAGAGAGAAACCTCAAATGATGGTATCGTTCTTAGGGAAAGTAACACTTGGGGAACAATTCCCAACCTAGGCCTGAGAAGTCAAGGGTGGATAATGCTACTGGACCAGGGGGAAAAATGAACTGGGTGAAAAAGGCCCCTAATAAGAACTGGGATCTTCAGTTAAGTTACATGGCTAGCCCAAATCAACTTGCAAGGAGGGCCCTACTCTCACTCTCCTCTTCCTTAGCATCTTCTGCTGCACTCCCATTGGTCAATCCTACCTCACAGGGCAAAGGAGCCCATAATGCTGAGAGTAAGTCAAAATCTTGGTATACAGTCATGGCAGAAAGGGTAAAGGGGTGACTGGAAGAGATCTAACACATTTCTATTAAAATCAGCCAATGTCTACTAACAACTCGATTTGAAGAATTCCTCAATTTCAATATTTCATCATCTACATAAATTGAAATCCAAGGAGCATTTTCCTATAAAAATTGAGTTTCAGGATTGTAGGAAACTGTTATGAGAAAGGAAAAGTAACTTGACATTTGACGTCCTAAGATGTGTATTCCGACATTGATTTCATCACATGCTAGCTGTGTAATTTCGAAGGAGTCACTTCTGATCCCCAGTACTGCCTGGCATCCAGTAGAATGGTGATGATAGACATGTCTTTTCCATTTTAGGCACAGAATTGCTGCTAGTATAAAATTATCTAGTGTATATGAAACTATTCTATGAACTAAAATAAACTTTAATTATAATTCATTTTGGAAAACTTTCCCTGAAGCCATGACATTTTCAACCTCTTTAACAAATCAAATTTTCTTCCTTTGGAAAGAGGTACTATTGTCAAAGTCATTTAGTTGTTTAACAGTTTAGACGTTTGCATCTTATGGAAGTAAATGAGAGCTCAGAGTGTATACAAAGACTTTCACTAGGGACTTTCCAATTTCCTTCATCACATCCAGGAAATCTTATAAAAAATGTCATATATAGAGAGATTGCTTTGTTCATTAATTACATTCAGTTGCTCCAGAGAGGGTCTGGCTTGCCAAGAGTACTGCTGATTTGGCTCCAGCTAGGGAAGTAAAGATATGATGCAGCAGGCATTGCATTAAGGCTGCAATTTTCAACCTTTTTCATCTCATGTCACACATAAGCTAATTACTGAAATGCTGTGGCACACCAAAAAACATAGTATATTTTTTGCTCAATCTGACCAAATAAATATATATATATATATAAAATAAGGATAATCTTGATTCATTCACCTTGGACAGTTATTGTTGTGTTGCCTGTTATCATTGTTTTTATTTGACAATCCAAGGGAAAAATGGTTAGTATTCCTGGTTAAAAATTCTTGTAGCATACCGGTTGAAAATTGCTGCATTAAGGTATTGGGGCATTGTTCTTTCAGTTCTCTCTCTCTCTCTCTCTCTCTCTCTCTCTCTCTCTCTCTTTCTCTCTCTGGGACTCTCTCTCTAGAACTCTGAGTGCAATCTATAGGCATTTTGTGATCTATGTGCTGGGATTAGTCCAGCAACATAATTATATCCTAATTTGGGAGACTTTAATAAACCTTTATTAGTAGACAATGCAAGTAGACAAAAAATATATATGAAGTAGAGCAAAAAAATGCAACCACACAAAACAAACAAAAACTTCTAAAGAAAAGGAAAAAGAGAGAAACCAACCCATGAAAACCTATTCATTTCCAATTTAAAAATACACAAAATGATAATAATAAAAATTTAGACTTAAAAGTAGTTAATAAATAAAAATTAAATATAAATAAATCAAGTAGTCAAGATAAACTAGAGAAATAACCAAAAATACACCCAAAGAAAGTAGAAGACAATTCAATTCAAAAGATAAAAATAGAAATTACTTAATTATAAATAAGCACACAATAGAATATACATGTAAAGCAAATGATGCCTCTTTGAAAATGCCAATAAAATCTAATTTGCAAAACTTTGCTAACCTGGTCAAGAATAAAAACATTAAAATGATAAAGACACCAAAACAATAAATACAGGAATTTTTTAAATAAGAGAACATTTTTACACAAAGTAATTTTTAAAATATAATTGACTTTCCTAGAAGTATAAATTAATAAGAATGCATCAAAAAATTAAAAACAAAACAGGCCAGCAGCATAGACTAATTGAAAAATATAGTCAAAAGCCAGGACCAAAACATTTTATGGATGTTATATAATCAGATTAGACTATTTCTAGAAAGAGAAAATAATAGGCTTTTTTACTATAAACCTACATGCCCTAAATAAAATATTACAATCTTTATTAAGATACTAGAGGCCTGGTGTATGAAATTCATGCACTGGGTTGGCGGGGAGGACTTCCTCAGCCTGGCCTGCACCCTTGGGGGATGTCTGACCAATGGCTTAGGCTCACTTCCCATGGAGATCTGTAGTGCTGCCGTGGAGGTGGGAGAGGCTCCCACCATTGCCACTGTACTCACCAGCCATGAGCCCCGCTTCTGGCTAAGCAGTTTCCCACTGTGAGAGCACACTGACCACCAGGGGGCAGTTCCTGTAGTGAGCATCTCCCCCTGGTGTCAGTGTATGCCATAGTGACCAGTCATTCTGCCACTCGGTCAACTTGCCTATTAGCCTTTTATTACATAAGATTATATAGGATAATTGACCTACAACATACATTAGTTTCAGGTATACAGCATAAATGATTCAATATTTGCATATACTGTGAAACAATCACCATAAGACCTCTAGCTAACATCCATCACACACAGTTACAAAAAACATAGCACTTTTAATAAAAAAAACCTCATTTATAGAATAATGTACATTATGATAAAAAAAAAGGGCTTAAAATGGCATTGCTAAATATTATGAAAATAATAGACAAATAGGCCTGTGGAACAGTATGAGCAGTGGTCAGCAAACTGCAGCTCACGAGCCATATGCAGCTCTTTGGCCCCTTGAGTGTGGCTCTTCCACAAAATACCACAGCCTAGGCGAGTCTATTGTGAAGAAGTGGCTTTAGAAGAGGTTTAAGTTTAAAAAATTTGGCTCTCAAAAGAAATTTCAATCGTTGTACTGTTGATATTTGGCTCTGTTGACTAATGAGTTTGCCAACCACTGGTACAGAGTACAAAAATCCATAAACTGCGAGAAATAAATTTCTTATTTATATTGCTTACAAGCTACCCAGTCTATAATAGTATTTGGTTTTAGCCTAAATGGACTAAGATATAAATTGGTACCATGTCAGGTGCTACTGTAACAAATACCTAAACATGTGGAAGTAGCTTTGGAACTGAGTAATGAATAAAGGCTGGAAGTGTTTTGAGTGCACGTTAGAAAAGGCCTACTTTGCTAAGAACAGACCTTTAAGGGCAATTCTGGTGAAGAGCTCAGAAGGAAAATAGGAAAGCTATAGAGAACGCACCAGTCTTCCTAGCGCATACATAAGTCCCCCTGAAGAGAATGCTGGTAGCAATAGGGACTACAAAGGCCATTCTGATGAGATTTCAGACAGAGAAGAGAAACATATTATTGAATAAAGACTGGAGAAAAAGCCATCTTCCTTATAAAGTGTCAAAGAAATTGACTGAATTGCATTTCGGTCCTAGTATTTTGCAGAAGGTAGAACTTGTGAGCAGTAAAATAAATATTTAGCTGAAAAAGTTTCTAAGCGAGTGTTGAAGTTATGGCTGGGCCTCTTCTCCCTGCTTATGGTTAAATGTGGGGAGAGAGAAATAACTTAAAAGATGAACTAGTTAAGCAAAAAAGGATACAGATATTTAAAATTTGAAAAATGTTCAGTCTGTTTATATTGCAAAAAAAAAAAAGAGAGAGAATATGTGTCTGGGAGAGTATGGCTATGCATCCTTTTGGTAAAGAGGAGTGTGTGTGTGCACGCACATGCACAGCCACTTAAGCAGGAAAACTGCCAGTTTGAACCAAAGCAGGAGGAATGGGAAGGAAGAAGGAAGACTGTTGGACTTCTATGATTTTACAAGACATAAAGCTAGAGAATGTGTGTTGTTCCTTAAGACAAGGGAAGAATAATCCTAAAGGCAGCTCAGGGATCATGAGGGCTACCTTCTTGGTTTCAAAAGGGAAGACCATCCCTTCACCTTCAACCAGCCAAATTCATGGGACTCAGAGCATTGAGGTCCCACGCTGGCCTGGCAAAGCTCAGGGCAAGATGGCCACAGGGTGGGAGCTCCCTTGCAGTGTGTCTGGAAGGTGGGCCCTCTGTGCCACCAGACAGAGCCTCACACGAAAGGGAAGTGTACTTGAGCTTCAAGATCCCATGCAATTTGCCTTGTAATTTAGACTTATTTGAGACCTGTTATCTTTTTTCTTTCTTTTGTATTTCTCCCTTTTGGAATAGAAGTGTATCTTCAGTAGTTCCTGTTAGGCAACAAATATTTTGCCTCAAGACATCTGCCCTTGCTGGACTGCTCCCAAATCTCTTCCAGCTCGAGGGATGGACTCCATTCTCTTTAAGTTCTATTCTCAAATATCTCACAAGACACTTCTCTGAGTATTCTAAGTAGAACTCCCAACACTCTCATCATACTTACTCTCTGATACTGCTGTAGTTTCTTCAAAGGAAAATATTGTTATTCCCCCTCCCAGCCCTTCAATGAAAGCCCCATAGTTTAGGGATTTTGTGTTTTCCACTCACTGTTGTATTCCCAGTGTCTGGGACATGGTAGGTATTTAATGGGTACTTGTTTTCTGTTAGTTTAAGATCAGCAGTATTTATATTCTACAGAGAATTATGTGGTGCACTTTGAGTCTCAAATATTTGCTATCCCTTCCTGTTGAGAGATTATTGCCCCCTTCCCCACAGACTTCGTGCAGAGCTGTGTGATTCTCCCTGTGCAGAAGGTTTAAGAGCCTGCTCATGGTACCCAAGTCTTCTCTATCACTGTCACAATAACCAGCAATGTTCTAGACAGAGGCTGTTCTGTCTGCCTGAGCCCCAGAGAAATTGCTGTGGAGCAAAGCCAAGGTCGATCATATGGATCTGTATCATGCGTAGTAAATAAACTTCGTTGTATTAAGCCACTGAGATTTGGGGACTGTTCGTTTCCATGGTATAACACAATTTATCCCGACTGATACAGATATCCAGGTAACCGTGGACAAAGAGAGGGCCCGAGGGTAACTAAAACAAATTTGACAAATTACATAAATTTGCCTGAGCTAGCTCTTCCCAAACAATCTAGTGCTTTGCCATCAAAGCAGTCTCTTTGAAAAAAATAAAAAATAAACGCAACAAAAAAGCACTAGGACATTTATTTTGGCGTAATCAGAAGTCATTATTTAATTTCTTCATGGAAAAGTATTATAGGAAAAAGTAGCTAAAGTATCTTATGGATTTAAAAACTGTTTCCCAAAATTGCATTTCTTAAAATGGAGTAAGAGACTTACAAATAAAATGATTCTAAAACTTGCCTAAGACCAACTGATTCAGAATCCTGGGACTAGTATCTTCAAATCTGTGTTATTTTTAAAGTTCCCCAAATGTTTATGATCCAACTTGTCCAAAAGGCAATACTGGATGTAAAGGGCTCCGGACTTAGAACTCTAGGAGACATGTGGGGGATACATAGGTCAGCAAGAGCCTTGGTTCACCCCACTTTAAAACACATCAAAAGTTAGCTTCTATGATTCCTCACTGAGTTACAACACTTCAATTATCAATGGGAATCTTTGTAGAATAACTTTCTAAAGCAGAAAATATTTGCTTTAGTTTCAATTGTCATTGAATGGAAATAATGTCTTACTGTTTACAAACTTCTCAAGGCAGTATCACTTAGGTCTAATCTTGCAGAAATAGATAGGACTAAGGATGCCAATATAAATCCACAACAATTGTTTTCTGTCTAGGCATTGTGAGACTGACTTGGATCCAGCAGGAGAATTTCCTTTATTAATACAATATGAGTTAGTTGCTTATGTTATTTTACAAACTGTAATTCAGATGAAGCAGCATCAGTTACCAAGACTCAAAGAGGAGACCAGAATTCAACTGTTAGGTGCCAGAAACTGCCAGTGTTGGATGTGAAGAAAGAAATCAAACACCATGTGGATATTTCCAAACACAAGCAATATAATGAAGGCTTGCTTCTTACACAAAAAGGCCTTTTACCCCCACTGTGCCTTGCCCCAGGATTCCCTCCCTCACAGGGATGAGAAATGAAAGAGTGCAGCCTTCTGAAGTTCTATTTGACTTTGATGGCAGTGTTAAAGCTCTCATAAAATTAAAATGTTGAAGAGGAGGGGAACAGGAAGACATTAACCAAAGAATTTATATGCATATATGTATAGCCAATGGATGCAGACAATAGTGTGGTAAGCTTGGGGGAGGGGGCACGCAGGATGGTGGGGTACCAAAGGAGGGGCGGGGGAGAAGACATATGTAACACTCTGAACAATAAAGATAAATTTAAAAAATTTAAAACATCAAAGAAGAGGGTGTTTGTGCTACCAATAGAGTTAGAGAAAATACACTCATCTGATAACATGTTCGGAAAGAAAACCAGAAATCTTATGACAATTTGTAATGTATGTGCTTTTAAGAGCAAGGGACAAGCATACTGAACAATCTCTGTCCAAAATGAGCTGTGCAGTGCAGTGAGGGTCACTAAGCCAGAAGCAATAGCTGGGAGCAGTGTGGCTTGCTGGATAGCAAGGATCAGTTCTGCATCCTTTGGCAGAAAGCTTTAGCCTCTTCCACATACACATGCAGCATTCGTGGAGACACAGCGATAAACATCTACCATTGCTGACAGATGAAGAGATTGGTCTACCACATCTTGGCTTCTTGGCCTTCAGATTCAGTATGTAAACACAAATGAGATTTTTTCTTTCCCATGAAGTAAGTAATTACTAGGTAAGTTATTTCACATCCTAGCATTACTATAAAGAAGAATAAATTCCTTCCTGGCACCACCTTAAAGAAGAATTTCAATTGGATTAGATTCCTTCAATCTAGATTAACATAATAATACCTTCTTTTTAAAACTATCCCTCAGCGAAATCCCCTCCCTATCCCAGGCTTTCTTTATTCCCACTTAAAGATAGCTTTATTGCTTGGATTTTATAACCAAACTTTGCCAATATGAGGCCAAGTACAGATTTTAGTAAATTATCTGCCTAATTTGGAATAATTCATAAGTTAAAACACAAATGTTTGAATTATCCAGAAAACCAAGGTGAAAAGTGTACACACATGCATGCAGAGAGAAACAGAGACACAGAAAGCCTAGACCCCACAGGTCTACAATATCAGCTGATCCTGCTGATCTGCAATTTTTTTCTCTCAAATCAACCTGTGAATTGAATAAAGCTGAGATTTGTCTAGAAAAATCTCCCTGTTTTTGCTTTTCTCAGATTTTAATTTGGAGTATTTATAACTAACCCATTTTATATGTGTTCTCTTCCTCATTATTTCAATGCACTTATTTTAATACTTAACAGATTAGATGTTTATAATCACAGGCTGTAGTCATCAAAATGTAGTATTAAATTTGGCTGGGAAAGATGAGAAAATTCTTTCAGGTCTTATGTCTACTTTACTGATTTGAGAAGTGAAATACGTCCCTTCTTTTTTCACACACTCCAGTTTCTAATTCCTACATAATGGCCAACAAGTTTCAACTTCTTTTCAAAGATTATCAATGGAGCAAGGTCTCCTTTGGGTAAAATTGAGAAGAACATATATATTTGAGTTATTTCTTACTTACCTATAAGATCTAAGACAAAAAAAAACACACCTTAAATTATTTAAAAAGTTTTATAGTTTTGTATCATTTTCATTGATAATATATGTATTTTTGAAATTTGAGAGAAAAGAAATTCCCATTGCATTCTTTATCTTGTTTCATAGTATTTATTTCATTTATAATGTTTATAATAGTATTTTCTTGTAATTATTTTTAATTTTTAATTTTCCAGGGACCAAGAAGTTTCATGAAGGCAGAAATGTACCTGTAGTATTCACCCCTGTGAAATTAATTTTTAAGTTAATGCATAAATTGATTTGAATAAATGAATAGGTCAGAATGACTAGGCTAATCTATACACTGGGAACAGAGTCCTTTTGTGTTCTCACTAAACACAAATTGTCCCAGCCATCTACAGGACCTTAATCCTTGGTGCATAGATCAAACATCTGATAACGTTTAGAGAGTAATCTGAAAGCTGAATGTGTGTTTTTTTTGTTTTTTGTTTTTTGTTTTTTTACCAACTTTTCAAATGTTTTCAAAAATAATGCTTTGAAAAGAATAGTGATTGAGTGCAGCCACTGTTACACACATAGGATAAGTTTCTGAGAGAAAGTATGAATTGGGTCATGCTAAGCTAGAGGGATGCTAGTTTGGTTTAGCATCATAGTGGTCCACACATTAAGAATCCTTGTCAGGAATTTTGTACATTAATATATCTTGGGATTGTTTTAAATTTGGAACTATGTGTCAAAAACTGGCAAGGGTCTAAGATTTCAACTTACACACAAAATAGCTTGCCACAGTTTCAGGGAGGCTGGCAGAAGATACAGGATTCTTGGATCAGAGTCAAAGAACAGTTTATTACATAACATTACTATCCTTCTTACTGAGCTGGGTTCCCACAGGCACTACAAGGATAGCCATAGTAAATCTGTACATGCAGTATGCTAGGCACCCAAGCTCAGGGTCTCCAAATCTTTTCTAAGGCACAGTGAGCATGCCTGCACTTTGCTTTAGAGCAGTGGTTCTCAACCTGTGAGTTGCGACCCCTTTGGGGGTCGAATGACCCTTTCATAGGGGTCGCCTAAGACTATTGGAAAACACCTATTTCCCATGGTCTTAGGAACCAACACATGGCTCCTTGATGTAGCAAAATGTAGCAATGTAGTTTACTGTTGTTATATGAAGACTGTTGTCCATGCTATACCACGATTCAAGACAAAATTTCATTTATTTGTAATTAAAAAGAAATATTTCACAATATATAATTACATATTGTTTTTGTGATTAACCACTATGCTTTAATTATGTTCAATTTGTAACAATGAAAATACATCTTGCATATCAGATATTTACATTAAAGTTCATAACAGTAGCAAAATTACAGTTATGAAGTAGCAACGGAAATAATTTTATGGTTGGGGGTCACACCACATGAGGAGCTGTCTTAAAGGGTCTCGGCATTGGGAAGGTTGAGAACCATTGCTCTAGAGGGAGACACTATATATTCCATGGCTGTTCACTATATAAACATCCTTAGAAATATGGCTGAGAAGAAAGAACAGTTCATATCTCTTTTGCAAGAAGTGCAGAAACATGAGACTCTTGGAGAATTGTTTCCCAGCACCATGTCTCTGGAAGAGTTTTTTCTGGGGCCTTAATTAAGTTTGTAGATATACAAAGGTGTACGCAAAGATAACCTCCAGTATTCTACATGGCTCATACTCATGCTAACCTTGGGAGAATGAATTAAGATGAGTGAAGAGCTAGAAAGCCAAGTGTCCAGCTAAGAAGAGAGTGCAGGAAATGAACATGACTTTCACCAAATCTGATGGGAGTTATAGACTGATGCAGAAAAGCACCAAATATGTTATTCTCTCCTATTCGAATATATTGTCATTTGGGACAAGTTAAATCACTTCTCTTTATTCTTAATTGGAGCTTTGGAAAGCCAAAATAACACTTTCAAAATCTACTTTACCTCTGCTTAACCAGCAGCTGTTTTATTTATCCTCAAAGATCAGAGAAGATACAAGAACAAGAGTTCAGCTATGTCAGAGGTTGCCACAATGAATGAAAAAAAGAAAAGAAAAGCCATTTGTCACCTGACATGCATGGATCCAGCACTGCTGACATGGAGATCCTACGAATCTGGCTTTCTCCTGCTCTTGATGATGTACTCAATCTAAAAGCGAGCAAGATTTTGAAGTTTTGGAGTGTAAGGAGCCTCAGTCCAGCAGGGTAATTATGCCTGCCTTTCTTTAAAAAACAACAACACTGATGCCTGCCTTTGTTCTTTAGAGGGAGAGCCCTTCCCATACCGCAGGCCCTCAGGGCACACAGACAGTAAGTGTAAAGGTTTTTTTTTCAAAGATAATAAAAAGCTCTTGAGGATTTATAAGCTGTTTCATCTGTCAGGAACTATTTATGCTGACTTGGCACTTAGAATGAATTATTCTTATTAAGCAAAAGTTGAGAAAATTGCTTAAGTCTCACCAGAAGGTACCTGCAGTCTATCAGAAGCAAAGACATTCTATAAGCCATAAACTTAAGAGGAAAGAAATTATGCGTCTGTATGGATGTCTGCAGTGAGATAAATGAGTCCAGAGAGAATGTTTCTTAGCTTTGCTCCTCAAGCTGCTGTGCTGGGCGATCTTTCCATTCTCCCCTCCCCCATATCCCAGAGGGAATTTAGGGATGGCATTAGCAAGGACTGCTTCCCAAGGACACGTTCTCCTTTCATTTCTCCAGTGACATCTCCCTCATACATGGTACATCCATTCTCATAGCGCAAGTGCAAATCTATTCAAGGACTTTTATAGTGTGCAAGGTATTAAGCGGAGTACTCTACATGAATTATCTTATTACTTTCTAGCAACAATCCCATGAGCTACTTACTGTACAAGTGGGGAACTGAGAGATAGAGGGGTTAAGGAACCCAGCCAACATTGAATGATTGTGGTGATAGATCTGTGATGTAAACTCAGGCAGCCTGACTCCAGACAGGCTCTTCAAACCATTCCATATAATGCCACAGATGCCTCTCCTCCCAGAGGTCACAGGATTGTGAAAGGAAATGAACTCCCCTCCATCTTGTCCTATAGGGCTGGGCCCCCTGCCTAAACCCCCTCCCTTTTCTGGGAGGGGCCACAGGTGTGCCAGCAATGTCCTAGCTTCCCTGACCACCACCCAAATGGACCAATGAAGCTCCAGGAACACAGCGAGGGTCTTAATTAGGCTTAACCACAGAAAGACCCCAATTCAAGTGACCAATCTCTGTAACCCTCATCACTTTCCTAAGCCCCCTAATTATCCTACCCCATATAACTCATTGTTCCCGCCCGGCTCGCTCTCTCGCCTCACTGCTATGCCAGAAAGAGGCGCAAATATATATCAATCAACAAGTGAACCTAAAAATCAAATGAATAAAAAACCTGATGAACAGAACAGACTGGTGAATGTAATAGATTCAGGGGCATGTAAAGGGTGCAGACTGACAATTCTCTGGGGGGCAGGGAGGCGGGGGGGCGGGGAAGGGTTGCAGGAAGAGATTGGACAAAGAGCTTACACCTATGGACAAGGTCGGTGAGGGGGAAGGGCCTGAAGTGGGGTGGGAACTGGGTAGAGGGGAGCTATGGGGAAAAAAAAGAGGAACATCTGTAATAATCAGAACAATAAAGATTTAAAACAAACAAAAAGTTGGGAAGAGAGAAAATGTCTAATCAATAGTGTAGAGAAAACATCCATAAGTTGTGTCTGAAACATTACCACAATCAATCAACAATATTCATTGATCATTGTTTTCCAGAGCTTCTCATGTCTACTTAGCTACTCTTGGCTATCTCCCTGATTCCTCTTTTTCTCCTGATAGTATACGCCTATCAGCTATTTATTAATTCTGTGGCAAATCCTATCACTAAGACCTGATCAGTAAGAATGACACAGCCATGGTCAGTTTTCCATACAAGGATATGTCTTCCTTTCAGTTGCTCAGACCCTCACAACCTCAATTCTATATTGTGAAAGGTCACTAATGCTCAGTTTTTCTTCAAGAAATCTAGAGTTCACTGTCAACTCTAGTTACTCCTCAAACTCACCTCTGGTCAAATGATCTTATTTTCAGAAGATCTAAGAAAGAAAATTCACTCCCTTCTATTCATTAGACTTGTACCTCAGGGTCCTATGTGGACTTCAAAATCATAGAAACATTTCAGGCAAATATAATAGGGTCTGGACAATAGAACTGCACTGACGGGCTCCACAGGCATTCAGCAAAATTCTTACAAGTGATTTTTGCCTTTTCTAAAGTAGGATCTTTGCCTCCATCCACTTATCCACCAGTCCCTTCCCTCCATTTCATTACTAGGCTAAATCCTTCCCTGGCTCCAATTGCCCTCCTTAGAAATCCTTAGTGACTTTTTTTTTTTAAACTCCAACAAGTCTAAGCTCTAAGTTCTTCTTCTTCTTCTTCTTTTTTTTTTATTAAATCTTTATTATTCAGATTATTACATTTGTTTCTCTCTTTTCCCTTTCATATCTCCCCTCCACCTGGCTCCCACCCTTTCCTCTACCCTTATCTCCCTCCTGTTGACCTCATCCATAGGTGTATGATTTTTGTCCAGTCTCTCCCTGTAAACCCCTCACCCTTTTCCCCCTGAAAATTATCAGTCCACTCCCTTTCGGTGCTCCCGATTCTATTATATTCACCAGTTTATTCTTTTGATCAAATCTTCAATTCCCTTAATTTTCAGATTCACTTGTTGATAGATACGTATTTGTTGTTCATAATTTTTTATCTAATACCTTTTTCTTCTTCCTCTTCTAAAAGATTACCTTTCAGCATTTCATATAATACTGGTTTGGAGTTGATGAACTCCTTTAGCTTTTTCTTATCTGTGAAGCTCTTTATCTGCTCTTCAATTTTGAATGATAGCTTTGCTGGATAGAGTATTCTTGGTTGTAGGTTCTTGCTATTCCTCATGTTGAATATTTCTTGCTACTCCTGTCTGGCTGCATTGTTTCTGTTGAGAAATCAGCTGACAGTCGTATGGGTGCTCCCTTGTAGGTAATTAACTGTTTTTCTCTTGCTGCTTTTAATATTCTCTCTTTGTCTTTTGCTCTTGGTATTTTAATTATGATGTGTCTCGATGTAGTCTTCTTTGGATTTCTTTTATATAGGGTTCTATGTGCTTCCTGGACTTGTAAGTCTATTTCTTTTACCAGATGTGGGAAGTTTTCAGTCATTATTTCTTTAAATAGGTTTTCAGTATCTTGCTCTCTCACTTCTTCTGGCACCCCTATAATTCTGATGTTTGTACGTTTGAAGCTGTCCCAGAGGCTCCTTACATTATCTTCACATTTTTGGATTCTTTTCTCTTCTTGCTTTTCCAGTTGAGTGTTTTCTGATTCTTTATATTTCAAAATTTTGACTTGATTCTTGTCTGCTGTTAGGTCTCTGTACAATATTTTTTAATTCAGTCAGTGTATGTTTAAATTTTAGTTGGTTCTTTTCCATCTCTAGTTGGATCTTTTTCATCTCCTCTTGGCTCTTGCTAAATTTATCCATCTTTTCTAGGATATTCTTGAAAAACCTTATAAGCATGGTTTTGAATTCTATATCCAGTCGTTTGTTTTCCTCCATTTCTTTTGTTTGTGATCCCTTCCCTTGACTAGGCATTTTCACTATGCCGGGAGAACTGTGTTGGATTCAGCCTTATGATACCAGACTTGCAAAACTGCAGAAGCCTCTCTATTGAGCTTGGGATAGGTGGAATCTCAGGGCTTAAGGGACCACCTTGTCTTCCAGTCGGCCCTGCCCTCCACTGCCCCAGAGTCTCACGTGACTGGGTAATTGCTGAAGCAGTCCCTTGAGCACTTGCATGCTCTTGCAGTGCCTCTAGACTGCTGCCTTTCCAGCTCCCCTGTGCTCTGGGACCATATGCGTCTGGGTTCCCAGGGTTTCGCCAGAAACTGGGGTTTACTGAAGTTAGAAGAGGCACAGTTGGGAGGGTCTATCTCCCGCCCACTCTCGAAAGCCAGCGGCACAATCAGCAGCCGGTTCTCTGCGTGCAATGCTGTGTGCATCACCAGACTTCTGATCTCTTGCAACTCCCCTAACTTTCCATGCACTTCTCCCTTTTCACAGTCCAAACTCCTCCTGTATGAGTTTCGGCTGGACCTGGGGTTTAGTGTCGTAGGATAAGGGTGTTCAATGCCGTTGAGAGTCTTCGGTTCCCTCTCACCAGAGAAAGCCAGCCAGGTTCTCCAGCACCTGCTCTCTCCACGCGCGCGTCTCCATACCTCAGCTTTTTGCAGCTCCTCTAGGTTTCTGTGAGCCCCTCTCTTTCCTTCTAGTTATAGAATTTCCACTCAGCCAGCTTTCGTGTGGTTCTGGATGATGCCCGTTCTGTCTTTTAGTTGTAGTTTTGAAATTGTTGTGCGAGGCAGCAGTGTAGGTGTTTACCTATGCCGCCATCTTGGATTCTCCGAGATGCACTTTCTAAGTTCTTCTTGGCTTGTATGACCCCTCCATAAATTCATCTCATCCTTACTATCTGTTGGAGAGTAGATTTTGAGATGGAGATTGGAAGCACTGAGCTTACTTTGGGAACTGATGCCGGTGGGTAAAGACAGATGTTAAGCTGTAATACAGGAGGCTGTGATACAGTCACAACAAAGGCCTCTGACAATCTCATGGGGAGCCTAGAACTATCTTTTCTTTTTCCTGTAGAACTATCTTTTCTTTTTCAATCCTCACTTCAGAAGGACATGCTTAGAGAGAAGAGAGAGGAAGGGAGAGAGAGAGGGAAACATCAATGTGAAAGACAACATCAATTAGTTGCCTTCCACACGAACTCTAACTGGGCACTGGAGATCAAACCCAAAACCCAGGCATATGCCCTGACCAACAACCCTTCAGTGCATAAGACAATGCTCAACCAACTGAGCCACTCTGGCAGGGTTAGAACTGTCTTTCCATTAAGGCAAGAAGCCCAATCTTTACACCTTAACATCAGTCAATCTCTGGATATGGGTTGCCCTGAAAAGAAAATGAGACCTTGGCCCAGATGGCCCTCTTCAGCTGAGGTATAATAAGATTATATACTTCTTGAGGGCAAAGACCATGTTTATATATACAAAATTGATTTTTAGGGAGAGAGTACAGAGATAGAAACATTAATGACATGCCCCCCATTGGGAATCAAGTCCACAATCCAGGCATGTGCCTTGAGTGGTAATCAAAATGGTGACCTCTTGGTTTCTGGATCAAAATTCAATCATTGAACCACACCAGCAGGGCAAAGACCATGTTTTTATTTCTTGTGCATTTACATACACAATGTATGAAGAGTGCTATAAAAATGTACACGATCCTCACACACACACACACACACACACACACACACACACACACGTATTTAGTACTATTTTAGGTAGTGGGGTTTCAATGGTTAAATAAGATAGATAAAATCCCTCTTTTTATAAAGATTACATTCTGCTTATTAAGAACTAGAAGTTAGCCCTTACTGGTTTGGCTCAGTGGATAGACCTTCGGTTTGTGGACTCAGGGGTCCCAGGTTCAGTTCTGGACAAGGGAATGTACCTTGGTTGTGGGCATATCCCCAGTAGGGGGTTTGCAGGAGGCAGCTGATTGATGTTTCTCTCTCATCAATGTTTCTAACTCTCTCTCCCTTCCTCTCTGTAAAAAAAAAATCAATAAAATATATATTTTAAAAACCTAGTAGTTAGTCAGCTACTTATTTTATCTCAACATTTTATTAGTCATTATCTAGAATTCATAATAGTTATAAAGAAACCCTAATAGTCAAACCTTACATCTTCCTTACACATTGAAGCTATGCTGTGGTAATAAGTAAACCTTGAAATCTCAGTGACATAACACAACAATTTATTTGTCACTCTCATCATACCCTGATGTGGGTTGGGTGGCTCTCCTCCATTTGGAACTGTACCATCTGGAACACATGGCCGCCAAGTTCCCTTCATCAGGGAAAGGGAGATCTCAAAAGCACACTGGCTCTTAACTGCCTCAATCCTCCTGCTCCAATTCATTGGCTATAATTAGGCACATGGCCTTAATCCGACTGCAGATTCTGAGAAATGTAACAGAACAAATAAAGAAGCATCGAGCACTAATTGTCTCTGCCACAATAGCCAATGTCTATTGATTATGTCCATGTGACAATATCAGTCTAAGTGTTTAAAGGTTCTGTACCTTTAATCCCACCAGGGTAAGGTGAGGGTTCTACACAAACAACATTTCTCAGACACCAGCTGAGCATCCTACAACTGAACTCAATTTGGACACTGTACCTAAAGACAGTGTCATCTCCCACAGGTTAATGGTCAGTCCTACAAGACTGCCCCTCTTCCCCAGATAACAATCCAAAGTCCAGGTTATCACCTGTGCTTCTGATTGACCAGTTATATATTGGAGATTCCAACAACCCTCTCTTTAGGTTAGATTAATTTGCTACAATGTCTCAAAGAACTTAAAGAAACATTTTATTTACCTGATAAATGGCTTATTTTAAAAAGGATGTAACTCAGGAAAAGCCAGATGGAAGTGCTGTATAGGGTAGGGTATAGGAAAACTCTTATGCTCCTGGTTTCAGGGATGCCATTCTCCCAGCTTCACCTGTTCACCAACTTGGAAGTGCCAATACCATCCTTTTGGTTTTTTACAGTGGCTTCATTTTATAGGCATGAATCATTAAATCATTGGCCACTGGCAACAGATTTGACTTACTCCCCTCCCTAGAGGTCAGGAAGTAGGACTAAATAGTTCAGCCTTCTAGACACATGCTTGGCTCTCTTTGCAACCAAACCCCAGCCCTCATTCTTAGGTTTAGTAAAAAAGTACCTCATTAACATAACAAAAGACACCTTTGTTGGCTCTCTTTAGTTAAGAAATTACAAGTTTTTTTTAGCAGTCTTGTGCTAGAAATATGGACTAAAACCAAATATATATATTTCTTATTATAAATCACAATATCACAGTGCTTAACATTGATTACTGACAACCCTATGAGGCAAATCCCAATATTAACTCCATTTTACAGATAAAGAAACTGAGGCACAGAAAGGGTGAGTAATTTACTTGAAATCTTGTGGCTAGTAATTAGTAGAGG
The DNA here is from genome assembly GCA_011751065.1 of Lasiurus cinereus. NCBI lineage: Eukaryota > Metazoa > Chordata > Mammalia > Chiroptera > Vespertilionidae > Lasiurus > Lasiurus cinereus. Next base: position 5,819,229 of record JAAGEH010002531.1, read on the forward strand.
TGAGATTTGGATTCAAACTGCAAGATTCAAAGTCTATGTTATTTCCACCAAGTATACTTTAACAATTAAATAAAGACCCTAAAAGAAAGGTCTGTCTTCTTTTAAGAAACACCCATTAGAATAATGTCTTCTTTTCCAGGTGTGACCTAAAAATACTAATACAACCTAGTGTAGAAGTATCCCTTTTCCAAACCCTTCTTGTAACTTGCATTTCTTTCCAGGTTCTGCATGAAAACACTAGGGGTTTAAAGTTTTTACTTTTTATAACCGTCATTAGTAGTTCAAGCATTGCAATGAGCTCCCTTTGAACAAATAAGCCATACCAAACAGTCTGCCAAGAGCCTGACTATTAAGCTGAAAACTATTGATGATTAAAATTTTATTGTCCCTCCCCAGGTAAAAAAATTCTATGGTAACATGCACAGAGGCTATTAAAACATACATGTTCTCTATGAATAGGAGTCCTCAGTGACTCGAGAAAGCAAAGTCCTTCTCAAGGGCTCAGACTTTATGTAGAAGCTTTCATTCCTTCTAGTGTTCCCTGACTGCTCCTATTCTTGTTTCCATGACAACAAGGAGACCGTAGATAATTGAAATTAGGTTTATCTTCATGATGCTTTAGGAAGTTGGGTAACTTTAAATGCCTGCACATGAAGGGAAGAGAAGGGCCTCTATTGCCACCTGCTGGGCTCCCCCATTTTCCTCAGCCTCTCCAGTTCACCATCTCTGGTTGCACATCGCTTGGCTTTTGGCTTCTTTGGCAAGCTATACACCCTCTGACATTTGTCAATCTTTGTGTTTCAGTTTAAATGGAACATTGTTGTGAAAGACAAATAAAAACTTAGCCCTCAGCATCAACTACTCTTTAAACTCATGCTAATTCGTAAACAAGGATTGTAAGTAACCACTTCTCCACGGCTCTCAATTGCTTCCAAGTGTTTTTCATTAAATCTAAATGAAAACACTTCTCAGGATGCAACTTGAAGGGAATATTATTAATCACATGCCTTGATTAGCCTTGGACAGTATAATAAGTGAATTGGCTGAATAGAAATGATTTTCTTCTTTGTGCATGCCCTCATTTTACAAGATGGGCATTGCTGAAGGCTTGGGTTTCCTGAAAAGTAGAGGGAACTATGAAAGGTAATTTCCCAACAGGATATTGATTTGCAATGGTGGCTGGCATTTAATTCCATATAGCTTTGCCTTTTAATTATCGGATTACAGAGGAACTATTGATGTGGACATCTTCAGGGTCTTAGGAAAACTTTGCAAATATTTTCTAGAGCACTTATGATAATAAACAATTCAATTTAACAACATAGATTTAAGAAATGAACGAGGGCTCCTAGTAGTTCAAATATTTGTGTGAAGTTTTTACTGTCCTCAAACTCTTCATTCATATGTGTTCACTGCTCCTCAGAGTTATCTGAAAACACATCTCCGGGGAAAGGGAGATGCCAACAGTTGCACAAATAAGTAGGAGACACGCAAACAGACTGTTATTGGCAAAACAAATTAGCATGGATGGGTGAATAGAATTCGGGATTAAAGATTTATGATTTTAAACAAAAAAAGCATATTGTGTTCCTGAATGGAACCCATATTGTAAGAATGTTGATTTTTCCTAAAAGAGTTTATCAATTTAATTCAATGCAAATCAATATCTTAACAGAATTATGTTATTTGACATACTTCATTCTAGAATTCATCTAGAAGAAATAAGAAAACCAAAAAAAAGTTAGAAAAAGAAGCAGGCCTTTGCTGTACAATATCAAAATATACTCTGGCCGAAACCAGTGTGGCTCAGTGGATAGAGCGTCGGTCTGCGGACTGAAGGGTCCCAGGTTCGATTCCGGTCAAGGGCATGTACCTTGGCTGTGGGCGTGCAGGAGGCAGCTGGATCGATGTTTCTCTCCCATTGATGTTTCTAACTCTCTATCCCTCTCCCTTCCTCTCTGTAAAAAATCAATAAAATATATTAAAAAAATATATATATATACTCTGAAGATATAGCATGTAAACAGTGTGACACTGTTGCAAAGATAGGAAAATAGATAAATAGAATGGCATGGAACATTAAAAATGGTGCGCAACAGTGCTGGAGAACTTCATTGAACAAAAATGTTAGATCTCTACCATGTACCAGATAATAAAATCTCAGATGAATTAAAGCCTACATATAAAAAATAAAAATTATTAGAGGGAATTTAAGAGACAGACTTATAGTCTTGGTGAGGAAGAAAGCTCTTTCAGCTATACTCAGAAAGCACAAAGAAAAAGTCTAAAATATTTTACCACATTCAGATGTATGGCTCCTGATAAGACATTGCTCTTTCAGATACAGCATTGTCTATAGTGGGACTTAAGGGAGATCCCCGAAGGTCCCTTTAATCCCGCACCACACTTTATCATGCAGTGTAGAAAGGGAAGGACGGAGCACCAAGTACCCCTAAACCTAAGTGAGGCCCCACATTTTGACCAGAGCCATCTTTCCTGACGCACAGACCAGTAAGTGCCCCTAGAGCACTGCCTCTCTCCAGCCCCCTCCCCTTAAATTAGAATGGTGAGCCAGCATTCCTTAAAAGACCATCAGTACTAATCTCCTTGGGATTTTTAAAAAAGTGTATTTTATTGATTTTTTTTAGAGAGAGAGGAAGGGAGAGGGATAGAAAGTTAGAAACATCGATGAGAGAGAGACATCGATCAGGTGCCTCCTGCACGCCCCCTACTGGAGATGTGCCCACAACCAAGGTACATGCCCTTGACCAGAATCAAACCCAGGACCTTTCAGTCTGTAGGCAGACCCTCTATCCACTGAGCCAAACTGGTTTTGGCATCCTTGGGAATTATTATATCCCTGTTTAAACCCCACCAGAAGTTCAAGCTTCCCAGAGCCTCATGGAGACTCTTACCACACATTCATCTATAATTTCCTAGTCTGACTTTACTCACATTCCATATGTCCCTGCCCCCAGCTACAGAATTTACAGCACCGAATGTAAAATAAAAATGTGGGGCCCCTTGTTAAAAAATTAATAAGATGCATAGCTGGCATGGCTCAGTGGTTGAGCATCGACCTATGAACCAGAAGGTCAAGGTTCAATTCCCAGTCAGGGCACATACCAGGGTTGCAGGCTCAATACCCAATAGGGGGCATGCAGGAGGGAAGCAGCTCATGAACGATTCTCATCATTGATGTTTCTCTCTCTCTCTCCCTCCCTCCTCTCTGAAATCAATAAAAATATATTTTAGAAATTAGTAAGAATTTCTTAATAGTTGCAGTATCCAAGCATGGGGCCCTTCTAAGTGAAGGGCTGCAACACACGTTGTATCCTCATAAGGTTGATCAGTTCCCTACTCTACCTTTTTTATTGCCTTATAGTTTGTTGTTAGCAGAATACCCTGTATCTTCCATTTCTCCTCTAATTGGTCAAAAGAATTCTTTTTACTCTAAATAAATCTTATCTGTCGCCAAGGACATTATCAGATTTCCTTATTCCGCATCTCACAGGGCCTGGGGATGGGGCCTATTTCCCATTGCTTTCCCTTTTTAGAATTTCTGTGTCTTTTTTCAAAAATCCAGTTTCTTTCAAGCTCAAGTCATCTATTTATACTACCCAGTATTTCTTTTATTGCGGTCATCTCTGAACCTCTCCCTTGTTCACCCCATAAGTGCTCAGGAAATAATTGTTGAGAAAGTTAATAAATGATCTCTATAATCATTTTGAAAAAATAAAAATAAAAAAACTGGGTAGCAATCAAATGTAACTTGACAACTGCATAGTAAGAGCAGTCATACATGTGTTGTTGTTTTTAATCCTCACCCAAGGATATGTTTAGAGAGGGGGGAGAGAGAGAGAGAGAGAGAGAGAGAGAGAGAGAGAGAGCCCGCAAGCGCACCGAGCCACTGGGTCAGGGCAGAGCAGTGATACTTCAAGCAAAGCATCTGTTTTGCCGAATCACTCACAATATCTAGATATTTGCATTCTACTTCTTTATAACTTTCATCAAAAAAAAAAAAACTGGCCAAAGCATGCCCTGTTATGAAGCTAAGTTGATATCTGTACCCTAAATATTTATGATTGTTCCTTAAAGAAGCTGAGTAGGGGCAGATGAAGTCACTTGATAAGACTTCAGGAGTATATTCATGTCCCTTTTATAGTGTGTTACCAAAGTAAACAAAAATGACAAACTAGTCTCTGGCCTGGTGATGCCTGTGCCTGCCCTGTGAGAATTTCTAGCCTCATTGCTTCCGAATACTGCCCTCTTCTGGCTAGAGCGTGCTTATTGCTAGAGCTGTGTGAAATGAGCCTGCCTGAACAGAGAAAAGAAATTGGGGACAGAGACAAAGATTGTGAGAAAGTAAAAATTAGGAAAAGGCAAGTGTGGGAAGAAAATGGCAAAAGCAGATTTATAACCCTCCTCACCTTTAGGTTCACTCAGCACATTTTTCCTGAGGAGGTTCTCTTATGCAGTGCCCTCCCGAACAAAAAAACAGACAAGTCACCGACTTGTTCCCTTTGCTTTGGCACAGCTCAGGGCTTGGAAGGATGAAGCCAGGACTATTCTGATCTCTTCACTGTCCCCGCCCCTCACCTTCCTAGCACAGGAATCCTGCACATACGCTTCCTTCTTGCCCAGCCGGTCCTCTGACTTGCTGTCCATGTCGCTCTCCCAGAAACTTCACACAACGTGTCCACTTTTGAACACCAATGGGAACCTTGCCTGATCGCCCAGCTGTACACAGGTTTTTCCCACTAGCTCTCAGTGCCAAAAGATATATGGAATTGCTTTACGACCTTCTGGGTCTGGGTTCTTAACCTCTCTGGAAAACAGCACATTGATAATAGGAGTTGGGCAGGAAGCATGTCAGAGAGAGAGAGAGAGAGAGAGAGAGAGAGAGAGAGAGAGAGAGAGAGAAGGCAATTTTAGGCAGAGCAAATAACTGCAATGTGAACTTTGATAACTTTTTAAATAAGCGATCCAACAGGCTAAAGTCTCTGTATTCATCTCCCCTACCTCAGCCGGTGCCACATGTCGATGTAGAGAACGTAGAACTTTCCACTATGTTTCACTTTACAGCACATCTAGGAAATGCTGATGTTGGTACCGCACACTAGCATTAGCCAGCGGGGCTGCTTACAGCCAGAGGCCACCTCCACAGGCCCTGGCAGACGGAACTGGAGGGCCAAGGGGATTAATGTGTTAGCACATCAATTCCGGGCATACTGGTTAGGAAACTGTTGTCTAGAAAATGTGCCAGATTCAGGCCAAGTAACATGCTTTATCAAAATATCAGGAAATCCTGTGGACAAACCCCAGGGAGTAATAGAGAAAAACAAGCCAATTAGAGTGGAAACAAAACACACCATCGGCAATCCTTGGGGTAGAAGACAATTCCTGTGGCCTTGCACCTGGGGTGTCCTTTAGTGCCCCGTCTGCCTCTACCAGTTCATTCTGTCAGGGCCAGCTCCAATCTCCCTCTGCCAAGAAGGTCTTCCTAACAATGTCAGTCCTCTCATCTGCACGGGCTGCAGAGTTAGGGGCTCTCCAGCACCGTGTCACAGTGACATACAGTCTCAGGTTGGCCACTGATGTTTGATTGGAGCATGCTTAACCATATACCCAGGTTCTCTGGCCTTCTGGGGCTGCAGGCCTCTTTGCCAGTCAAATAATCAATATCTAGGACCCCTTAGATCCTGTCAGAAATCCCAGTCCGCTACTGAGATGGGGTGAACGGAGAGTACACATCTGCCTTGGCTGTTGCTGGCCATCCGTTGCTCCCAACTGCTGCTTGGTGTGGTCCATGCAGTTCCAAATGCTTTTTTTGTTTTTCCATATGTGGACTCCCCTCAAACTTCACAACTCCATCCCACACCCTGGCATAGCTAATGAGTGAAAGCTTGTGATAATACACAGAATTAGAATGCAGGAAAAGAACATTCAAAACTTGGTATCAGCCCCACTGCTATAAAAGGGGACTATTCACATTATTTTGCAAAATTCTCTCTCTCCTCTTTGTTGCAACTAAACCCTCAGGAGACTAAACCCAGCACTACACATTGCATATTTAAAATGCCTTTTAGAGTGTTTCCTTAAAACAGTTAACAGCAACAACAAAATCTCTCCTTCAAGAATTGATACTATTTCTGACATATGAAAATGGCTGTAATTTTTTAATTTCACTTTTTTTGTTGTTTTAATTTATCCATCTTGTCTGCCTTGATGGTAAAAACAGTGTCCCGTCCTCCTGGGTTTGTGTCCACATATTGCCAATTTCCTTCAAGAGGGAAAGTGGCCCACTAACAAAAAGCCAGGCCTAGGTGAGGGTAACTTTGAGGTGCATGGCAAGACTACTACTTGTTCCTCCAAATCCCACTCACCTCTGTCTGTCTCCTGCTGCTGCAGTGAGAACATAATGTCCAGCCCCCCGTGCACTTAGGAATGCCACGTGGCTGAGATTTAGCCAACGAGTGTGCGTAGAATGGTGAGCATTTCTTCCAGGTCTGGCCCATATAAACTTGCAAAATGTGTAACTCCATGCGATTTCCTCTTTGTGGCTGGGCTGCAAGGAAGGGAGCTCCCAGGGCAACTTTAGAGTGTCACATGTTGAAAATGGCAGAGAAGCAGCTTAGGGCCCTGCATGACTTCATGGAGTTATATGTCATTAAACTGTTTACTTGCTCCGGGCTCTTTTTAAAGCAAGAGATAAGTGTCCCAGTTATTTAAGCCAGTATACTGTTTGGGTCTGTTTGGTATAGCAGCTGGCCCACCTTAATACAAGCTGCAAATGGATATGCTGTTAGAGATGCCCTGACTCAGATATGGAGTTAGCAGAGGTCTGTGTGGTGATAAAGGACACCAATGGTCCAGAAGAGGCCCACTCCCCATGCCTTCTAGACTTCCATTTCACCACGTGGGTTTCATTATTTGGATAAAGACATACTACTTCTAAGAAACTTCTTTTAAAACAACTGTATCATCTGAAAAGATTAAACCACTGTCATTCATAAACCCCCTTAATGTAGATGACTTTCTTACATTTATCTCTTATGAAATACCTAATGAAGAGCTGAGAAAGAGACCCAGGCAGTAAAATGTTGAAGGACAGGTTGGGAGAGATGGAGAAATATCTGGAGGATGGAAATAATCTGTTTCCAAAAGAAACAGAAGTCTGGGTGGTACTCAGTGGAAGATGGGGTCCTGGACAAACCTTGATGAGTGAAGGGGAGGGGCAGAAGTTTCAAAGAAGGGCGACAAAGACATTGAAAGCAAACTTTTCTTGATAATTTGATGAATTCTGGTCCTCAGATCAGGTGCTTTGGCCTACCCTTTCTCTACACTTTAAGCAAGTCATTTTGATGGTCCAGCGTACTTTATAGATGTGCACATGGTCCCTCGGGAAAGCCCTGGTGAAAATCATGACGGTGGGATTTGCTTATACCATATCTGCACTTCCAGAATTTGGGTATTTTGACTATTTTCAGTCAATACCTTATTGAGAGATGCCTCTAATCACCTACTATTTTATCTTATGCCCCTATTTTCCTTCCATAGCTCATGAAAAAGACAGACAAATGGGCAGGGCAAGGCCATGGGGTCACTGGCACCAAGTCAATCATCAAATAATTCAACTGCATTTGTCCATTCATTCTTTATAAAACAAGTATGTACATATTACAGAATCCACTTTATGGTTAAAAATATTAACAGAACATAAAAATTACAATATTCGAACATAACATTAAATATCTGCATCCACAGTTGTACATGTTGGGTGATAGTTATGTATTCAGGGTTATCAAATCTTGGGCCCACTGCCCCTATTGCATGTTGGCTATGGTGCCCCCTCACCAATGCCAGCAGTGGAGGTGGCCAGTGTCCCTCAGGGCTCTACTTCCCTGATCAATAGAAAATTTTATTGGTCCTACCCTATGACATATAGATGCTTCTTTTTTAGTTGTCTCTTGCTGCCATAACAAGTTACTACAAACTTAGTAACTTAAACACCAAACATTGATTTAGTTACAGTTCTGAAGGTCAGAAGTTCAACCCTGGATTCAACATATAAAAACAAGTTGTTGGCAGGGCTGCATGTCTTCCGGAAGGCTCCGGGTGGAGAATCCGTTTCCTTACTCATTGGGGTTGTTGGCAGAAACCAGTTCCTTGTGGTTATAGGACTGAGGTTCCATTCTCCTTTCTGGGAATCTGCTGAGGCTTCCCTTAACTCCTGGAGGCTTCTCTCAGGTCCCTGTGCTTAGTTCCCTACATTTCAGGACCAACAACAGGGTTTTGAATTCTTTATATGTTACCATCTCTCTCACCACTGTTTTTCCTTCTCTTCTTCTTCTTTTTCTTTCTTATTCTTCCTGTAAGGACTCATTATATTACATTGGGCCCATCCAGGTAATCCCAGATTCTCTTCCCATTATAAGGCCCATTACCTTAACTATCTCTGCAAAGTCTCTTTACCATGCAAGGCAACACAGTCACAAGTTACGGAGACCAGGGCATCAACATCCTTGAGGGCCATTCTTTTGCCTAACACACTCTCAACTACCAATCATCTGAGAAAGCTTGGCCTTTAGGACGATCAGTGTGATTCAATGAGAAGACCCAGCCCTCATGATGCCTAGGTCAGGCTTCTTTACCACAGTTGCAGCTGATGTAAATGCAGGCTGGCTTAATGTCTTGTTTCTAGCAGCAGAACTAAACGGCATGATGAGGACATTCAGCACCTGTCCCTGACACCTCAATCTTCCTCTGTATAAGAGTAGTATTTGAAATGTAAGCCATTCAAATCCAATCCTAGGGAAATGTCAAAAATTAAGTTTGCCTGGGTGTAGAGAACCTAAGACTTTTTCTTCTGAGTATATCTACTTAAACATTTTTAGAACAAAATATTAAAAGAGCTAAGCATAGTCCTGGATAGTTTGGTTCAGTGGATAGAGCGTTAACTTGTGGACTGAAAGGTCCTGGGTTCGATTCTGGTCAAGAGCACATGTCTGGGTTGTGGACTAGATCCCCAGTGTGCAGAAGGCAGCCAATCAATCATTCTCTCTCACCATTGATTTTTCTACCTCTCTTTCACTCTCCCTTCCTCTCCAAAATTAAAAAAAAAAAACATTTGTAAAAAAGAGCTAAGCATAAAGATGTACCATCCTGTGATGACTTAATGCTTTTCCTGGTGTACATTCTTCCTACAGCACCCAATTTGGCCCCCACTAGAAACTGCTTTTTATTTGTGCTGTTTCTTCCAAGTGCAGGAAAATCTTATTTTTTCTTTCTCTTCATTTCTGGTCATAGTGCACATAGAGTGGGCAGGGCAGAAACAGGCACAGGCACAGCAGTTCCTGTGGGCCAGAAAGTGAGTCAGTAGAAAAGTAGTCAATGGTAAAAGAAGATGGACCATCGCCAGAAGAGGAATGGACCCCTCACAGCACTGGGAAAGGAAAGGGCCAAACTTCCTGTCCTTTAATCTGATACCGGATTAAAGCCATATGAGTTGTTGGTTTAGACAAGGGTGCAAAGAAAAAATGCTACTAATGTCAGAAGCAGACAAGCACAGAAAGACCAAGGGGGTACAGGACTTGGCATATCTGCCCTCGGTTTTGTCCCTGCTTACAAAAGGGTCTGGTTAACAGTAGCAGCAGCTTTTTCCATGAAGGACACAGGCCAGTATTCCCCAGACTGAGGCAGTGTGGTCTGGGAGCCATTCTTGGAAACGCTGGGACCCCATTTGGAAACACTTCCAAGGCTGCTTGATAAGACTGCTGAGAAACCTCCCATAGGGAGTGCTAACGCATTTCTCTGCTGCTCACAACAGATTCATTCTTTTCGCTCCTATTCCCAGGACATGCTTGTTCTGTCCTCAGTGGTCCCCTCTGATAGGACAGGTCTTCATCTTTGATGTGAAGTCAATGTGCAAAATGAGCATCAGTAAGTCCTGAAATTCTTCCCATAACCTCAGCTAGAGGGGAATTCAAGATTGTACAGCACCCATTAACAGAGCAGCCAGGGAAAGATGTGTTTGGTGTCTAGAATAACATTATGTCCCAGATCAGTAACTGCCTGGGTGAGGGTAAGAACTGAAATACCTTCATCTAGTACCTGCTCTTCAACCTTTAGGAGAGTATCTATGGGAACCATCAAAAGGTTCAAAGTCATGGCTCCTGGAGTGCCAAACATTGTTAACAAAATTATTGCCTTTTGAGAGTACACAGCTCTGCATAGGTGTGAGCTGACTGCAGGGAGGGGAGTTGGCAGAGAGCAGATGAGCTCTGTCCTATTAGCGGGACTTTGATAACTCGCCTTGATAATGACAGGAACTCTTAGATTGATGTCCTTACAACTGAATTTGCTCTAGATTTACTGATCTTGTATTACTATTATTTTTGGCTTCCAGGAAAGGCAGTATGTGTGCAAACAACAGCCCCTCTGGTGCCGGAGCCCCACAAGCAGAGACTCCGATGGGGAACTGTGGTGCTGTCCGCTGGCACATCTAGGCCAAACTGGGAAACACCATTGACGGTGTCTCCCTCAGGGGGCAGTGGCCAGCATAGCCCCTGGATTTACAACAATCCAGGACAGGAACTCCCTGTAATTGTTATGCTAAAGACATCATCAAATTCACTGGGCTGCCCATAAGCTCCCAGTGGCTGGAACCTCCCTGAGACACCAGCTTCCTTCCTCCTGTTATCACACTGCTTGCACAGTACACACCTAAGGCCATCCCACCCTGAACGGATGCTCAGCAGGGTGGGCCTGGGTAGGACTTAGAAGGGAGCTTGCTGTAGTTTTAATTCCGTGGAACACTTGCTGGCGGGTGGAGTGGCCCTCATGCTGGCTCACGGGTTCCTTGGACGTCTCCTACAAAAGCTCATCTTTTCCCACCACTTCAAGAACTCACAGGCTTGATCATTCCTCCAGATGAAGCCGTTTCATTTTATTTACTTTCTGTCATGCTGTGAAAGCAAAGTGCTCCAGAGTCTCTTATAAAACCTTGAGTGGCAACTCATTTCCAAGTGGAGGCCAGAAGTTTTCCTTTCTTTCCCTGCTCCTTGACTGTGAACGTTAGCAGAACGCAGAAGGGTCTTTTGAAACACCATACTGTTCAAATGTTTGTCTTTACCTCAGTTTAGGATAAATTCAGACCGGCAGGCATACTGTAGGTATACTAACATTCCCATTTTCCTGAGTTACTAAACATTGTACAAAACTTTTCACCTTTATCATTTGTGTGAGTCTAGTTAGTATAATTAATGATAGTATCTAGCCTATAAGTGGAAATGGATGAGCTTATGGGTTTGGAATTCCAACAATTCTGAGTTTGCTTTCCTACTCCATCCCTGAACTGAAGCTCAGTGTGACCTGGGAAGACTGTTTAGTCTAAGTATCAGTTTCCTCATGTGTAAACTAAGGATAAGATACCTACATGTAGGGCTGTTGCAAGATATTTGTAATCCGATGCATAGGAAGCACTGACCCACAGTACAAGGACTATGAATTAAATGTTGTCACTTTTGTTAGCAAGACTAAGCCATCCACTGCGAATAGTTAAATGCTATGTCTTTCACAGATGATAATGTTATTGGAGGGTGTCTGAAGATTTTTTTTTTTTAATTTATCTCTTACTTCTTTTGGAACAGGCAAAAACAAAAATAAAACAACAACAACAAGAACCATGAATGATTAGCATCATCTCTTCATCTAACCTTTTATAACGCAGATATATATGACCAAAACAGCAGGTCGAACATTGCTTGTATGGTCGGGGGCTAACTGTGCTATGTACGGTCATGAATGCAAGCCTGCAGGAACCCAGCAAATGCAGAATGGCCCTGAAATTCAGCCACAAAATGAACAAAGGTCTCAAGCAAAGCTGTTGGGAGTCCAGACGAAGCAGTGCTGCCTGGGGGAGCAGAATTTCCTGGGCAGAGCAGCGCCCTGGCCCTGGCCTCCTCCCCGGAGAGCCCTGCTTCTGTGAATACACATTCAAAGACTCTAAAACACAGAGCAGTCTCACAACCCACTTACTGTGCATGGACTTGGGTGGGGAGGCACAGCACTTCCTGGCAGGCGTTTAGGCCTCAACAATAAAACACCTCTAAGCCCCTATGAGAGCACGAGAACTCTCACTGGACTTCTCCTATAGAAGGAAGGGGCCTCCACCCATTTGATGAATCGCACTTGAGCAATCTCCTGACATCTGAGGCTGGCACTAGTTCTGAAATTTCCCTGTTGTATTTCTCACTTTTAGTAAGAGAATATGCGTTAGATACGGTTCCAGTCTTAGAAGTGCTCAGCCCTTTTTTGAATGTCTCTCCTGTTGAATGATCTCCTAGAGAAAAGAAGATTCCAAATCAACAGCTCAATTAAAAACACTTCCCTGGATCCAAGGGAGCGGGGAGTGGCGTGTTATTTCAGTTAGCACAGGATTGGGAAGGAGTCCAGTTTTTCTTGGGACTAAGGAGTTGCCTGAAATCGCCACCCAAAGCCTCTGTTCACTGAATAATAGTTCTGATTGCAAGGTTCAAACTCTCACTCAGGGAAATAGTGTGGGGGAAAGATGGCAACAGTTGGCTCTGAAATTTCCCCAAGACAAAAGTGCCAGGTCTGAGGAAGGGCAGCCCATTTGTGATTCTGCCTGAGACAAGTGTGACACGCGCAAGCATTTGCCCACCACACAGTGATTACATGTGTGCCACCAAAGCAGTGGGCTTCCTGTGCTAGGACTTTGATTCATTCTTTTTTCCATCGTTCCTCTCCTCACCAACTTCTCCTTCTCACCACACCCGGATCTCTTTCAAAAGGATTCATTCCTGTAACACTTCCACAGAGAGAAAGGGCTTTACTTGGTGACTTTTGGTTTACAGGATCGTTGGTGAACAATCAGTCTGTCTGGCAGGAAGGTACGCCCACAAATATTGCAGGGAACCAACTGGCTCTGGGCACTTTTCCAAGCAGCTTCATTTAAGGAATCGAGATCATAGAAACCTTTGGCTGGGAAGTTAAAGAAAAGAAAAAAAAAAGAAAGAAAAGGAAAAGAAAATGGTAAAATGGATCTGTTTTCATTGTGGAGAACCATATTCTACTTTTTATGGAAAATATTTTCAGGAAATACCTGTTGACTGAGGCTTTTAAACAAGTTATATTACTTTGGCCAAAAAAAAAAGTTCTGTTCACTCAAGGGTTGAGGAAAGTTTGCTATGAACCAGAGGCTTTTTGCTCTCTGGATTTTAAAAAGGGAAAGACATTGTTTTATGTGTTACAATAAGCATTCTGTACTAATTATTAACATCTTTGTTTACACATTATTATGTTGCAAATATAACTTTTGGACTTTTTTCAGTTGACTCTAAATATAAACTTACAAAGGAAAGAGAACATGTATTTGTATTTTGCTCTTCTGTAATCCTTCAGTGGAATGTTTTTAGAGGCCAACACTGACAGTCATGAGTGAATTTAATATAAATTATATCATAAAAATTTATCATCTCTTTAAGGCCATAAACTCAGAGATTCTTTAAGTAATTAAAGTGAAGAATGCAAACAGAATAGTTAATCTGATGAAAAGAAGTGCCCTTAGGAAAACAAAGAAGACAGCTGAAAGATATACAATCTTCATTGGCAGAGCATAGGAAAAAGGCATATGGCTTTATTTTAGAGAAACAGTGTGGGATTTAGCTTTAATGAACCTTATTTAAATAGAACTACTTTAGTACATTAAATTGATTATGTCTTAGAATCTCCCAAAATAGGCCTCCAAAGTGTAGCCAGGCCCTCAAAAATATATAACATAGTTTTCCTCATTTTCATAGCATATATTTCCTCATTAAAGCCCCGGCAATTCTCAGGTGATTTCTGTCTCCACAGCAAACTTCAGATTCCTTAACATGCCTACTTCAATTATTGGTTTCTTTTTTTCATGGAAAATTAATTAAAATCCAGCAAATCTAGTATTTCTCCTTTGGATAAAGCAGGTGTCGATTTCTACATAAGGATATGAAAGTGTTTTTCAGTGCTTTGAAAACGGTTGCAAAAATAATGGCAGTGACTTTCTTCTTACTCACAAGGTTTAAAATGGACTAAAAATTCTAGAGTATTAATTGTCAGAAGATTCATCACATTTCTCATGGTGTTTGCATTGGGCTCTGAGTTTGGATCTGTAGGAAGGGTTATTTGAACTGTATGGCTACAGTAACTCCATGGGGTGGAAGTGGTCTTCGGAATTCTCTTGGCATAGAAAGGAAAGACCCCTTCAGAAATAAAAATAACCCAAGGTTCAACAGGGAAATCACAAAGGGTTTGGTTGAAAGATCTAATTTTTCCAATAATAATAGATGAATAAACCCATCAGGGCTTTCAAAATGGTCATTTCTTACACTTCTTTTAGACTTGTGATAATTATGTTCAAAGCAGAGAAAGTGATAAAGATCAGGAGTTAACACATGAGAATTGCTGGAAGAGAGCTTCAGTGAGGTAAGCAATCTCTTTGCATGTAAATGCTCTAATTTTCATCTTGAGTTTTTTTCCCCTTCTCTACTCAAAGTCCTTCTCTAACAAGAGCTGTGAAAAGTTGAATTCTAGAAGCATTTAGAACTTTATTATGATTATCTAAATTCCATTCTGTTAGTTGTTAAAAACTCTTTTTAGGTCACATCTCTTATAGGAGTGCTTTAGACTAAATGATAACTTCCAAGGTACCTTCCAGTTCTGGAAATCTATGGCTACATAAGAAGAATGAAGGAACTAAATAATACTCCTCTTAAAACCAAGAATGATACTCTTTTGAGGGGAAGTAGAGGATCAATTGAGAATCTGACAACAGTAAAAATGAGAAAGTCAGAGCTTATATAGCAAAAATACTCTCTGAACTACTTTATTCTCATACCCTAATAGAATATGCATAAGATTCTGAAACAAGGCCACACATGGTAGTATATGGAGTTCCAGTTTCATTTGGCTTGTGCACTGCTTAACGAAGTACTAATGGTAAAGTTTCAAAGATGTGGATATTTCATAAAGATGTCTAGAGTTCCCATTTCTTTTGTATTTTTGAAAGGCATAACGCTACTGTGCTAAATTTCTTAATGAGAGCACCAGCTGAAACTGGGTAGCAGCTTCCTACTTTAGAGGGAGCTAGTGTTTTCCATAGTCTTTACTGCCCCTCTTTTCATAGCTGGACCAACTTATTCTATTTTGGAACCTGGTTAGTGGACCATTTGAGTTTGGTACTCCTGCTCTATAAACTCTAAGATGCATTCATATTTGCAAACATGTCACCAGATGGCCCCAAAGGTGTGTTTTTTTTAAGCTTCATTGTTTTTAAATATTATGTTTGATAACATATGAAAGTAACTTTTGAGAAAGATGTAAATTCCAGTGGGTCCCTCTCCTTGTGCAGTTTTGCCAAGACATTGTGTCTTTATGTCTTAGCATCTGTGGGCAACATTTTGGACAGGCATTCCAGAACAATTTTTCCTATTCAACTGCAGACAGGACAGTAAATATTGCTGATTTCAGTTGTGTGAACAAGAGAGAAAAGAATATCTCTATTCTTATAGGTTTAGAGAGAAATGTCTCCCCTTATGTGCCCTAGTCTTTTAATCCCAAAACTTACCACTAATGGTCCTGACTTCAGGTTTCTTAGGTTCTGGTCTCCTTAACTCTTTAGGCAGCAAGTTGTTTTCATTATGCCATTTTTTCAGGCATTGTGGCTCATGGATGGCAATTGATTTTGTTCCATATTCACGACCACAAATGTAGCAAATGATTGTTGGTGGACGCCTAATCATTGCTGGCTACAAATAATAGAAAATGTCTATTAGATAATGTTTAGGAAATTATATTTTAAAATTATAAAGTGTGGAAAGTACATTTATTATACATTCAAATTAGCTAGAAAATTAATGTTTTTAAAAAATTTCAGTCAGTCTGTTAAAGTTCACCTTCTTGGAAATTAAGAGAACCAAGTTATGTTATCTGAGTTATTGGGGTCAGGTGAGCTGTGAGTTTGGGAGGAGGGTATAAAATAAAGATGAGCTAATTCTACCTATTGGTCCTTGATAAAATATATTTTTTCCATTGAATAAATATTGATTATCTTCTGACCATTCTCCATGATGAGAGAATACAATGATAAATTAGGTATGAATCATCCTCTCAAAAACATCAGACCCTAGTACACTAATATATCTGAGAAATAATGTGTCATTGGAGAGTTTATAATAGTGTTATGCTGCCCACATTCTGTCGTGTAAACAACTTGGTACTACAAGTTCCTGGGATTCTCTGCCATTTTGTACCTGGAGTAGGCTCTACCCATAGGCAGAATAGCAAATAGTTACAGGTGAAAGTTAGTGGATGTTTACCCAGCTTCCTCCCTTAGACTAATTCCAGACAGTCTTCCAGAAGCCCCCACTGGGATTGCATCTCAATTGTTCATTAACACACTAGACTTTCTTCTCTTTCCTGTCTCTTCTCCCACTACTTTACTGGGGTTTCCTGAGATTACCTCCCAAACAAAGTACTTGAACTCAAATCCTTTTCTTAGCTTTTGTTTCTAAGAGAATGAAATCTAAGAAAGAGTGAAGATAAAATGCACTAGGGATCTTCTGCATTTATTGAATGTTACAAAAATAGGGATAACCAATGGACACAGATATTGGTGGGGAAGGATGTTAGGAAATGTGCCAAAAAGTAGGGGAGGCAGGGAAGGGAGGGGAGGTCAATAGGAGAAAAAGGAGACATATGTACTACTATTTGTAATACTTTAAACAATAATAAAATAAAATAAAATAAGAAACATTGCTTCCAAACAAACCAGATAACCTACAGAGTCATAATTTTTGAGGCCATGGAGACTCTGAGTTGCAAGATAAATTAATGAACTAAAGGAATTGCCTAAGTTTGACAGTGGATCAGCAGAACCAAGAGAAAACCTTCCACACTCCAACTTTACATGAATACAGACAGCAGTTGACTGCTTCATAAAGGGGCAGGACAGATGACCAGTACCCTTCTCCTCTACCCAGGAGGTTTTACACCCAGTAACAGGAGGTGACTAGCTAATGCTGGAGAGAAGCAGGAGCATTGAGAGAAACCATCACAAAGACTAGAACTCAGGGCCTGCCTAAATCTGAGGGTGGAGCTAGAGAATTAGGTCTTGTACTGAGTACCATGTAAGAGTAGTTTACCATTGGGGGAAGGGGTGACAATAAGAGGACTCCCTTTCTGTTGCAGGCATGCAGCGTCCACCAGGGTCTAAGCGTGCAGCAGGAGAACCAGGAGAAGCCCTTTGGCTCCAGGCCTTACATTAAGCGCAAGACAGGAGCAGTCTACCACTGGGGGAATTTAAAGGCTATAGTGCATAGAACATAACTAAAGCCAAGATAAGGTCCAAGCCCTGCTAAATTACAGACTACATGGAAAACTACTTATACTCACAGCCTGACCTAAGTAAGAGGCATACTCATTTCTGGGCATAATTTACCTCAGAATCTTACAATGCCCAGCATTCAATCAAAATTATAAAGCATGTGCCCGTGCACACACACACAGAAATTAGGGTCCATGAGATCTTACGCGTAACCAGATCAAGGTATAGCCTACATATTATGATTATCAGGGTTTTAAAATACTTATTTAAAAATAATTATTTTAATTAATACTTAAAATCATCATTGAAAATAATTCTATGTTAAAGAATCTAGAGGTGGGCAGCATGTGCAAATATATGAGAAATTAAAGTTGAGAGATGAAAGCAGGTAAAAATTATTCAAGAAAACCAAAATGACAGGAAACAGTTAAGCAAGGAAATAACCTATAACTGCATCTAAAGCAAGTTAGTTGGTTGTAATGTATCTAAACGGGCCATCAGGCAGCACATCACTGAGAGCTTGAACTCTCCCCCGCCCCCCCCCACCGCCCCGCTTTGGGAATAAGGGAACCATGGTCCAAGAGAATGCCAATGTCTTATCCTAGGTAACAAGGAAGATGGTGGTGTGACTTCCTGAAAGGGGGAAATCAAGAAAGGCTGGTTGGGGGAGGAGAAAAAATTGAACCTGCTCTGGACCTGTTTGCATTTGACATAGTGATAGAATTTAAATGTGAATAAATTCAGCCTAAACTGGAAATAGAGGCCTGTAATTCAGGACTAGTGAGCTCTAGCATTGTTCACAGAAAAAAGACATCTAATAGCATGAAAATTCCAGAAAAAGAGCATATAGAGTTTGGAGAAAAATTCTTGGGCAAATATCTGCAATAAGGAGATTGAGCAAGAGAAAGACATAAAGAAAGGTTCAAGTTTGCAGTTCAAGTAACAGGGAATGGAGATAAAAGACTTCATTCAGAATTCTGGAAACACTTTTGTATTCCAGAAAGATGGTGTCAAATGCTACTTCGTCAATACTACAGAGAGGAAGTGTGGTTGAACAAGATAGTTAGATTTGGTTTCCAATAGATTACAAATCAGTGACTTTCGAGAGTTCAGTTTCAATGGCTATAAGAATAAAATCTAAATTTTTAGGAGGTAAACAGCAGGTCGAGGAGAAGAGGAATATACAGGAGAAGAGTTTTTACCACTAAGGAAGGATTTGTGTTGTTGTTGTTTTTAGGATAGGAGTGTGTTTGACAGAAAGAGAGAATACAGATCTAAGAGGAAAGGGATAATCAATTTTAAAAAGGCCTCAGAGGAGGCAGGAGTTGTAATCAAAGGTGTAATGGAAAATGGCAGCCTCTGAGGGAGGGGAGGGGATAAAGATAGAGGAAGGTTGTTGTAGAGAAGGGAGGCGCTCATGGAGCTCATATAAGATGGACTCAGTTTTCTAAGGATGAGGCAGAGCAATCTTCAGAGAATAAAGAGATTGGAATTCTGGAAAACTGAATAGTGAAAAATACTGGGATTAGGCCCTGCAAGGAATGTAATGTGATTTAATTAGGGAAGAATACTCACCCAGTAATAGAAAAGACCCAGTTATGTTGAGCTGCAAGAAATTTCAGTGAGTTAAAGGACCTTTTCCAATATGTTCTTAATTAGTGCTGGATGGCATGAAAGCAGAAACTAATTTGGTGATGTGGTCCTCCTGGGGAAATAAAATATAGTAAAATGTGTGTGTGTGTTTTAGGATTAGCTTGCTTTACACTAAGATTGTTGGAGATTACACCTGCAGTGCAGAAAGCACAGAAGAAGATTAAAAGCAGGAGAAAGTACATACATGATATCTGCATAGCCAAGCAGAAACAACAGATTATGGGTGAGTAGATTCACAAGTAATTTAGACCAAGCAAAATAGAACATGGAGTTACTCACTTGAGGATCTAAGTTTTCTTTGTGTTTTTTTTTAAAGTACATTAATTTGAGGTAGAAAAATTTTACTCTATTATTCTGTATTGCATTATGGTAATAGGTTGCATTCATCAAAATAACTAAATGCTAGTTATCAATCCTTCCTTGTTATTAGCCATGTAACATTTAAAATGTGAATTAAAAATATTAGTAGAATTCAAGACTTAAGAGAAAGGATAAAGCAGAAGCAATAATTTTAGAAATATTCAAAAGTTTCTTACTATGTTTTACATATTTATTTACTTGAAACATTAATTAAATTCAGGCTTTTTGGCTTAAAAAGGAAAAGTTATTATTTTTGCTTTGAGGATAACGGATTTTTAAAATTCCCTATGAAAAGTATGAGACAAATTCAGCATTTAACCAAGCGTATAAGCAAAATAAATGACTTGGGTCATAAATGAAGGCATTCATGTCACATTGTCAGGAGGTTTCTTTTAGGAGGAAAAATTAGAAGAAAAGAGGCAGACACAGAGGCCAGAAGACACACACACAAAATAACTTAAAGGGATGTGGGAGAAAATTAATACCATAAAAAGGCTGAGATGTTCCCTGTTACATTTTCCAAAGCATGCCGCGTGCTCTGCATTTGTGGTTGAACTGCAGTTGAACCTGCAACATATTCCATACTCTTAGGCTTTAGACATCTCGCTCCTAAAACCATGCTCTGGAGAAGTGCAAGCAACCCAGGCACAGCCGGAGAGAAAAATGCACCCCTGTGGGTCTGAACGGAGATAAGAGACCCTCTTCTGTTTGTCCTCTAATTTCACAATCGTCAGCCTGAAATTTCCAGGGAAAAGGGAACAAGCTCCAACCTGTGGTTATTGCCAGTACCCAACTGCCAAGCTTTACCCTTCAGTCCCTTTGTCCAGCTTTCAGATGGAAGCGGATGTGTGGGCGGTGGAGCAGACAGGAGGGGCAGAGGCCTTTCTTGGCTCCTGTGCTAATGTGACAGGGCCTCGCAGAGCAAGGCCGGGCTGCGGAAGGTTTGCCCAAGGACCTGTCCACACGGGACCTTGCCGAGGCCTGCCAGCTCCAGGAAAGTGTAATCACAGGAAGGCAAAGGGGAAGCCGATAAGCCCCAAGTTTCTGCAGAGCCAAAGGGCCCATCCACAGCTTTCCGGTCAACATTTCAGATATTGGAGGGGAGAGGCACTACCTTTAAAACACTGAGGTAAAAGGTTTTTTAAAAAGTGGATCTCTGAATCCCCATCAGAGCTACTTCAGGTGTAAACTGTTTTATGGGAGGAGGGAGACCACGCGCGGTTATTCCCACAGTTTCCTGGGAAGGTCTGTTTAGGCTGGATACAGACAGGGGCACTTGAGCACTTGAGGGAAAGCTTTCATGTGTGCATTTCTTTTAACTTGAATCCAGTCATTTCCATATGTTTCCAATCATTTTGCTGGCCACTATTGGAATGATCATTTCATGTTCTATGCACAGTTTTTTTTTTCTTCTTGTTAATGTCTTTTCTCTGTCAGGAACACGTTCAATCTTTCAGGCTGGGATTGAGCAATGCAAAGGGAAGTGAACATTTAACAACTTTTCTCCTCCTTAGTGTCATGCATCCATTCATTTTTTACAATTTAAAACAACCAGCGATAGTGCCACCATTAAAGCAAGGGGGAAAGAATAAGGACGGGGCAAGAATAAGGACCAAGAAAAGAGGGTGGTGTGGTGAACAATCTTAAAAGAGGTATTTCTGGGAGAAGAATGGTCATAGCTCCATAAAACTAAAATGGAAGTCATGCCCTAGCCTAGGGGGTTTTGCTCAGTGGATAGAGCATCGACCTGCACACTGAAAGATTCCAGGTTTGATTCCAGTTAAGGGCATGTACCTTTGTTGCAGGTTCGTCCCTGGCCCTGGTAGGGGCATGTGCAGGAAGCAGTTAATCCATATGTCTCTCTGTCTCTCTCCCTCTCTTCTACTCTCTTCAAAAATCAATGGAAAAATATCCTGGGGTGAGGATTAACAAAAACAATAAAAATATTTTTTTAAATGTAAGTCACTACTAGCAGTTTTACAAGAGATCAGAAACACACTGCATTTGGTCATTTCTTATATTAATTCCATAATACATAGTAAGTACTAATCGTGTGAAATTATAGTTGTTGCAATATTATTTACTGGACAGTTGGGAGAATATGATTAAAGGATGTAGCTTTTTGAAAATTTAATGTGAAATACATATTAGTAAGTGATAATTCTGGGCAATATGCCCCTTTGAAATTCTGATGGCTATGTTTTTCTCCTCAGAAAAATACACATGCATATAGAATTATGGATAAAATTTTGAATGATTGGTGGACTCTGTAAAACTCATCCATTTACCACAGGAAGTGAGCTGTTGGGCATTAGTCAGAGACACTTTTTTTTCCCCAAAATAGATGATCCTTTATATTTGGGACTATTTAAATGCTTCAAGAACTTATGAAATACACCACTTCTTGCTTTAGGGTTATCTTAAGTTTTGTTTTGTCAAAACAGTTCCTATTATACCCATTGTCATTTATTCTCTAAACTGTTCCTATTTAGTCAATACATTATATAATCACTCTACTTCCAATCCTTTTTACAAAAACATCAGTTAATAAAATATAAGCAATCAAGAGATTAAGCAACAACAAAAAAAGCTCAAAGACTGCCAATGAACTCATTTAAATATATAACAAGGCAAGATTATTATAATTTCTATAGTCATCCAGAAATTATGGTTAGAGAAGAGAATATAAAAGAAACACACCTTGACCAATAAAAATGCTTATAAAAAATGGCAAGGGAAAGAGAGGTGCAAAGGTTTTAATGATACTAAGTTCTTTAGACCTCTCATGGCCATCAGTCAATTAAAACAATATAAAATTAAAGCATGGAGTTAAACGTTTTCAAATACTTTAATAATTTATCTTTGTTTTTTTAACTTTGGTGGGTCCTTTAAAAACTAATATTTTTAGTGAAGAAATATTTTTCTGAGGTTCTGCAATATCATTAATTTTACTGATTTCTTTTGGTCAAATTCAAGTAAAATGAAATATAATCTCTATTAATAATAATTTGGATGCAATGAGCTCACTTCTATGAAAATATCTGTATATCTTTATTTATATACTAGATACCTGATGCTCGAAATTCATGCAAGAGTAGGCCTTCCTCCCCCAGCAGCTGGTACCGGCTTCCCTCTGGCACCCAGGACCTGGGCTTCTGCTTTGTCCAGAAGGTTGTCCAGACAACGGTCTAATTAGCACATTAAGCTTTTATTATTATAGATATTTGTCTACAGAGCTGTGTTTGGAGTGATATTCACTAAGGTCAAACTAATTAGGGGGTAATTTTATGCTAATTTTGATACTTTCCTAGTGGCTTAAGTTTTTGTGATGAATTTGTGTCATTTTTTATAAGAATAATTTTTTTAAAGTAAACTCAAGTTAAAACTTAAGCAGAAACCAGCACTTAATGGAAAAATCAGGTGGAGCCCAAGTAACTTTCTGAAAATTCCTTGAATAACTAATAAAAGATTATAGTCAAAGCTTTGTATAATAATACAGTTTAGTATCATAATTAGTAATTGAAATGGGAAATAATATTTAGGATGAATAAAGCTTTGCAGAGCATAAAATAACAGTACAATGCAAAATTAAAATATTAATAGTATCTTAAATTATATTACCAGTACATATTCCAGTACACTATTTTATTGTGTCAACTGTGCACAGCTGTATATGCATCAGTTAAATCCTTGCATGATGCAATGCAACTGAAGTCCTAGAATTCTGCTCCATTACTTTAAAAAGCAGTAACAAGGGCCTGGAAAAATAATCTGAGGACAGCATTTAGCATGAGTTTGTTTCTATCATAAGATAACCTAAATATAGTTCTAGATATTTTAATTTTGTTCAGGCTTGTTTTCTTGGCTTGGTTGCATTAGTCAAAAATAAATTCACAAATATCTAAATGGGACCATATGGTATTAGCCAGCATGTGTTGAAAGTGACAGCCAAAAAGATAATTTGGGGGACGGCTGTATTGAACCATCCCTTGGGTCCATTGTGGCTGGACTGACAAATCACCATAAATTTTCAGCCTCCCACCTGCCCCTCTCCCCTCTGCACTGGACTATGTTCTCCACAAACTTGGTCTGTCTGATGTAACACTAGAAATTTCTGTGCTTTCCCATGGCTACAGAATAAAGGCCAAATACTTAATACTGAGTTCAGTCATGCCCAATATTAGCCCCATGAAACAGATCCGCTAGCCACACCAAACTCAGCTCCATTCCCCAAGTGAGAGGCCATAGTCCTCAACTTTGCTGTCTCCATGATTTTACTCATCTGTTCCTTTTAACAACAAGCATTTAAGTTGAATATAGCACCTGCATCATGCTGGATGTTATGGGGAAACCCAATCCTTAGCTTTCTTTAGTAATAAATGCAAACAAATAAACTACTAAATCAGAACGCAACATTTGTAAGTGTCCTGACAGGGAGACAGAATGCTATGGGAGGCAGAAGCAGGAAAGGGGAAAGAGTTTTGACCAGAAGAGAGTGACGAGGGTGATATTTGAAGTGGCTTTGTTGAGTGGGTAGAACTGTATTGATGTGGTGAGTACTCCCTCAAGCAAACATCATGATCTATTCAGCAACTGTTCAATAGTACTCTAGTGTGCTAACAATGAAGTTATATAGTCCACTAGAGGCCCCATGCACCAAATTCATGCATAGGGGGCGTCCTTCAGCCCCCTCTCCAATCTGGGAACCCTTGAGGGATATCCGACCGCCCTTTTAGGCCTGGATCAGGCCTAAAAGGGCGGTCAGACATCCCTCTCACAATCCAGGAGGACTGCTGGCTCCCAGCTGCTAACCTGCCTGCCTTCCTGATTGCCCCTAACCGCTTCTGCCTGCCAGCCTGATCACCCCCTAACCAATCTCCTGCCAGCCTGCTTGATGCCTAATTGCCCTCCCCTGCAGGCCTGTTCACCCCTAACTGCCCTCCCCTACAGGCCTGGGTCCCCCCAACTTGCCCTTCCCTGCAGGCCATCTTCTGTCCACATGGGGGCAGGATCTTTTGACCACATGGGGGCAGTCATCTTCTGTGTTGAAGTGATGGTCAATCTGCATATTACTCTTTTATTAGATAGGATAGAGGCCTGCTGCACAGGTGGGGGCCAGCTTGTTTGCCCTGAAGGGTGTCCTGGATCCGGGTGAGTGTTCCTTTGGGGTGTGGGGTGGCCTGGGTGAGGGGCCTGTGGTGATTTGCAGGCCAGCCATGCCCCTCAGAGACCCAAATGGAGGCCCTGGTATCTGGGATTTATTTATCTTCTACAATTGAAACTTTGTAGCCTGGAGCAAGCCACGCCTTCTACTTCCACAGCCATTGAAACTTTGTTGCCTTAAGTGCCAGCAATGGTGTGCAGAAAGCTTGACTTTCTCCATCGCTAGGGGCAACCCAAGCCTCCCTCCTGCTTTCTCTGTGGCCGTAGCCATCTTGGTTGGGTTAATTTGTATACTCGCTCTGATTGGCTGATGGGTATGGCTTGTGGACGTGGCTGGTGGGTGTAGTGCAGGTATGGTCAATTTGCAGATGACTCTTTTTATTAGATAGGATAGTGAAAAAACTGGATAAAAGAAGTATGAAAGCAAGAATCAGTCTGTTCAATATAGGACTGAAACAGGAGTGGCTAGACCTTGAGAGCATAGTCAGTGTTGTCATCTTTCCTGTGTCCTCCAACCTTACCACCTTGGTGCTGGTCCATCCTCATGTCATTAGAAGCCAGTCAGTCATGGCTCAGGGGCTGGGTAGGGATTTGTACCAGAAGCAAATACTTCTTATGACAAGATAGTAGCATTTACCATGTTGAGGTATTGTGCTATTGTGGGAGTCAGGTAGAGAGAGGGCAATAAAAAAAAGTAATGCCACCAATACTGGTTTGGCTCAGTGGATAGAGCATTGGCCTACGGATTGAAAGGTCCCAGGTTCGATTCTGGTCAAGGACATGTACCTTGGTTGCAGGCACATCCCCTGTCAGGGGTGTGCAGGAGGCAACTGATTGATGTTTCTAACTCTATCCCTCTCCCTTCCTCTCTGTAAAAAATCAATAAAACATATTTTTTTAAAAAAGTAATGCAAAGTGTCTTGATCTTGCTGAGACCCAAGTTCAAGGATGAGGACTTAATACTCATGAGATGGAATTAGATCAGGAAGTTGGGGGCAATTTATAATTTTCATATACTAGAACATCTTGATTCTCCCATAATGAGGATATGCAACCTTGTTCTGCCTTCACTGAAAGAGACTGAGAACTCTCAAGTGATAATAATAATAACACTAATGCAAGATGAAACATTTTGAAGAGATAAAGAAAGTGTAATATCACCATTCAATAGACCATTACTCAGCTGTTTTTGCACCATTAAGGATGAAACTCAGAATCATCATTCTGAACAAAGCAAGACAAAAAGAGTACATTACTGCCTGATTCCACTTAAATAAAATCCGAACTAAGCTATAATGATTGAAAGTCAAATCAGGGGTTTTGACTGGAGGAACAAAGGGGATAAGGAAGCTTTGGGGGTGATAAAATGTTCTTTATCTTGATTATGGTGGTGATATAACAGGTATATAAGGCTGTCAAAACTTATTGAATTGCCTGTGTTTACTGGATGCAGTTTAGTGTTTGTAATATTAATCCTCAATAAAGCAGATTAAACACCACCCCATCAGACCTGGTTTAGTGAAGTACTTGTGCATTGCCATGTTCATGCGATGCAGTCAGTTAAAGTACACATTGTCAGATCAAATTCCAAAATCAAATAATGTATTTGAATGGCTTTGCCAGGAACTGGAGAATATTTTTAAGTGGTCTAAATTCTAAACCTTTAACTTGTCTCTCAAGAAAATTTTCTAGTTTAAAAAAAAGAAAAAAAGTGGGAGGGGCAGGGGAGAAAATTAAAGAAAATGAGAAAATGTTTTATTTAATTGAGAATTTACCCCTAGGACATTAATATTTTTTGCCAGAGAAAGTACACGAGGCCGCAATGCGGTCCACACACAATCCCATCCAGCAGAGATGGATCCGTTTGAGAAGCAGGCCTGTTCTCCTGTGCCCAGGTGCGGGGCATCTGGTCTGCAGGAGACATAACCGACACCAGCTTCTCATCTTTCAGGAAGAGGAACTTCATGGCCCTTTAGTTTACGAGTGTGTGTGTGTGTGTGTGTGTGTGTGTGCGCACATTAAAGACATAAAAGGTTAATCACTTCCTTCTGTTGATTTCAGAAATATTGAAAGGTTCCCTTTGCCTCAAACTAGTCATTCTTTTATAGTATTTTCTTCCGTTTTGCATTTGACCTTCCTCCAGCCCCAAATGATCATCTTTAGGCTTCCCCTCAGGGAGAGAGCACTGAGAGCTTCGGCTGGAGAAAATCCTAATAGGTACAATCACACATCTGCTCCCCTGGGGCACAGACTGGGATGCAGTGGTTGGCTGCATTTATTTGCTGTCAGGGATGCAGTCCGCCTATTCTTTTTGAGGAAGTCATTTGAGTAGGCTGTGCCCAAACAGCCATTATCAAAATGTAAAAGGTGTCTTTTTTATTACCAAATATGTATGCAAATGAAATACCTGGCTCTTTCCCCTAGTAACATGTTTCACACATTACTTGAAAAGGAACAAACAAAAATGCAGGAAGCTTAATGGCCTCTCTTTCTCTTTTTTAGTTTTTATCGTAACAATTCCTACATCAAAACGGTCATATGCCCTTGTTTACATGGGGACATTCATTCACCTAAGAGTCAAAGAGAAATCAAGGAACCCAGAGGTGAGAAAGCATTTGAAAGGGAATGGTCCAATTGGCTTTAACCATGATTTTGAAAGGTGCTCCACCTTTAACATACTTTCAAACCCTCTGGTTGTGATCTTTCATCTGCATGGAACAAGTCACAAGATGCAAAGCTTAAAAATGGTAGCCAGGGGAGAGATACACGTGACAGTTCATGCCCCACCCCCAGACTTCACCTTGACCCCACCCTATGCCTTAGTGGCACTTTGTTCCTCAGATGGAGCATGACTGGGGACGAGCACAGTATGGTCAGTCTGTAAATATCTGGATTTAATCAGATATTTTTCAACTGCACAGAAGCCAATAAAACAATGGGATTCTGAACAGTGATACTCAAGTTGCACTCAAGAACTCAAAGACATCTGTGGAAAACACAGCTGAGAGTGATTCGGGGGTTTGTGACCTGCTCCAAATGAAAATGCGTCTCTGGAGGAAAGGCCGTCTCTCGGGGCAATGGCGGCCCAGCTGCTGTGGCTCAAGAGGAATTATCTGGTTGCAGGCAATGTGCCAGGTGCTGTGCTAGAGTCAGAACCGAGAACTGGCCCTCACAGTGGGAATAACCACACTTAACTCACCATCTTTACTCAAGGACGACTTACTTTTTCCTCAGCTCTTCCTCTAGTACACACAGTAAGTCAGCTGGATGGGGCCTGTGTGGCCGCCACAGAGCCATTCCAGCTGAAAATCAGTCAAGGCCCAGGGCAGGGTGAGAAAGGCCCCTGCTGAGTGGAGGAAGCATTTTCTTGTCTTCCCTGCCCATCGGTATATTTGAACTCAAATGGACTAGTTCTGAAAACTATTCTCCAAATGTGGAACCCCTCTAGGCTCCTGGGCTGTTTTGTGGACTTTTTGTGGCCCTGTAACATTCTTAGAAGGTTTGGCTTCCAGATGTCTGATCCACAAGAATGGCCTCATTGTTTTTGGAGACTCCCGCAGATGATCCAAATGGAGGCTGGCAGCTGGGGAGAGCTTCCCTTCGCTCAGGTAGGAAGTGTGTGTGTGCCAGTGGTCCCTGTACATGACTATCACACAACGGTGTGGGTCCCTTCTGACCCAGTTTGTCCTGTTTAGAGCATCTTGCCATGTTACTCGTCAGAAGTATCTCCCTTCTGCCTTTTACTCTGGGATCTCAATTATAAACTAATGGACCAACAGCCTTTTCAGCCAACAGACAGGCATGTTTTCCTTGACTAGCACAATGTTCTTAAAACGTTTATATGTGAATATCTGTAGGTGGAACTTACTTTCCAGGATACTATAGGTTCCATCACTCTCTATTGCCTAACATGTAGGCTGCCTAGCCCTGAAAGTATTTGAGCTTGTGACTCTGAGCAGCCAGGTTTCCCACTCTCTTCCTACTCATCGACCCAATAAAAAATATTTTCCTTATATCTCATTTGTAAGAAATGGCCTGAACTTATGGTTAATTTTCATGAATGTGCCAGTGGCTAAAGAGGGTGTATTACCTATCTAGGGAATTTGTAGCTGCTATCTCCTATAGAGTCAGTGATATGCATCAAAAAAACAGAATCTCTGGCCGAAACCGGTTTGGCTCAGTGGATAGAGTGTCAGCCTGAGGACTGAAAAGTCCCAGGTTCGATTCTGGTCAAGGGCATGTATCTTGGTTGCGGGCACATCCCCAATGGGGAGTATCCAGGAGGTGGCCGATCGATGTTTCTCTCTCATCAATGGTTCTAATTTTCTATCCCTCTCCCTTCTTCTCTGTAAAAAATCAATAAAATATATTTTTTAAAAACATATGGAATCTCTGACTGTGAAATTAAAACAGTTTGCCAGATAGTAGGTGAGGTTTTATAGAAAGAAAAAAAAAACTATGCAGTGGGGCATTAGAGACATTTCAGCCCTTGGACAATTACTATTAGAGCTTGACAGGAGGCTTGAAGCCTATCCTTAAGTGCCTACTTTAAGGGTTCAGACTGGTTTCCAAAGCCATGTGCATATAGTAACCATTGATTCCTCCAGCTTTTTTACTTGCTGGTGTATTTTTTGCTTCCATGACTGCTAGCTGAATCCCAGGTGTTATAGTAATAATAATAATGATAGAATACAAATATAAAATAAGAAATTGGGTGTGACATATTAGAGAGTGGAATGAAGTGTGAACGCCCTTAAAAGAGATGTGCATGTAAGAGATATAAAAGTTTGTACCCCACATGTAAAGACCAGATAGCAGAACACCTGGGACCCGCTGATAAGACACACTGGACGCCTGCTTGATTACATAAAAGAGGAACAAGCTCCGAAGGAGATTAGAGCCACTTGTCTGCTCCTCCACAGACGGTCGCTCTCCGCTCCCCTTCCTGCATCCTGCCTGAACTCTGAGCTCTGCCGTGGACCCTGGGTCCGAACCATGAGCCACAAGCCGAGGCCTCTACAAGATGCCAAGCTGCAGCTGCAATGTCCAACATCCAGTGTGTATGTCTGTCAGTGTGGATCTCCGGGTGGCCTGCCAAGGTCTGGAAACCACCAGGACTCTGGTAAATAAACCGCGTGTGATTCGTGCATTGCCTGTCTGTCTCCTGTGTCATTTATGCTCGGCCAATATTTAATAAGTACCTTGAGTCATCCGTATAAGTCCATTCTGTTGGCAGAGGATACTCTTGGCCACCTGTGTTTGCGTCCTTATATAAATTCTGGGACACCAGGCTGTCAAAAATAGGATCTTTCCTGATAGGGCCTGAGGGACATATGTGGTTATGCAGTTGTAGGAATGGATGTCATTGCATATACTGTGCTCTTCTCTCTGTGTGACAATATTGACCATAAAGAATTTGGGTCTGGGCCTGGCCAGTATGGCTCAGTTGGTTGGAGCATTATTTGTCCCATACACCAAAAGGTTGTGGAATCTATTCCTAGTCAGGTTGTGAGTTCCATTCCCTGTCAGTTGGGGTGCATGCAGGAGGTAACCAGATGATCTCTCCCCTCTCCCTCTCTCTCTCCTTCCCCTCTCTCTAAAATCAGTAAACAAATCCTCTGGTGAAGATAAAAAAAAGAATTTTGGCCTGAGCTGCTGTTTTAGATTTTCCACACTGTTGATCTCTTCCATTAGGCCAAATAATTGAAATATCTGTGGTAAGTGCACAGGGCATACCATAGAATGCAGAAAGTTTGGATGAGGAACTAAGAGGAAAAGTGTTCCTCCCCATACTTGAGGCAAAAGAGTAAAACCTCTTTTAGAAATCCTTGTGAATATTCCAGTATTGAAAATGTCTGACCAAATAGCAACTAACAATTAGCCAGTGCTCTCTAAGTGCCAGGCACTGTACTAAGTGCCCTGTTTTACAAAGAAGGAACTGAGGCACAGCGGTTAGTGAGTGGTGAGGCTGGTTTTCACTCTGTCAGTGGGTCTTGGTCACTGCCACTCTGAGCAGGGCAGAAGGAGGGGCCATCTCAGGCCCTTTCTTTCCTTTTAACCTCTCACAGTGGGGAAACTGAGGCTGGGGAAGTTTTATAATTTGCTCAAAGATATGTGGTTTCATTGGGCATCTATTACTTGGTTCCAGGTGTGTCTGATTCCAGTTACTTCTAGAAAAAGGGGGGAAGGTCATCAATGGTCAGCGGAGTATCATGCTCTAGGTCTTATGTGTCCACACACAATCAGCCATTAGGTGAGATTTGAGAGAAACCAGCAAAATTTCCACATTGCTCTCTCTCCATTACCTCAAAAGTTCATTTCATTGGGTTCAACACATCCCTCTCTTTATCCACTTTCAAAATGCAAATAATCCTATGAGATTTTTCTATGAAGGAGTTTATCATAAAAAGGGATGAGGTTGGTGGGGGTGGGTGTGGGGAAAGTAGAGAAGTGCTGAAAGAAAAAGGAGATCAGAATACCAGGCCAGGCCATTGAAGACTCATTCCCAAAGTCAGAATTTTGCCTGCAGCCATTTAAAGCTCAATTTCAACAAACTTGACCGAGAATGAATGTATAAATTTCCGTTCCCCAAGGTACGTCCTACACATGCAGACAAAGTACAAACAACATTTGAATATATAGGAGTAACCCGAATAGCTCAATCTCAAACCTCAACAATTGCAGAGCTTGATTGTCTAGAAACCACTGGTATTTCACATTTACTTCTGGTGTTTTCAAACAATCCTACTCAAATATCACATCTGGAAGGATCATTGTTTGAAATGAAATTGTTTTTGGAAATCACTGGATGCCACATAGAAGAATTTTTCCAATCTAACCTATTGGCCAACTATTAGAGAGTCCATTACCTGTGATTTAGAGTTTTGCTTCATTTAACAATAAGAAAGACTTAATCATTCATTTGGAAATGCTGTTAATATTCAAGAATCTTTATGTAACTGATTTTTAAAAATAAATTGTTATTTTAAATATATGCTTGCATTTTAGTTCTTTAATTGCTCAGTCTGAGATACAAAGCTGGGAAATCTAATTCAAAGAACAAATTCCAAATTAGATTCTCTGTGTCTGAAGGGAATACAGTTTCTTAGCTGAAGTTGTTTATTCTTTTCTCATTAAAAAAACCCAACAACAAAAAACACTGTTTTTGTGATCACTTAGGATGATATTGATTGGAAGATAGTGTATTTAAGTAAATCTCTCTGCAAATTCTTGTAAGAATTACTTTTCTTGAAAAACATAGATAGAGGATGGCCCAGTGTTTGGTTTCTCTGTGTGGGACCAGGCCTGACCCTTCTGGTCAGATGGCTTCCAGGCCACAGGGTAAAATGAAGTAACAAAGGAGCAACGGGGGCAAAACAAGAAAACCACACACTTAGATGACCACTCAGGTTTCCCAGCTACTATAGGTGTGTGTGTGGGGCGGCACTTAGGAGGTGGGGATTTCCAATGCCTGATTTGTTTACAATTTATATGCCAAAGGGCTCCCAGCTCAGTGGGAAGGCGGAGGAAAGAAATGTTCAATTCACAATAAGAAAGAAATCAAGGATAAGCCAAAAGAATTCTAACACCAGGAAACAGTTTTTTGTTTTTTTCCTTATCAGAGTTGTTGACCCCAATCCTTCCCTCTCCTCTCCCTGTCCCTCTGTCTCAGATTCCCTGAAACTTTAGTGATAACTTTGTTTTCAACTTCTCTGCTTAAACAAAGGTAGTTTGGAATGTGAGAACTTCTTGGGGACCTTAAGTGACAGGATCCAAGTATATGAGCTGGTGCCTGGAACAGGGATATTGGAAAGTTACAGAGTTCCTGGATATATTAGGCCTTTCTTCAATTTGTGAGACAGCCTCATAGAGGTAACATTTGAAAGAGACAGTGGATGTAAGGAGGAGGTGAATCACATAATGTAAAGGGGAAGCAAGAGATGGCATCCTAAGTCAAATCCTCTCATTGCTCCACCTGGTTGTGAAGCTGAACTTGAGCTTCACATTATCTGTGAGAGGCTAGTCACAGGGACAGCCACTTCAGTTTCAATAGGAATTCCTTCAAGGTTGTGTCACACTACTTTTGGAGAAGTTCTAAGAATTTGGAGTGATATTTTAGTTGTTGACCTTGAAATTTGGGTTTCTAAAAATGATATATATCCACTCAGTCATGACAGAAAGATGTACTAGACATCCATCACTAGCCAATATGGGTGTCTATGTATGTGGGGCTGGAAGTAGGGAGATGCAGGTGGCAGGGAAAAGTATTGTCCTTCAGATTTTTATATTAAGAAGCTATATAGCCCTAGCTGGTTTGGCTCAGTGGATAGAACGTCGGCCTGAGGTCTGAAGGGTCCCATGTTCGATTACAGTCAAGGACACATGCTCAGGTTGTGGGCTTGATCCCCAGTGGGGCTCGATCCGCCATGCAGGAGGCAGCCAATCAATAATTCTCATCGTTGATGTTCTCTCTTTCCCTTTTCCTTCCTCTCTGAAATCAATAAAAATATATATTTTTAAGAAGAAGCTATACAACAATTTTACAAAGGATGATGTTGCTCTAAAATTTGTAACTCCCTTCCACCCCAACACACACATATTCCACACACAATATACAAGATAGGGCAAAAGTAGGCTTATAGTTATTCATAGGGAAAATAATAATAAATAGTAATATAAGAATAAATTGTGTTTTGCATACTCACAACTTTAAACCTTCTGTTGCCTCACCCTGTATATACAAGGATTCCTTTGGGTTGTTTTTTAGAAACAACAGTGCAGAAGAGAATTGTTTTGTTACCTTAAAGTTGTTCTTAGTACACCTGAGAGCTGTAGGATCCTAAAATGCTGCCCTGATGTGCAGGCATGCTTGGCACCAAGGAAAGATGACATGGCACATGGGGTTGGATATTAGTGGTCCAGCTGCCAGCATCATCAGGGGGCAGTTTGTGAGGTTGAGGTTGTCTTTTATGACATCAGCAGAGCTGAGGAGGTGAACTAGGGCAACTGAAGATGATTATAATAAGGGTGGAAAACCCTAGAAGAATTCCATTGAATGTTCTAACATCAACTCATTCTTGTCTGGGAATTATAGAGGCAAACTTCAGCCTTGATTTCAGGAACTCAGTGTACCTGAAAGTATGAAGATTCAAAGGACTAGGTAGCTTCTTAAAATGAACTTTTTCTCTATCATTATACCTCTTTCTCTTTCATGTGATAGGCTTCATCAGCTTGCCTGGTATTCCACTGAAAAGATAAAAGCTAACAGACTATAGCTCCTTCATCTTTCCATTAGCACCTCCAAACTTACCTTCATTTGCAGTGAACCTCTCCCTGAAATGAAAAAGTGCCCACTCTGAACTGGGATTCCAATCCCTGGGGACCATTTCTCCTTTAGGTTTTATGCTTATCCTTATCATTTTGCTTCTTCAACCTTCCTCTCTCCACTGAATCACAATCCTGAACATTCAAATATAGTCTGGAAGCTCCCATCTTTTAAAGAAGCTTATTTTAACCCATTATCTATTTCTAGCCTACCCATTATTTCTCTCCTAGTCACCAAAGCCAAACTTCTAAAACCACATTCGGTCTTTATCAACCATGCAGTGAGCAACCCTCACCACTATACTAAATGTGTTCTTTTCAAGATTATCAAACTAAATCCACATTGCCAAATCAGAGAGATTTTTTGGCCCTTATCCTGTTCAACCTCGACATTCCACTGTTTTTCATACCTTTATTCTTGACATCTTCTCTGATTTCAGTTCCTGTGGCACCATACTCTAATCTTTTCTCTAGTGTCTCCAAGCACTCATTCTCCAGCTCCTTGGAGCCCTTCAGATCCCCAAATATGGTAATGCCTCTTAGCTCAGACCTGAGTCTATTTTCATAACCCTATCCTCATTCTGATGACTTTAAATATATGTTATACTACACAAATCTATACCCCAGCCTAGTCTTTTCTTTTGAGAACCAGACATATATTCAGCTCGACTTACCCACGTAGATATCTCATAAGCATTTTTGAGTGTGATATGCCCAGAATAGATTTGTCTTAACCTCAAGAACTACCCTTTCTCAATTCTTTCTCACCTTAGAAAATGGCACAACTAGTACAGTTGCTCAAATTAGACATGTGGGAGTCATCCTTGACCCCCTTCCTCACCCTTCCACATCCTACCTATCACCAAGTTTTAACTATCACATTCTCATTATACCTGATCTCCATCTCTGCTACCAATACCCTAGGCCCGTGGTCGGCAAACTGTGGCTCACAAGCCATATGCAGCTCTTTGGCCCCTTGAGTATGGCTCTTCCACAAAATATCACGACCTGGGTGAGTCTATTTTGAAAAAGTTTAAGATTAAAAAAAAATTGGCTCTCAAAAAAAATTTCAACCATTGTCCTGTTGATATTTGGCTCTGTTGACTAATGAATGAGTTTGCTGACAACTGCCCCAGGCCAAGCAGCATCAGCTCTCACCTGGATTCCTGCAGTAGCCAAACTGATGCCTTGATGTCCACATAGCAGCTGGAGAGAACAATGCTGTTTGTACAGCTTTATCTTGTGTGCCTGTCCTCTGTTCCATTAGGCTCTGGCCACCTGTGGACTTCCTACTTCCATTTAAAGGTCTTTCTTACCTCAAGATCTTCACACGTTTCCTTTGGCCAGAATGTCTTGGCTAATGCATTCATACCTTTTGTATCTCAGCTGAAATGTCACTTCCTCCCAGAGATTTCTTGACCCAAGAATATCCACTCCCACCAAGAAACACTGTCATATTACACAAATTTCATATTTATTTATATTTCCTCCTCAAGTCTCCATGAGATCAAGAACTATGTCTATCTTTTTTATGACTCTATATTTAGTACTTAGCCAATGTTGAACAGTAAATATTTGTTGAATGAACAAACTTCTGTCCTTTTAACTTGTCCTACTTAACACTCACAGCCTGGCAAGATAACCATACCCTTTTTGTATCACACATAATCCTCTCTCTAAGTGACATGCAAAGGTAATGAGCCTTGAAATCTGGCTCTGAGACCCACTACCACACCCACTGGGTGATTTTTGTTAAGTTGCTTAACCCTCAGTTGCTTCACCTAATAAGTGGGGAAAATAATATATGTCTTTTATTAATAGTATGAAGATTAAAGTGAGATCATGTATATAAAGTGTTGATCAAGAAAATATTCAAGCCGAAACCGGTTTGGCTCAGTGGATAGAGCATCAGTCTGTGGACTGAAAGGTCCCAGGTTTGATTCCGGTCAAGGGCATGTACCTTGGTTGCGGGCACATCCCCAGTAGGGGATGTGCAAGAGGCAGCTGATCAATGTCTCTCTTTCATCAGTGTTTCTAACTCTCTATCCCTCTCCCTTCCTCTCTGTAAAAAATCAATAAAATATATCTTTTAAAAAAGAAAGTATTCAAAAAAGTTCCCTTCCTTCCATGCCTCCCAATAAACAAATACTTCTTACCTAATAATACATGTACATACACAAAACTTTTGATGAGACACCATCTGTCTTGCCCTTCGGAGTCTTTCTGATGGTGACCTTCCTATTGAGAGATTTGCCTTTAGAGGATAAGACTCTCAGCCATAAAACAGAATTTATAACATTAAACCAAATATGTAACTGCCATCCTAAATAACTAGAGTTTGTGTTATAAGGGTACCTTCTCAAATATATTTGGAGGTAACACAAAGAGAAAATGAATAATATTTTTGATAGTGTAGAAGACATTACTTTAAAAGAAAACACCAGATGGCAGCACCAGACACTAAAGAGGTAACTGAAGGGACTTTTAGCTCAAACCTGAGCATCAAACTACATTGAGAGAGACGATCACTTATAGAAAAGATAGCTTCCCTACCTAAAAATAATGCCTATTTCGTAATGTAATAAAGGATTTTTAGAAAAGGGATTCACATGTGACCAGCATAATCCTAAGGAAATAACCCCAAGCATTATCTAACCAATAAACAGAACAGATTGCAAAGTGTCCATTGAGGTCTTGGAAAAGAACTTGCCTTAGTGGTGTTAGTTTATGTTTAGAAATGATTGGAGGGTGACAGAAGCATCCGTGTCCTAAGAAAAATGAGCCAATCTATGTTGGAAGAACATTCTGAGCAGAAGGTAATTCACTCTGCCAGCAAAACAGTCACGTTGCCCGACTGGATTGAATTGTTTTCCACGCACTGTGATCATGGTTCTGAAAAGATTTTCCTCACTTGAATTCACTGCAAGACTGAGCCCCCTGAGAACATCAGGCAAGCTCATTGACTCTAATCAGAAGTCAGGTCAAGGATTCTAGAGGGAAATGGTTATAATTGATAAGAGAAGAAATGAAGGAAACATTTGAACTCTAAAAAGAGTGCATGTGGTCACGCTGGTGTGGTTGAGCATCAACCTATGAGACAGGAGTCAGAGTTTGATTGCAGGTCAGGGCACATGCCTAGGTTGTGGGTTGGATCCCGGTGAGCGGCATGCAGGAGGCAGCCAAACAATGATTATCTCTCTCATCATTAATATTTCTGTATCTCCTTCTCTCTTCCTTTCTGAAATCAATCAAATACATTTTTTAAAAAAATGCATGTGCATAATAGCCAAAAGTTGACCATCACAGGCTGATGAAAATCTGAACTCTAATAATGCATAGGATAGTGCTCTTTATGGAAAATGTATGGCTCACTGCACTGTCTAAATTTTAAATGATAAAAGAAATACAGCAATAGACAGGATCAAATCATAAACAAGAGAAAACTACAGTTCCTAGGAGAGGCTTTCTGCTGAAAGTACCACTGCAGCGCAAAGGAATAAAGTCCTCCATTGCTTCTAGATTATTATGCCTCTCTGAAGCCTAAGGAGATTTCTCCATTGTCATTAAACCAAGCTTGCTTTGTATATGGCAACTAAAGGGACCTTATGTTAGATGACCTTTCTATGACCTCCACTAAAGCCTGCGTGGTCCCCAAACAGGTCAGCACACATCTGACAGCCGTGGGCGCCAGGTTCTCACTGACACATGCCTTTTCACGTCTGGGAGCAGAGTTGGCTGTGCTCTCACACAGCCATGCCCTCTAGATGCCCTTGCTCTGATGAACTCCCCCTATACACAATATATAAGTCATCCGGGCCCTCGCTGGCCTCTCCTTCTGACATTCTCCCCTCCAGACGACTGCGTGAGGCATGAGGTGTCCTCTTGTGAAGCGTGGGCCCAGGCCAGCCTCTTTTAGCAGTCGTGACTGAGTGAGAACATGCTGTGCTCAGCCTGTTGGCTCCACTCTTGGGAGCACAAAGTATGTGTTATAACAACAAGCCCAGGAATCCTGACCATACTCTTCCCTATCTCAAGATCTGTAATGAGAACATTTGAAGTGAATGCATACAATCAGGAAACAGGGCTGAAAGTCACACAGGAACAGAGTTGCTGATTGTGACCCTGAGACACGATCCTTTTGCTCTTTGAATCCAGACCTCACATGTTTTGAAAGAAAAACAACAGCCAGAAGATGGGAAAAGCAGATCATGTTTGTGAGACCAGCCTGCAGTCCTTGCCACACTTAAGAGTTTGGGTTTTCATCCGGCAAAGAAACTAGTCATTCTTTCTTCAAAGTGCATCGGAACATTTAGCCAGCTTCTGTCAGTGTGACTCTTCAGTTTTAGGATCATTATCTTGAAATCTTTTAAACCAGCAAGTCCATATAATGCCATTTTAAACATGGAAGTTAGAAAAAAGTACTAGTAACTAGATATTTGCCAAAATAATGCAGTGAAAGAGTAAGGAAGAAACACTGAATTAAACATAAAAGATCCCCCACCCCCTTTTGGTTTAACACTTTGCAATACCTTGAGTAACCTTAGTTTCCCCAAAACAGTCCATTTATTTTTATTTTTATTTTTTCAAAACAGTCTATTTAAAGAACCATGCAGATGGGTGTTTCAAGTAGCAAATCGAAGGAGAAGAAGGAAAAGGAGGAGGAAGAGGAGGAGGAGGAGGAGCGGGAGAAGAAAAAACTGACGACATCCTATTTCTCATGATTTGACATCTGTAAGCTGTGACACAGTCAGCACATCCATCCGCCTGGCTTAAGGATAGGACAGAGTCATGGACCGTGCCCTGTTTTGCAGGTAGCTATCCTCATGAGCATCCTTCCCCAATCCTGGTTGATGAAGAAAGTTCAGGTGAAAACCTAACAACACTTCACCCCTGGTTCATGCTTATTTATACCAACTGCTCAAGTGGTGAGTCAGAGCGTGGTGTCCAACACAGATACAAAGTACAGAGCCCCTGAGGGGAATTCAGCACTTCCCAGAACCAGGAACACATGCCTCCCTTCTTGGGTGTCTACACTGGGTTAATTCCCACATACTACAATCATGTAAGCGTTAACAGAAAACATGCCGCATTCACAGAGCATGTCTATTCCTGCGAGTGCACCAGTGTTTAATTACTGCTAAGGTCATTTGGGGTTTTTGACACAGATTCTATTTTAGTAAGATAAACTCAGCATAACTCAGCGTTGCCAAAAATGAATTCCTAAGGTAGATGACTAAAATAAACTGGTAATAAATATTGGCTTTTGGAACGGGGATTATAGCTCTGTAATGTAGACATAGCATTAATGACTCATTTTCAAATAACAGTCTCTCCCAAAGATTATTGGTAGGAGGGATCAGAGAAGATAGAAATTCTCTCTCTCTCTCTCTCTCTCTCTCTCTCTCTCTCTCTCTCTCTCTCCCTTCCTCCCTCCCTCTCCCTCCCCCCATCCCCCTCCTTCTCCCTCCTTCTCTGGAAACAACATGGAAGAGAACTATGAATCCACCATGCAAAGATGTTCTTATGTCTACTTTGCCATGAGATATAGCCCCTGGAGTGGGGCAGGGGTCAACTTAGACAGGCTGCAATGAGTCAGAAATAGGCATCCAAAGAAACCACTCCAGGGGTTGAGGCAGTTAATTCAGGGTCTGTTTTCTTTCATTCCCCTGGAGGCGGGATGCACTCCCCGGTCCACCCAGGGCATCTCATGTGGCATGAATTACCTTATCAGTCACAGTGGGTGCTGCCACGTGCCTTTGCTGCTTGGAATTAGTGGACTCTTTCAGGCCACCTTTACTCTCTGCAGTCAAATTAGGAACGCGTGGCCCACTGGGTTGAGCCTGACAACTTCTCAGATGCACCAGAAGGCGCTGCGGAGCAAAGGTCCGGCCACAGTTTGGGCAGGGCTCAAGCTGAGCTTGACTTGGCCCCTCGCCAGGTACCAGGGGCTGAGGCTTCTTCTGTGGCAGTGACTGGCGGAGCTCCCTGGGGAGCTGGTCATTTTCTATTTTCCACTTTTCCAGGCATTTGGGCTCATGAATAGGAAGGGAGAGGGAGCCAAATTCCCTGCCACAAATGTAGCAGATGAGAGTCCTTGGTCGAGCTGGGACGCCACCAGAAGCTTTCTTAAGGCCAGTAAGGTCATTAGGATTGTTGTTGTTTGGTTCTCTGGGCCCACTACCCTTGGGCTTGCAACTTCTCTGGTGAACAAGAAGACGGTCTGGCAAGAATGTGCGGCCACAGAATTCACAGGGCAGCAGCTGGGCCTGAGAACTCTGGAACGCTGCCTCGTTTAGTGCCTGAAGAGTGTAGGACCCACTGCCGCCGATCAGGGGCTGTGGTTTGGAGGGTTCTGGCCTCCGCTGGTTCTTGGGCAACTTGCTGTTTTCAATTCGCCACTTCTCCAAGCACTGGGGTTCATGAATGGCAAGTGATTGGGACCCAAATTCTCGGCCACAGATATAGCATATCCGGAATCCGGGCCTGCGGGACGGGATCACAGGTGGAGTAGGCTGGCTTTCTGACATAATTCTCTTACTAGGGCGTTTTGAGAGGATCACAGTCCCAGGCCTAATTTTCTGAGGGTTTGTCTTTATTTTTTCACAAGGATTGACTTGCTCTGTTTCTGGCAAAAGGCTAGAAGAGGAATCACTAGACAGAACAGCTTGTTTGATAAGGAAGGTAGGTTCTTTAGAGCGATGGAAAGTTTGTTGCAAGTTTTTGGAAACCCTTTTCTCCTTTCCTCTTTCCATTAACAACAAAAAAAATCTTTCTCTAGTCCTTGCTCTGATTTCAGCCCAGTTTCATTTGGGACTTCTTCTTAGAGCACAGGTTAATCAGGTTGACTCTCCTGGGGTTCCACATTGTAGCCAGTACCTTAGCCCTTCAACTCATAGCTTCATGGAGCACTGCAAAGTCCCCTTGAACTCCCTGTGCCTCGGAGATCTGTGGGAGAAACAAATCCAGAATTATTATACACACACACACATACACACACACACCCTGTTAGATTCAAAGTTCATAAAGAGCAGAATTTTTTTATTTGAATTGGTATCTCTGGCTAGCACAGCAACTAACTAATACATAGGTTTTTTTCAGTGTTCAAATAAAGTTCAAGAAAATTTCCATTATGCACTGCACTGTCACTATGTTGGAACACTAGTATTCTGCCCAAAGAAAGATCGACATTTACTGCACATCATAGACACACCTGACACAAACCATCAGAGGCACCGTGGTGAGGTTGTAAGAAAGAGAACCTTAGATAATGAAACCGAAGGTCACATGAGAGGACCACCTCCCACTGCCTGAGGGAGTTGGGACTTGCAGTGCCAGGATCCCTGGTTCAGGCCTTTGAAGCCTACAGACCTCTTTTTAGAATAATGATTTTAAAAGCAAAAAATAATGTTCTTATGATGACAAGTTAAACTAATTTTATGGAAATAATTTATCAAATACGTTTACTTGCTATATACATTTTATTGGAGATATAGTAGTGTGCCAGACTTCTTGAGTGTCTGAGGGTCTGAGGTTAAAAACTTCTACAGCAGAAGTAATTCAACAGTGAATGCCATGAGAATATTATGAAATATTATGAAAACTTTCAGAGGGACTATAAATGTCTTGTAATCTACCAGGTATCCACTTTTCTTTATTATGGGAATGGATTATTAATAAATTGTGGCCATGACTGTCAAACCAAGAATGCAACTCAGGCCTGTCCTCTTCCTGGTGGGATATGTATAGATCTTCCCTTGGGTGAAGAAGCTCAGACTGTGTGTGATGGCCTTTTTATAGCCATTATGCTCGCTACCCTATTATCTATCTACCTACCTACCTACCTATCTATATCTATTTATCTATCTTCCAAATATTTTTTATAAAAACATGGCCAATGGTTTCCCCCCAGCAAAGCAGAAGACAGAGCCTAGGAGTGGCTACCTTGGGGAGAGGCATGAGACAATATTACCCAGGGTCTACAATCTAGTCCCAAGCAAGATTATTTTCCAGAAGTCTGAGGACCATCTTCACTTCCTGAAGGATGACTTGAACCTGAATTAAAGCTTTGTAGCATCCATTCCCAACCACAAACACTGGCCATGGCAGACACGAGTTCAGGCAGAGCGAGGATGGCAGTGCTAGCAATCTCAGAATTCTGTTTGGGCTTCATGCTCGATAAAGGACCAAAAGAGCTGTGAGACCTGTGCCCAGTTCCTGTATTTTGGTGCCAAGAAAGGTCTGAATCTTTGCAGTTAAGACTATCAAATTAGGTCTGGCACAGAAAAGGGAGCTATTTTTCATTTTGACAGGTCCTAAGACAGTGATATTAACACATGTGACAAAAGAATGTGTTGGCCCCAGAGTGGTCAGCATGGAAATTGAAGCTTAGAGAAACAAAATGTATCATTTGATCAACACCATCCAAAGGAAAACGTGAATCTAAAGAACACAAGGAATCTGGTAAAATTGTTTTATCAGCAAATGGGTGAAATAATACTCCAAACCACTCTGCTTTGTTGCTTTTGATTTCTTATTCACCGAGGATCTCTTCTTTTGGTTTCCCATTTTTGATACCAGAAATTTTCAGACACTAAATGAAATTAAGAAAGCTCTGGCTGGGTAGCTGGGTTGGTTAAATCATTGTCCCGATAAGCCAAGGCTATAGGTTCAATTTCTCCCAGTCAGGGCACATACAAGAATCAACCAAGGAATGCATAAATAAGTGCAACAACAAATTGATGCTCTCTCT
The DNA here is from genome assembly GCA_011751065.1 of Lasiurus cinereus. NCBI lineage: Eukaryota > Metazoa > Chordata > Mammalia > Chiroptera > Vespertilionidae > Lasiurus > Lasiurus cinereus. The sequence continues at coordinate 5,861,861 of JAAGEH010002531.1, forward strand.
CTCTCTCTCTCTCTCTCTCTCTCTTTCTCTCTCTCACACACACACACACACACACACACACAGAGAGTTCCCAGTAGAACACTGAGAAAGCCCCATGATTTGCCCCAACAACTCCTCCATTCCCCTTAGGATAAATAAGAGAACAAATATTTATTGAATGGCAACTATGCATCAAATATGCTATGTGCTAATTTTTATATACATAATTTAATTCTCAAATGATTATGAGGCAGGTATTATTATTTCAATTTTATAAACAAAGAAACTGTGACTCAGACAAGATGAATAACTTGCCCAAGACAGTCAGTTTCTAAATGACAGAACTGGGAATCAATTCCAGCTCTCTTTGGCTCCAGTACTCAGCTCTTTCCATTATTCATTCTGCCTAAAATTCTGCCGGCAGAGCTTCTTCTCTTTCATTTTTGTCCCTGTTTTAATGGGTGATTCATATGCCCCATGGAAAGGTAACTAAGCCCCTATACCAGCCTTTAGAAAAAGGAAAAGGCAAAAGGGAGGAGGGGAATAAAGCATAGAAGAAGAGAAACTTCTGTGATAGAAAAAAGCATGAGAGATTGATTGGGGCTACCGAAGACAGGATTTTCCCTTAAGTGACAGAGATCATTTATTTTGCTTAAGTGGTTTTCTAGATGAAGCTTTCCCCTGCAAGGTGGGCAATGCACATACTTTTCCTGATCTCATCAACATCCTTCAAAGAATTTCCTACTAATCAGGGCGGGGATGGATGAGGGGAAACTGGGTGCTTTAATGGGTGCAGGGTGAAAGTGAAGGCCGCCTGAAGGAGCCATATGGTGTTCAGTTTACAGCCACTTCAGCGCTTTGATGGGGAATGGATCTTTATTTTTGCAGGTGTGTGTGTGCACTGCAAATAATTTCTCTGAAGCAAACACAAGCATCATAAAATTCCCAACCGAATCTTCATCTTTTCTTTTTGTATCATCTCTTTCTTTGTCCAATGTTCTCCTGAAATTTGCCTTATTGTGATTAAAGGCAACAAATTATTAAAGATGAGGTAGCTGCAAGCGAGTAAAATTCTTGGAAACTGAAAACTTTATGAAGTTGTTGCCAGTGATTCTGACAAGGCATGGCCTGGTCAGCTGTTCTACTCTATAAGTTTGATCTAAAAGCAAAAACACTGGAAAGTACTAAATGCATATACTTACATTACTTAAGAAATTGGCCTGTCACCAGACATATTGTAAATAAATGTTGCTAGTTTATAAAGAGAACCACTTTGCAGAGCCAGCTAGTTTTACCCCAAGCGTCCATGAGAAATGTTCAGTACAATTAGCCCGACCATATTTGCACACAGGAGATTTAAAGACTGTTTTGGAAGGCCATATTTTATCAATATGATGCCATTTTCCCATGCCCTTTGGCATTCATGGGAAGGGAGAGACAAACTTACAAGGGTGAATACAATAATCTTGGAAATGCAAAATCCATCTTGGCATTAGAGGGTACTCCTCTATAAAAGAGGGAAGAGAACACAACCAAAGTGATTAAATCTCTTTTTTTAAAAAAATTTAGTCCTTAGGAATAAGATAAATATGTGATACATGAGCCCTTCCCTTATGAATTGTATAGAATCCAAATTCTTTAAATGGACAAGTGAATAAATAAGAAATATGGAGTTGGGGCTAATGCTTACTTTTAGCAAAATTGTAAAATAGAGGAGATTTGTCCTTAATATCCTCCATCCACCCTGTTCCATAGTCTCTATTCTACCCTGCCCAGTGCCCTCACATGCTATTTGGTCTTCCTTACCTATGAAATCTCACTTTTAGAAAGGAGCTGACAGACTTATTCACATCAAGGTCTATGATTGATGAGGTAATATCCCTCCCAGAGTTTGGCAGAAACAGCTAGTTCCTTACCAGTAGTAATTCTGCCCAACTCACTCAAATTAAGAGAGCGCCAATTTTTAGCTGTAGATACAAATTCCCAGCTACAATTCTAGAGGCTCCTTTGTAGCTAGGGAAGTATTGTGTATGACTTGTAAGAGCTTTTCTTAGAATGCAGGGGTCTAACTTTTTTCTCTTCCCTATGTTCATACTGATGCTTAGAACGTGGATGTGAACATGGAGCTCTAGCAGCCACATATGACCAGATTATATTCATGTGATCTCAACAAGGCAGAGCAGAGACCTGGATCGACTTGAATACCTGATAATGTTTGAGCCACAATACAAGAAACTCCCTAGGGCTTTATATGCAAAAAGAAATAAATGTTTATTGTATTTTAGCCACTTTTTAAGTCTCTTACATGAAAACCTAACTCAATTGAAATATAGTAGTATTTTAAATAGTTGTCATTTGTTTCACATAAAATGAATTCTAAGAGGAATATTTCAAACTTTAGGATATTTTTGGATGAAATAATTTTTTTGAGAAAGTGTATGTTTTAGGGCAAAATTGATTTATTAAATATAACTTTTTTCTTGAAAATCAAAAATATAAAACTTGAAACTGGAAATACTGAACCAATGGTTCTTTAAAAATTGATTCAGAAGCCATTCTTTCCTAGATTTTTTTGTTGGAACAAATTTGAATGGCATATTTTACTTCTGGAAAATGAAAATCAAGTTTTTTCCATGATGAGCTTTTGAAAGAGCAACGAGGCATCATTGTTGGGCCAGTTATTAACTCGCTGTCTCTATACTCCAAATGCTCTTTTCTGTGTTCAGCTCTGTGATGCTGTCACTGGGACCCTGCATACCCCATCTCTGTTTTGCCAGCTGGCCCTGGGTTATGTTCTGCCAACAGTGGAAATGAAGGGAGAATGCAAGGTTGGAGGACAAAGAGAGGAGGACTTGCTCCTTTCTAACAGCTTCCTTCTTGTCTGCTTGTGCTTTCTATGATGTCACCCCACCAACACTGCATCCCAGCAGAAGCAGTTCTTCCCTGTAATTTACAGTTTTTCAATCCTTGCAAACCAGATGCACTCCCCTCCCTAACCAGATAACATCACCAGTCAGTCTGTGCCTCTCCTTGAAGATCTGACTTACAGCTCCAGAAGGCACTTCTTCTAAGTTTCTGTCATTTAAACCTTTTCCTTTGATACTTCACCCTAGGAAAGGTGGTTGTCACCTCCTTTATACAGTGGTGTTCTCTTTTATCCTGCTAATTACTAGGTAACAACTTCATTCCTGGTTAGCAAATCTTTATGTTAAATTCTCTTTATTTGAATAAGTGTATGAAGTCTGTCTCCTGGCTAATATAACTACCCTGAGACTATAAATAATAAAAATGTGTGATATTCATGCTGTGTATTACCTTACTATTGCAATAAATATAAACTCAAATAAATGATTTCATAGCATCTTAGAAAAAAATATGGAGCTTATCTTAACATTCAACCCTCAACTTATTCAGACACTGAAAGCATATTTTTGTAATTTTTATACCATCATCATACTTCAGAGCTAGAAAATGCTGCTCTCCCACTTGTTACTGAACTAAACCTTAAAAGGAAACTTGCCCTTTGGGACATATTCACATTTTCCTTACTTTCATATGACACTTCTGCTGCTGACTGCCCAGTCATAAGGACATCACTGCCACAGGGGATGTCAAAATAAAGGGATCACATTCATAGGTTGGGTGACCAGGATGTGTTGAGAGGAGCTGGCTCAGCTCACTCTAGCTGGTTCTCTGCACTCCCTCTGGGAGCCATGTGGGCAATGGCATTAGCAGTACTCAGTAATCCTGATGTGAATGGGCAAAAGGCCAGGTGAGAACAACTGGGAATTGAAGAAGATATGGCTTTGAAAAGATAGGAGCAGCATCTGAAAGGTACACAATGGAAAAACATTAGCAGGAGGCTTATGGCTTCCAGGGAATATGGCATCCATATTGGCATTTCTATGCTAATGGTGAACAATGAGAGATTTCCCTTTTCTTGTCAGGTATAGACATAAGAGTCTATGGTGCTAGGAAAGCTATGGAAATGGAAAATAGGATAAGGGTACACTTTACCCTTCTAAGTAGAGCCTTCTGCAAGGACATTTAAGATGCTGAGGCTCAAAATACCACTCTGTGACAGCAATTGTTAGATTAAGCCTGTAATTTTCACTCTATATTGAGTATCCAAATCACAGACTACTCAAAAGTCATGAATGCCACACAGGTGTGACCATGTAATTGTAACACAGACATTTGGCGTGGTAGAGAACTGGTTACCGAAAGCATCTGAATCATCAGAGTAGAGGCCTGTAATGTATAGAAATTCAAAGAATAAACCAAAAAAGTGAGGGAGTCTGGCCATTGAATAATAAACAAGTTTACATATCATATTTTCTGATATTTTGGATAGTTCTATTCCAATAACAAAGCTCTATTCCAAATAACTCTTTCTCAAAACTTGAAACCAGTGGTTCATAGGCCAAATCTGGCCCATAGCTATGTTCTTTTTGGCCTGCATAGAGCTTAAAATGTTTGGATTAACTTCCATTATATTAAAATTGGGAGATGTCATACAAAATCTAGATTTTTGGTTTCTTTTGAAAAAGTGGAAAGTCTGGCTATCCAGAGCCCACATTCCAATGTGGCAACATCCAACATAAGCTCATACTGAGTAAGGACGGTGCCTATAGGTCAAGCAGCCAGACTTTACTCTTCCAAAGTTTTTCATCAGCCCCTTGATCTATTACTTTATAGTTCATACTTGATTCTCAAAGACATTTGAGTTCGTGACCATTTGCAATGTTTGCTTTAAAATACCCCTTTCCCTAATTTTTCTCCTCAATTCAATATTTAAAAATCACTTTAAGGAGCACTTGTCCTCAGGAATCTGGGAATCCAGTTGAAGTCTTTTCTATGGAAGATTGTTACTAAAAGAATGAACTATGTATTGGTAACAATTCAGAAAGGAAACTTCCTAATAAAGTATAATGAGGCTGAAATACTTGATTCTAGGAGGGAGGGAAGTACCTAAGGGAAAAAGAAGGAACCAGTGTCCTGAGAAGGAATTTTCATACATTATTGGAAGGTCATAGGAAATACTGCATCTAATTTCAGAGTAAAAAAAATTAAACAGCCAATGTTTAGATCAGCCACAGGAGAGATAGATGGTGGGGGAAAAAAAGGAAAGAAAAGAAAAACCAACAGGCAAGAAATGTGTTTTGGAGAGTATCTGAACGTATTGGAAACATTCCCATAATTATTTAGTTATCCGTTAATATAATAAGAACAACTCTTCTGGTTAAGACAATGGTCTTTGATTTACCATTAAGTGAGTCTCCAGATGACGAATGTTGGATTTGTCTAAAGAAAGGATCTGTCAATAAAAAGAACTATAACTAGGCTATTAACAATATATCATTGACTTTCCAAGAATTGGGCTATAAATATTTCATAAAAGAATTATGCTTTCTTGTAGGAATTACAGAGTTTGGTGCATTTTTTTTCTTTTGCCAAACTGACCATTTTGTTAGGTACCACTGATAAATAAGTTCAAACTGCAAATGTGTAAGAAGAGCACAATAGTTCCTTCTCAACCTAGAATAGGGTATCTGCTCTCCACCGTCTAAAACTGATGCATTATGATGAAAAAATAGCGGAGGAAAACTACGGATAACCCTGTTTTAGTATTAAGTTTTTAAAAATTGCAAATAGATGTGTGTTTACTAGCCCCCATCATGTGATACTGCTTGCTCAAAGCTCCCATGTCTTCACGCTCATGATTTATTGTCTCAGAGTGCTAACTCAGTGCAATGTCTTTGGCATGGGCTTCCAAGCCACAGAGTGATAGTATCGGGAGTGTAGTCATCGGACTAGTGCGTCCAGGTGGAAATAAACAATGAAGAATACAGCTGCCTTTGAAGGGAGCGTCTTGGCCAGGATACTTGGCACATGGGAGATGGGCTTCGCTGTATCCTGGAGGAACCTTTTATTAACCACATCACCCACTCACCCCACAACAGCCTCAAATTGTACCTTAGCACTCTCCACCTCCAGGAGGTCGGTACCTCCCAGAGCCTGGCTAGCACTTAAATGGATCGTCATTACAGTTCATTACAGACATCAACACCCTTTGTTAATAACGCTTTCTCCACCCAAAGCTGTTTCTGAGGCAAGGTCCTGGGAAGAAAGTCAAAAACAGGGCCGAGCCAATGAGGCAGACTGGCTTTCTGCTTATGTTATGAATGTACCTCTGTTTTCTGATATGCTCAGCATGACTCCCCTGGTACAGACTCTGGAGATGTGAAGGTTCATGTACAAGCTGAAGGCTGTTTCTGAACAGGGGCTTTTTATTGCTGTTCTCCCTGCCTCTCTCATCATACTACATAAATGTCATCAAAATTCTATTGTCATTCCATTCGATGTTTCTAAGTCTCATGCACAAGGCCCTCTTTCATGGGCCAGATGGTTTAACCTCTCTGATGGCTCAGAATTCTCTATACAACCACCTTTCATTGTTCAGGAGTCTTAGAAGGGATAAAGCATACCTACTGGAGAAAACCACTGAAAGGAGTCTCCTGGTGGAACCCATTAATTCTCCATGTCCCTACTGCCCAAGCCAAACATGAAGTGTGGGAACAGCTCCTTATTTGTAAATCTTCTAGGCTTCTGTGGTTTACAATTTACTGAACACCTTCTTGCACCCTATACCCAATAACTCTCAAACAGCAAGAAAATCAGTGAGAGTATCAATGGCCTTGTTCAGTTTTCCTTTTGAAAACAAAAAAGAAAGAAGATCCCTGTGTTTTTGAAGTTATACCTAGGATCAGAAAGATTGGGATATTTGATTAGAAGAATTCAATTTAAAGTTAACTCTGTAGATGCTCATTTTTTTCTCTTTCTAGTGTTTTCAACAGGCACCTATTCCATCTCTATTTTCCCTTTCAATTTGCTTCATTATTTCTGTTATCTGGATCTCCATTCCAAGACCAGAAGGACAAGATGCCATTAGGAAGGTGTGGTATCCTGTAGCTGACTCTACTGCTTATTTGCTCTGTAGGGATAAGGCAATGCCAATCAACTTACCTCTAAAAAATGTGTGCTTATATCTTAACTCAATTGAATTCTGGAGAAAGCAAATAAGAAGTGATGGGCCCATCTTTATCTTATAATTTAAATTTATACTATCTTGCTACAGCAGAGCTAGAAAGGGAACACACACTAGCAGAAAGGGAACAGTGTTGTAAATACAGCCTTCTGCCAAGGTGTTGTAAGCTAGTCTGCCATGCTGTGCCCAGAATCTTAATAGTGGGTTCACAGTCACCCAGCTCTAGATTCCACCGAAAACACCACAGGGGTTGCGGGGGAGGGGGCACTCCATCCCAGGGGCTTTGCTGAGATGCCTCTATCAGCCCTCTAGAGTGAGAATTACAATTTACTCTATAGCAACAAAAGTATAAATGTTTACCTAACCTTATATAGTGGGATCCAGCATCTCTAGCTCTGCTGGGATCCCTCACCCAGTGTGACTAAGGAAATAATCCCATCAGATTCTGCATTGTTTGCTGTCCACACTTCAAGTATGTTCTCCTTTTCCTCTCTGACTGTATTCTTTGCTGCTGCATTTGTGTATTTGCATCAAGTAGAGTCTTTATTGACTAGTTTCTTCAGAAACTTGACTTAAATATACTCCATTCCTGGCTAACAAACTACATTTCTTATTAATGAGAGTGCTGTATGCACGACAGCATTTTCCTTCTCTCCTTTCAGCAGTTTTATCAGGACTGCCCCCAGTCTTCTCTAATTGGAGGTGGGTAGTTAAACCCTTCCTAAGTGGAAAGGGCCACTTCCAGTTTGGATTCTGAGCTGAGAAGACATTTCCATTCCGTAGAGTCATTTCCTATTTGGAAGTGTAGGGTATCAGAACATGCCACTTTGGCACAAGGATTACTCTGAGCTGAAGGCAGTTGAGAAAAAACAGACACAGGAAAGCTCTCTGCCCTCTCTCTATTTGCCTAAAAGCAGGACAAACATTTATAAAGGTGTCTCCCTTTCCCAAACCAGGAAGGGCAGAACTCACCAGGAGACAACTCTCAATTCTTTACTGTCCTCAGACAGGCACTGAGAAGAACCTATGTAACAGCAACACTAAATAGCCTTTATCTTCTCTAAGTTTTGCCCATATACTCACCTTCCCAGTTTGCTGCCTCTAAAAGCCTAAATCCCCTTTTCTTTGTCTTGGCACTTCTCCATAAACTTATGGTTCTTTGTTAAGATGCTACTTAAACCCCGAATTCTTACTCATTACTGAGTCCTCCCATGTGTATGCACAATGCCTTTGTTAATAAAACTCATTTGCTTTTCCCTTGTTAATCTATCTTTTGTGGGTTTATTTCAGAAGTCCAGACACTAAGCCAATGAGGGTAGAGAAATATTTTCCTGCCCTACAGAGTTTTAGAATAAAAAGGATCTCCAGCATGCCACACTATGTCACTTTCTGTATAACCCCATTAAACAGTATCAATACTTCACGGTCATTACTGGTTAGTCATCTCATATGCACTAAATAAGCAAGAAAAATGAAATTTGAAATGTACTTTACAAATAGCATAATATTAGGGATGTTGACTAGAAAGAAGAGATAGGTTTCATTTAATACATGGGAGAGACTGAGTATTCTGCCCATAATTGAGTTATATTTAGAACTTCTCTCTAGGCAGAAGAGAGTCAAAGGAAAAATTATTGCATTAACACAATGTAGTCATCCCAAATATGAGACATCCCTTGCTGTTTTCCTGCCTGTGTGCTACTTGTCAAAGAAAGACCTACTCAGTACCCTGTTGGCTTGGCTCAGTGGTTCAACATTGACCTATGAACCAGGAAGTTAGGTTTGAACCCTAGTAGGGGTGTGCAGTGCAGGAGACAGCCAGTTAATGATTCTCTTTAATCATTGACTAGAGGCCCACTACATGAAATTCGTGCACTTGGGGGGAGTTCCCTCAGCCTAGCCTGCGACCACTCACAGTCTGGGACCCCGCACTCCTTACTGCTTATCTCGCTGCTCCTTAGTGCTATCACCGCTGCTCTTTAGTGCTGCCACCACTGCTCTCGCCAGCCATGAACCAAGCTTCTGGTTGAGGAGCTCTCCCCCTGTGGGAGTATACTGACCACCAGGGCAAGCTTCTGCATTGAGCATCTTCCCCCTGGTGGTCAGTGTGCATCATAGTGACTGGTCATTCTACCTTAATGGTCACTTAGGCTTTTATTAAACACTAGAGGCCCAGTGCACAAAATTCGTGCACAAGGGGGAGGAGTGCCCTTCAGCCCCGCCTGCTAATTCTCTAATCTGGGACCCCTTGAGGGATGTCTGAAATCCTGTTTATTCCCGATCCAGGTAGGTTCTGGCCTAAACAGGCAGTCGGACATCCTTCTCACAATTCAGGACTACTGGTTCCCAACTGCTCACCTGCCTGTCTTCATGATTATCCCTAACCACTTCTGCCTGCCAGCCTGATCACCCCCTAACCCCTCCCCTGCCAGCCTGATTGATGCCTAACTGCTCACCTGCCAGTCTGTTTGCCCCTAACTGCCCTTCCCTGTGGGCTTGGTCACCCCTAATTGCCCTCCCCTACAGGCCTGGGTCCCCTGCAACTGCCCTTTCCTGCAGGCCCAGTCACCCTCAAATTCCCTCCTCTGCCAGCCTGGTCACCCCTAACTGCCCTCCCCTGCAGGCTTGATCATCCCCAACTCCCCTCCCTTGCAGGCCTGGTTGCTGTCAACTGCCCTCCCCTACTGGCCATCTTATGTCCACATGGGGGCAGGATCTTTAGACTACATGAGGGCAGCCATCTTGTGTGTTAGAGTGATGGTCAATCTGCATATTACTCTTTTATTAGATAGGATAGAGGCCTGGTGCATAGGTGGGGGCCAGCTGGTTTGCCCTGAAAGGTGTCCTGGATCAGGGTGGGGGTTCCCTTGGGGCATGGGGTGGCCTAGGCGAGGGGCCTGTGGTGGTTTGCAGGCTGGCCACACCTCCAGCAACCCAAGCAGAGGTCCTGATATCTGGGAGATATTTATCTTCTACAATTGAAACTTTGTAGCCTGGAGCGGATCCAAGCCTTCTACTCCCACAGCCATTGAAACTTTGTTGCCTTAAGTGGAGGCCTGGGCCTTCCAGGGTGTGCAGAAAGCTTGACTTCCTCCATCACCAGGGGTAACCCAAGCCTCCATCCTGCTCTCTCTGTGGCTGTAGCCATCTTGGTTGAGTTAATTTGCATACTTGCTCTGATGGGCTGGTGGGTGTGGCTGGTGGGCATGGCTGGTGGGTGTGGCTGGTGGGTATAGCGGAGGTGCAGCCAATTTGCATATTACTCTTTTATTAAATAGGATATCTCAACCAGAATATTTATATTGATACAACCCACTTTTACCTACATTCATGAATGTGTATATATTAAACTCTATACAATTTTGCCACCTGTGTACATGCCCACCATTATAGTCAAGTAAATGAACAGTTCCAACATCACAAGCATCTCCTGTTTTATCATTTTATACCCACCTCCTTTTCCCACTGCAGCCTCCATGTCCCCATTTCTTACTCCCAAAAATCACTAATCTGTCCTCCACTTCTAAATTTTTAAATTTCAAAATGATGTAGAAGGGTGGGTAGGTGGGAAGTGATAAACCAAAGAACTTGTATGCATATATCCATAACCTATGTACACAGACAATAAGGTGGTGAAGGCCTGGAGTAGGGGTGGGCTAGAAGAAGGCAATGGGAGGAAAATGGAAGATATGTAATAGTTTTAACAATAAAGATTTTTTTAAGTGTTATGTAAATAGAATTATATAGTATGTAAGCTTTTGGGACTGGCTTTTTCCTCTCAGCATAATTTCTTGGAAAGTTATCCAAGTTGTTGCATGCATTAATAATTACTTGCTTTTGCAGTAAACTCTTTGACCCAGCTCTTAACAATATCTTTATATATATATATAAAACTCCTTGAACAAAGGAAACAAAAGAAAAAATAAACAAATGGAATTATTTCAAACTACAAAATTTTAAACAGCAAAGGAAACCATCAAAAAAAAAAAAAGAAAGTACAGCCTACTAAATGGGAGAAGATATATGCCAATGATACATCCAATAAATGGTTAACAACCAAAACATATAAAGAACTCATACAATTAAAGGAATCACATTAAAACATCGGCAAAAGACCTACATAGACATTTCTCCCAAGAGGACATACAGATGATCAACAGACATTTAAAGAGGCTTTATATCATTAATCATTAGGGAAATACAAGTTAAAACCACAATGAGATATCACCTCAAACCTATCAGAATGGCTATCATCAGTAAATCAACCAACAATAAGTATTGTCAAGAATGTAGAGAAAATGGAACCCTCTGCTCTGTTTGTTGGTGAGATTGTAAATTGATACATCTGCTATGGAAAACAGTCCATGTGGATAGGTGTGAGTAGATCGTATGAGTATATAGGGATGTGAGCATGTAGATGTGACTGTGTAAATGAGTTTGTAGGTAGATTTGAATGGTGTATGCATACTTGAGCATGTGTGTGTGTGTGTGTGTGTGTGTGTGTGTGTGTGGTTGAATGAGAGAGAAAAAAGAATGGTGAACAATTGATGTAAGTAACTGGGAAGGTAAATCGAAAACAAATTACTACTATGCAAAGTATTATAGCTAATCTCAGGAATTTTGATTACCCTACAGGAAATGAGGAATCCTTGTGGATTTTCTATAACACACATATAATTGAAAAAAGATCTTGAGTAACAAAATCTGGAAAATATCAACTTTTAACATTTAAAGACTACACAAAAGAAGTGCTCTAGTTCCCTAAGTTCTCTAAAAAGGATCCATTGTAGAATTTCCTCTAAAAGCAAACTTTTAGTAGAAAACCAGATCACTCTGATTTACGAAATGTAATTTGTACCTAACTTCATGAGATTATGTGTATTATACAGAGCCAGATTTGTATGTTTCTTCCAATTCTGAAATTCTGTTTAATGTTGGTACAAACAGTTGCCTCCATGTCCCATCTTACATTACTAGTAGCTGACATATGTCTAAATATTTTTATTAAAAATCTTGACAAATACTTCTGGGCCAGAAAGTGAATTTCTGCTGTAGAAATTTGCTTCATTTAGATAAAGCTTAAAGAATTAAAGAGATGTATTTCCAATAGCATCTTCTCTTTGGATACTAAACCAATTCTCATTCCCCTTTCTGTGTAGTATGGATCAGGTTGTTCAGATCTTAGTTTTGATAATACCACATCTGGGGGGAAAGTCCAAGTTCAAGCAAACTATGAAATGCAGTGGTAAGGTCTTATTTGCTAAGAAAAGCAGAAAAAGTGGCTTATAGCAAGGAATTAAGCATACCCCTCCTGTAAACTCAGACCAAGTTCAAACCCTAACTCCAAAGTGCCTTTTGGTTGTGAAATCTTGTGATATAGCATAACTTTTCTCTGCCTTACTTTCATTTTATGTTTATGGGATGATAATACTTATCTTACAGGGTTATTTTAAGGATTAAAAGAAAGAAAACATACTGCTCTGTGGTAGGTAATACGTATGATGTCATAATTGCTATATATGGCTTTACACTCCCATACTTTTCATAAACTGGAAATGTAGTTAGGCTATAGAATTTTGAAATAATTCTCATTTGCTAAAATATTCTGAGGAATCCCAAAGTTTTCATTCAATTAACTCAAATCACATTTTATTTTTCAAAAAACAAAACATTCTAACATGAAATCCTAAAAAAAGAAATACTTAAAATTATGAGAAATATGAGAAAAAAATCTAAAATGATCAAATCTAATCAGCACAAAACATGTTACTTAATTCCCCATCCCTAATCTGAGCTGATTGGAACCAAACTGGGCATTGGATGGACAAAAGGCTGCCAACCCATAGATTCCCCAGCAGTCTCTGACATGTCCTGACATGAAAAGATGAACTGGTCCAATCATATTGTTCTCTTGGGAAGGATAATCATTAGCAGTGGTTGCTAAAAAGAAGAGGACACTGAGAAAGGGTTTTGAAGTTGAGCAGTAGCATGAAATATCGTGGCAAGTAAATTATGCATAAGCTGAAGACCAACTAGAGGGAGAGGAAGTGACTGTGGATGAAACAGAGTAGAACCTGGCAACAGGCTAATGGAACACTCAGGTGAAAGTCCATGCGGCTGCCACTGCTAGTTGGGTACAATAGTTATGTGATGTTCTTTAGTCTTCATATCTGTCTCTAAGTCTAGAGAATATCTGTGCTCCTGGTTCATTCAGATACTCCTGTTAGAAAACAGAAGAAGTCTTTGTCACAATGTCCCAAATAAGAAATGAAAAATTATATTCAGGTATTATCACTTTCAATTATATCAGGTATAAAAGCGGAAGCAGGTCACCTCACAGGTGGCAAAACAGTGACCAGGTCAGGTTCGCGGAGCTTGGCTGTGGACAGGCCTCTTTCTCCACTTCTCCTAAAATGGAAAGCAGGGTTAGAACTCCAGTACTGCTCAGACTTTTGAAATAATTCAAGAAAGAGACCTTATGAGCATAGGGCTGAAAACCCAATGGGGTAATACCTGATTAACACTCTATTCAGCAGAAATAAAAAGAATATCATTGAGAAGGTCCTTTGTCTTTTCTCTAGAATTCTGAAACTTTCACGAAAAATTACCTATTAATTATATTGGTGTCTGAAACAGAAAACAGAGTCTACTCAACTCTTTGGCTAGAAATTCCCCTGGAACATGTAGTTCTTGTGCACCCTGAGGCCTGGTTGTGAGATTCCCTTGAGTTTCCATGCACATGTATCCTTATTATAAATGTCCTGCTGTCGAATAACATTGTGTTCAGTAAGAAGGCCTGTCCAAAACTCGATTTATTTATTAATCCATTAAGTCCAGAATATTGCCTCTGGCAGTGGAGCTCAAAACAGATATTTTGTGACACAATTTTTGCATTCCCATCACCACCACCACATTATTCATTGGAGGTATTTCTAAATAACCTAATTTTTCCATCCACAAGTTAACAGGATAATTATTACAATATGTTTACTTCAATTATGCATCTGTTAGAATTCTGTCACTGCAAATAAAGATAATACTACTCCAGTCACTTAAAGAAATAGAGAACTATCTTTTTTTTTTTTAATCAAAGTAAGAAGTCATTTTTTTTGGGGAAAAAATTAGTTTCAATAGTATCAATGCTTCAGTGATGGTCTTGGCCTTTCCCTCATAGATGCAATTACTACACTGCTACTATGGCATTATTTAAATGATGGCTTTCTTCCATCTTCATACAGAATGAATGGACCAATCCTAGGGTCACCAATGCTAGGGTCTAGTAGAGCTCTTTTCTTGTGTGGGTTTTGAGTGATGGTTTGTGGGTAGCCCAGCTCTAAGAGTTCCATCAGTCTCAGTGCATGGGATACCAATAATAGTCATCATGAGCATCCCCTCTTCCTTTCATTCTCCTCCTTCACCTTTCCTGCCCTTTCAAGCTCAGAAGTGCCATCTACAAAGGCTAGTCTGCTAAAAGACAAGCATAACAAAGAACTTCCAAGCTGACTATAAAGGTTTTTCCTTCTTCTCCATCATCAGAACTATTTTCATTACCACGAATGTCAGAATGGGAAGGTGTGGATAAAATGTGCTAAATAAGTCCTCATTTGCTTTCATTGGACTCTGGACATTCTTCAAATGCTTTGCTTTTTTTATTTGCCATTCTTTCCTCACAGTTGTCTTCTCAGGCTTCCACTGAAGTGTTGTGATCTGGTTTTCATTTATTTATTCATAGTTTTTCTAGTTTTCTCATTTTTCAAATGCCAGGATATTATAATACCACTAGAGGTCCAATGCACGAAGATTCGTGTAAGAATGGACCTTCCTTCCTTGGCTGCTGGCCCTGCCTTTGCTCTGGACCAGAGCTATCTTTCTGCCTTCCCACGCTGCCTAGTGGCCTGGAGCTGCTGGGGTGGTGTGGAACACCTGTGTCCCGCTCCTTCCCTGGCTGACCCCAGCCACTCACCTTGTCTCTGGCCACTTAATTTGCATACTTGCTCCTGATTGGCTGGTGGGCATCATAAAGGTGGGTGTCACTTTTATTAGTGTAGATGATTACATGAAAACATATAGAGAATGGGTCTGAAATATCTCAAGACATTAAGTAATCAATATTTCAAAATGTATAGATTTAGGGTCTGTCCTATAAATATTAGAGGGAAGAATGGCACAATTTTAGGTAACAAATCTTGATTCTTTTTGATTAACTGTTACATTCCAGTCACAACAATAACATTGAAAAAGATTCAGTTACATTTGAAGATTATTAAGTTGTTGGTGAATCACAACAAGACTTATTTTATTTAGCCAAGCAATGTATTGTGTCTATTTAAGTGATCTGACTTAGAACAGTATTCCTGTGCTACTTATTAATGAACATTTCCTGAGAGCCTCTGTTGAAAACTTTATTTGGAAACTTTTTATCACCCATAAATAACTCAATAGTTAAAGTAATTAAACTTCACTTGATGCACTTAACATAGGAAATAGGCTAACTGAAAAGGAAAGTGTGGTTTTAATTTTTATGGATTGAATTGTCATGTGTTTCATATATAAGGCAGTTCACTTGGAACTGAGCAGGTAAAGCAATCCAAGATCTATTTTAACGTTGCATGATCATTTGGTATTTTTGAGAGGAAATGCCATGGACTGATTCAAGTAATAATGTAAATGCTAATTTCTTATTATACATTTCTGATTTTAGAATGAGCTATAATAATATAGTTTTCACAAATTAAAGATATGTGTTTCCATCCTCTCAATGAATATGTACAATTGCTTAGCAAGAGGCTGGAATTTTTTTAATGGAATTTTATTAATTATATTTATTATTACATCATTTAACACTGCTTCCAATTGCTCACACACATATGCATGTGCACACACACACACGTACCCTTCTACACATTGCTCTCCGTATTCCTTCTAGGTCAAGAGAACATATTGAGAGTCACTGTCACAATCTTCACTTAGCAATGAATCAATGCCAGGATGCTGGTCCATCGAACACTCACTTGGCAATGACATGCTGGATTATAACCAGATCAGATGGTACTAATAAGGACAATTGCTGGCTATAAATCTGACTGAAAATTGAATTCTGAGTCTTTCTCCAATTGCTTGTTTCTTTTATCTCCAATCCTCACTACTCATTTTGTTCTTTGTTCATTTCACAGTAATTTTAATTAAAAGTAAACTCTGACCATATCTTTGACTTGGGAGAAGTCACCCTGGAGGTGAGCCAGGCTGAGATGATCATGAGGATGTTTTCCTTTTCTCAGCTCTCCAACTAGGTTCTTGATCTCATTGTCGGCTTGCATGGAGAGGGGGAGTTGGGATGGGGGATGAGAGAGCAGGAGAAAAGGTAAAAGGGATTGGTAGACACTCTACGAAGGATTAAGCATCTTTCCCCCCTATATGTTTGATTATAATTATTTGGCAGAAAAATAAATATCTTACCCTATTCTAGTCATTTCTTATACTTTCTGCTCACTTTCTCATCTTTTCTTTCTGCCTTTTGCATCTTAATGCATCTCCTTCCCCATATTCCTGCACTCCTGTTTTCATTCTACTCCTTTGATATTGTACAGTGGTACCTCGAGATACGAGTTTAATTCATTTTGTAATCTTGAGGCGTGGAAAACTATGAGACGCTCGAGTAGCGGTAAATTGGTGGGTCGTGTGCAGCCAGCCGATCCACGTGATTACTCCCTTCTCAAATGTTGCTCGTATTTCAAAGCAAAAATCGCTCGTCTCTCAAAAATCTTGTATGTTAGGGCACTCGTATCTCGAGGTACCACTGTATAACCTTTGTGATACTATACCAATTCACACTGAGATAGTTATCTGTCACTGACATGGCCAATGACCTCTTCCAGATATTTTGCCTGCACTCCTAGGTTTACTGAAAGGCAGGTGAATGGCCTTGCGTTGCCATTCGCATGCTATTTCAGTCACAGTGATGGATAACCAACCACTCCCATCTCTACCACCTCCAATCTATCTTTTTTCAGAGCAGTCATACTTAACTATTTAAATTACAAAACAAATCCTAAACCTGCCCCGACTAAGTATTCCATAGTTGTCCCACTACTCTCAAAACAAATCCAAACTCCTGACCATGATGGGCCTCTGTAACCTGGGGCCTCCTTAATCCTCTGCCTTGGTCTCCCCTTTACTCCCTCTGCCTGCTCCCTGCTTTCTCCCAGGTTCACATTTCAGTTCCTCAAAGAAGCCAAGTTCACACTCTCTCTGGGGTGAGTCAGGGGAAGGAATAGAAAGGGGCTCTGTACATGCTCTTACCACTGCCTAGACTCTTACTCTCTTTCTTTGAACAGCCTTCTCATTTT
Source organism: Lasiurus cinereus (assembly GCA_011751065.1). Taxonomy (NCBI): domain Eukaryota; kingdom Metazoa; phylum Chordata; class Mammalia; order Chiroptera; family Vespertilionidae; genus Lasiurus; species Lasiurus cinereus. Next base: position 5,879,234 of record JAAGEH010002531.1, read on the forward strand.
GTCCTCCAGGCCTCTATTTAAATATCATCAATTCGGGGAAGAGAAAATGGCGGTGAAGTAGACAGATGCGTCTGGAGCTTTGTCGCTGGGCAGAGGGAGAGAGAGCGGCTGAGAGTCACACAGGGGGAGTGTTTGTTGGCAAGTTAAGAGTCAGTTATCCTCCAGGAGAAGGTGGGGGACTGCTGGACGGGGCTCTCCTGGCCAGGCAGCACCACTGCCACGGGGTTTTTGTCCGCTGGAGCCACCAGCGCGAACGCAGAGACCGCGCCATCTTGCAGAGGGAGGTGGATGTCTGCGGCGGTCTGAAGCCTGAGGCTGGGGCACCCATCGAGCAGCCAGGAACCCGGGGACCCAGAACTCCGCTCTCCAATCGGCGGTGGAATCAGAGATCCACAGAGCAAACAGAAAGGTCAGATTTCGCCTGAAATAAGAGGGAGGTGGATGTCTGCGGAGGTCTGAAAGCTGCGGCTGGCGGAGGCACCCACCAAATAGCCGGGGACCCAGAGTACGGCTCTCCAGGCGACGTGGACATGAGGGCACACGGAAAGGTCGGATTTCGCCTGGGACAGGGTGAGGTCTCCTACCCCCGCAGGGCAGAGACACGCGCACTATGGGAACTGAGCTTCGGGAAAGCTGCCTCTGGAGAGGTCCTCGGAGGTGGGCAGGGCGTGATCCCTGAGTGTGGAGGCAGACTCTCCGAGCTGTTGACAGAGGGGAGCTCTAGAAAACGACTCGTTTTTTTCTGGGGCAGAGGGACAGCCAGGGAGTTATTGCAGTGTCCCAGCTGCAAAATCCCCACAAACAGGCTTTGAGAACCACAGAGTAGCAGGATCTGAGCACAGCCTAGAGAGGTCCTGTGCTTTGTCTCAGAGATCAATTCCCAAACACTGCAACCCAGTGGATGATGCACAAATTGACTCTCGCATAACCAAAAAAGAATAAAGAGATTAAAACACCAAAAGGGGAACACAGGGAACTGCAATACCTTCCCTACTGGGAAACAGGAGTGCCAAGCAGAATAATAGTGGAAGTGAATGACCATTCTATTTTTTTTCTTTTTCCTTTTAAATTTTTTTTATTTTTCATTTTTACATATTTTAATTAAAAGACAATTTTTTTTCTTTCCACCTCAATTGATTTTACCTTTTTAATTATTACATTTTTGTTTTAAACTATTATTATTAATTAGTACTAGTACTTTACCTTTTTGGAAAAAAACAAGTGTTATTTTGTTTTCTCTTTATTTTATTTCGGGATTAGAGTTCTACATTCTATTTTCATCTTTCCTTTAGCATAATTTTACTCCAACTCAACTCTACCTTTATGCCAACACTTTCCTCCTAACTTTCCCAATTTTGTTGTCTTGTTTCTCCTTCCCTTTTCCAACTTTATATTCCCCCTATTCTTTCTCTTTACCTGGTTAAAAGTTCACCCCATTTATATATCTAACTTCAAATCCCCTACTACAAATCCATACAAACCTCTCTCTTCTTGTCTTCACTAGTCAAAAAGTTGTTTTTTCTCAATGTTCTTTTGTTGCTATTTGCCTGAAAAGTGATTATATCGATTTTTTGAAACTTTTTTTGTGAGATTGTTTTAGTTTATTCTACTTGTTTTATTTTGCTTTTTGCTTGCTTTGTTTTTTACCTCTCTTTTCCCTCACCTATGTCGATACCAGTTGCTATTTGCAGTTTGTATTAATCTCTAGGTACTGGTTGCTGGCCTTTATTGGGATTAGTGACTGTTCTATTGGAATTTTCTCCTGACATCTATAGTTTGTTCCCCTTTTCTCTCTTATACACTTTCTTTTCTCTCTGACTTTTTTCTCTTCCTCTTTCCTTCTCCTTTTTATTTTCTTATTTTATTTTATTTTTTTGTTCATTTATTTTTTTTCTTTTATTGCTCTCCCAATTTGATTTTAGCATTTCTTTCTTTTCTTTTTTCCTCATTTTCCTCTTCTTCTTTCTCTATTTACCCCTAATTTGTCTTTAATTGGTGGTCACCTTATTTGTGATTATTAACATCTTGAATACATTTCTACTCTGTGCCTTGTGTGCTGTACCTGGTCGTGTTGTAGTTTGTGCCTTTCAATCAACGTAGGAGAGAGAACCACATAACCAGACACCCGGAGAAGAAAGACCATGGGCAGAAAAAGAAACAGCCCACATAAGACAGAAAGGCAGGTTTCACCAGAAAAGGAAGTAAACGAAATAGAAGCAGAAATAAGCCTGCCAGAGAAAGAGTTCAGAGAAATGATCATAAGGTAGATGAAAAGAATGGAAGACAAAATCGACAATCTGAGTAAGAGCCAAGAGGAAATGAAGACAACCCAAGAGGAGATGAAGAAGCAGCAAGAAGAAATGCAGAAGAACCTAGAGGAGGTGCAGAATAAACAAGAAGAAATGAAAAATGACATCACTGCTATAAAGAACTCAATAGAAAGCATCAAAAGTAGACTAGAAGAAGCAGAGGACCGCATCAGTGAGCTAGAAGACACAGTAGGAAAAAATACCCAAGCACAGCAGCTTCTAGAAAAAAAAGTTAAAAAGCAAGAGGAGAGCCTAAGGGAACTTTGGGATAACATGAACCAAAACAACATCTGCATAATTGGGGATCCAGAAAGAGTGGAAACTGAACAAGGATTAGAGAACGTGTTTGAAGAAATAATGACAGAAAATTTCCTCAATATAGGAAAGAAAAAACCCACACAAATCCAAGAAGCTCACAGAGTCCCAAGCAAAACGAACCCCAACAAACCGACACCAAGGCACATTATAATTAAACTGGCAAACACCGACGACTAAGTAAGAATCTTAAAAGCAGCCAGAGAGAAACAGAAAGTTACCTACAAAGGAACCCCCATAAGACTAGCTACTGACTTCTCAACAGAAATTCATCAGGCCAGAAAGGAATGGAATGAAATACACAAAGTCATGCAAAGGAAGGGTCTGAATCCAAGAATACTGTACCCTGCAAGACTCTCAATCAAAATTGAAGGTGAAATCAAAAGCTTCACAGACAAAAAAGGACTAAGGGAATATATTACGACCAAACCAGCAATGCAAGAAATGTTAAAGGGTCTGCTGTAATAAAAAGAAATAGGAAGCAAAGAAGGAACTCAGGGGTAAGGACTAAAATGGCAACAGATAAGTACTTATCAATAATAACTTTAAATGTAAATGGATTAAATGCTCCAATCAAAAGACATAGGATAACCGACTGGATAAGAAAACATGATCCATATATCTGCTGTCCGCAAGAAACCCACCTGAGGAAAAGAGATGCACACAGATTGAGGGTGAAGGGATGGAAGATGGTATTTCAGGCAAATGGAAATGAAAAAAAAAGCTGGGGTTGCAATACTTATATCTGACAAATTAGATCTCAAAGTGAAGGACATAACAAGAGATAAAGAAGGCCACTTCATAATACTAAAGGGAACAATCCAACAAGAAGAAATAACTCTGGTAAACATATATGCACCCAATATAGGAGCACATAAATACATAAAAAAACTCTTGGAGGATATTAAGGGAGAGATTGAATACCCCACTGTCACTATTGGACAAATCCTCTAAACAAAAAATCAGAAAAGAAACATCAATCCTAAATGACTCACTAGACAAGATGGAATTAATTGACATCTTCAGAACATTTCACCCCAAAGCCACAGAATATACATTCTTCTCCAGTGCACATGGGTCATTTTCAAAGATAGATCATATGTTGGGTCATAAGAAAAGTCCCTTCAAATTTAAGAAGATAGAAATTATATCAAGCATTTTCTCAGACCACAGTGGCATAAAACTGGAAATCAACTATAATAAAAACAATAGAAAGAAATCAAACACATGGAGACTAAACAGCATGCTATTAAACAACGACTGGGTAACCAGAGAGATAAAGGAAGAAATCAAAAACATCATGGCAACAAATGACAATGACAACAAAACAATACAAAATTTATGGGACACAGTGAAAGCAGTCTTGAGAGGGAAGTTCATAGCCCTACAAGCCTACTGCAAAAAACAGGAAACAATGGTAATAAATTACCAAAATCTACAACTCAAAGAGCTAGAATGAGAACAACAAGGAAAGCCCAGTGTATGCAGAAGGAAGGAAATAGTGAAGGTCAGAGCAGAGATAAACAACTTGGAGACCAAAGAAACAATTCAGAAGATCAACAAAACAAAGAGCTGGTTCTTTGAAAGGATAAACAAGATTGATGGACCTCTTAGCCAGGTTCACCAAGAAGTAAAGAGAGAAGACCCAAATAAACAAAATCAGAAATGAAAGAGGAGAAATAACAACAGACCCTGTGGAAATACAAAGGATTGTTAAAAAATACTATGAACAACTCTATTCCAACAAATTGGACAACCTGCAAGAAATGGACATTTTCCTAGAAAAATATAACCTTCCAAAACTCAATGAGGAGGAAGCCAAACATCTCAATAGTCCAATAACTATGGAAGAAATTGAAGCAGTCATCAAAAAGCTTCCAGGAAATAAAAGCCTGGGACCAGATGGCTACACAGGAGACTTTTACCAAATATTCAAGGAAGAATTAAAACCTATCCTCCTCAGACTATTCAAAAACATTCAAGAAGAAGGAACACTTCCAAACACCTTCTATGAAGCCAGCATCACCCTAATATCAAAACCAGATAAAGACAACACAATGAAAGAGATTTATAGGCTAATATCTCTCATGAACATAGATGCCAAAATCCTCAACAAAATTCTAGCAAATTGGATCCAGCAGTACATCAGAAAGATCATACACCATGACCAAGCAGGATTCATCCCAGGAATGCAGGGATGGTACAATATCCACAAATCAATAAATGTGATACATCACATAAACAAATTGAGAGATAAAAATCACATAGTCATATCAATTGATGCAGAAAAAGCATTTGACAAAATCCAACACCCTTTCTTGATAAAAACTCTCAGCAAAGTGGGAATAGAAGGATCATACCTCAACATCATAAAAGCCATATATGATAAACCCACAGCTAACATCATACTCAATGGGCAAAACTAAAACCATTTCCCCTAAGAACAGGAACAAGACAGGGATGTCCACTCTCAGCTCTCCTGTTCGACATAGTACTGGAAGTATTAGCCATTGCAATTAGACAAGAAGAAGAAATAAAAGGCATCCAAATTGGAAAAGAAGAAGTAAAGCTGTCCTTATTTGCAGATGACATGATACTGTACATAAAAAACCCGAAGGACTCCATCCCAAAACTAATTGACTTAATAAATGAATTTGGCAATGTAGCAGGATACAAAGTTAATGCCAAGAAATCTGTGGCATTTCTGTAGACTAATAGTGAAATTATAGAAAGAGAAACTCAAAAAGCAATCCCATTTACCATTGCACCCAAAAAATTAAGATACCTAGGAATAAACCTAACTAAAGAGGTAAAAGACCTATATGCAGAAAACTACAGGACCCTGAAAAAAGAGATAGAGGAAGATGTTAACAGATGGAAGAGCATACCATGCTCATGGATTGGGAGAATCAAGATCATTAAAATGTCCATACTACCCAAAGCAATCTACATATTCAATGCACTACCGATTAAAATACCAATGACATATTTCACAGACCTAGAAAGAATTCTTCATAGATTCATCTGGAACAAAAAAAGACCATGAATAGCTACAGCAATTCTGAGAAAGAAGAATAAAGTTGGTGGGATCTCAATACCAGATCTCAAGCTATACTACAAAGTAACTGTTCTCAAAACAGCCTGGTACTGGCACAAGAACAGACATATAGACCAATGGAATAGAATAGAGAACCCAGATATCCACCCAAACCACTATGCTCAACTAATATCTGACAAAGGAGGCATGAACATTCAATGGAGCCAAGATAGCCTCTTCAATAAATGGTGTTGGGAAAATTGGACAGATACATGCAAAAAAATGAAACTGGACCACCAACTTACACCAAATACAAAAATAAACTCAAAATGGATACAGGACTTAAACATTAGAAGGGAAACCATAAAAATACTAGAGGAATCCACAGGCAGCACAATCTCAGACATATGCCTAAAGAACTTCTTCACTGATACTACTCCAAAAGGCAATGGAAGCTAAAGAAAAAATAAACAAATGGGACTACATCAAAATAAAAAGCTTTTGCACAGCAAAAGAAACCATCAACAAAACAACAAGACAGATCACTGTATGGGAGAACATATTTGCAAATGTTATCACTGATAAAGGTTTAATCTCCAAAATCTACAGCCAACTTATACAACTTAATAAAAGGAAGATAAACGATCCAATAAAAAAATGGGCAACGGACCTAAATAGAACCTTTTCAAAAGACGACAGAAGGAAGGCCAAGAGACACATGAAAACATGTTCAAAGTCATTAATCATCCGAGAGATGCAAATCAAAACGACAATGCGATACCATCTTACACCGGTCAGAATGGTAATCATCAACAAATCAACAAACGACAAGTGTTGGCGAGGATGCGGAGAAAAAGGAACCCTTGTGCACTGTTGGTGGGAATGCAGACTGGTGCAGCCACTGTGGAGAACCGTATGGAGTTTCCTCAAAAATCTAAAAATGGATCTCCCATTTGACCCTGTAATCCCACTCTTAGGAATTTATCCTAAGAAATTACAAACACCAATCAGAAAGGATATATGCACCCCTATGTTCATAGCAGCACAATTTACAATAGCTACAATTTGGAAACAGCCTAGGTGCCCATCAGCAGATGAGTGGATCAGAAAACCGTGGTACATCTACACAATGGAATTCTATGCTGCTATTAAAAAGAAGGAATTCTTACCATTTGCAGCAACCTGGTTGGAACTGGAGAACCTTATGCTTAGTGAAATAAGCCAGTCAATGAAGGAGAAGCATCACATGATCTCACTCACTTGTGGATAATAAAGAACATTATAAACTGATGAACAAAAGGATAGATACAGAGACAGTAAAGCTTCAAACAGATTGTGAAATTACAGCAGGAAGATTAAAGTTAGGTGAGCTAGATAAGAGATCAATCAAAGGACTTGTATGCATGCATATAAGTATAACTAATGAACATAGACACTGGGGGGTTGGGGTATGCCTGGGAGTGAGGGGGGGCAGTGGGGATATATGTATAAAACAATTAATAAAAATTTAAAAATAAATAAATAAATAAATGTCATCAACTCAAAGAGATCCTTCCTGGCTACTCTTTCGCAAATAATTTTTCTCTCTCTCTGTCTGTCTTTCAAACACACACATGCATGCACATGCACAAACACATGTGCACTGACACACATGTACACATGCAAACACACATGAATATAATTGCACAAGTAGATAAACATCATGCACTCAGAGACATATATGCACATATATGCACATACACATGCACATGTGTACCACTGCTACCACCATCATCACAGTTAGATTCAGGGACTGTTTTCTTTTTTTTCTCCTGTTTTTATTGATTTCTGAAAGAGAGTAAGGGAGAGGGAAAAAAGATAGAAATATTAATGATAGAAAAATATCATTGATCAGCTGCCTCCTACACATCACCTACTGGGGATCTGAGCCCACAACCCCTGACCTGGAACTGAACCAGTGACCTCTTGGTACATGGGTCAATGCTCAGTCACTGAGCCACACTGGCTGGGTGTGACTGTTCATTTTCTTTACAGCACTTACTGAATGTTTTTGTCTTGTTTGTTTAAACACATAGTATTGGTCTCCTTCATTTGAATGTAAACTCCAGACATTGGGGCTCATTTACTCTCTCCATAGTTATATATGAGGCACCTAGCCCAGTGCTGAGCACACTCTAAGTGCTAAAAAATATACTGAGTCTCAAATGAGCTGAGATTAGCTTGATTTTATATTAAACTGTAAAACAGAAATCAAGCTTGTTATTTAAATAGAGGGAAAGAACATATAAGGACTTCTGAAAAGGAAGAGTTAACAGCTAGTTTTGTGCTATTTGTTCTAGTCCTTGTTCAACCCTTACAATACTTATTCAAGGGATTACTATTCTAGTTTTAGATATGTGACTACCGAACCCAGGAGAAATGAGAATCCAGTTAAGGACTATGTACTGGGTCAAGCCCCATCCCTCATGGAATACTGCTTATCAAGCCATGAGCAACCAGCATTGGTGTCACAGAGCTCCCCTCCCCCACTCCATGCCCCACCCTCTGAGAACAGGCACAACAAACGTGGCTGTATGACTAGGAAAACATAGGCACTGGGTGCTGTATGTCTAGGCATCTTATTCATATATTGCCTCTCTTGATCATGTGCATTCTGCATGCAGATGGCTTTCAAAGCTTAACTCTCCTTAGAAATACCAGACACTCAAAGAAAGTTTCGAGGCCACCTGCCTTCAACTGTTCATGTATGGTTTTGAAAAATATTTAATCAAAACTCCTTGAAGATTAGAACGAGGATCAACAAACTATAGCTTGCTAGCTAAATGTGGACAGCTGTCTCTTTTTGTAAATAAGGTTTTGTGGAAACACATTCATTTACATATTTGTCTTTGACTGCTTTTGCCCTACAACTAAAGAATATATGGCCTCAAAGACCTAAACTATTTATTATTTGAATATTTATAGGAAAAGTTTTCCAACTCCTGAATTAGAGCATATAAACGAGACTCCCTTTTATTTTAACAGTGAAACTGATACCATTGTAATTAACTAGTAATTAATAACAGGAAAGGAGAAAATGGAAGGCCAGGTCTTATAGGTATGTCATTCGCTAGGAAGCTATAAGTATACATTTCCCAGGGGTTCAACAAACGGAAGACAGACACATGACCAGTAAAGGGAACTAACAAAAGTGCTTGCTGTCAATCATACCTGAGCACAGAAATGATTGGCCAGAAATAATTCTGAGGCCAGAATGCAAATCTGAAGATATTTGGATTATTTAATCCCCTGAACAAAGGAATTTACACTCTTGTACTTTGAGGACTTTTGGGACACTTGTTGCTTGGGGCACACTTTCCTGCATGTACACAATTGCTATCAGACTACAACTAGCCTGATGATGTACTGGACCTGACCCGACATGGCAAGGAAACTCTGGACATTAGCTTTGATTTTAGCGTTACTGAAACTCCAGCTATATTGTTTCTATGACTGGACAAAGGGAAATGAGACTTTGAAAACACAGGGATGTAATCCCAGGTTAAAACAAAAGAAATCCCTCATTCTACCATGTGAATCACAGAAAATTCTTTTTCTCAAGATATCATACAAACTCAAAGCCCAGCATCCAGCATGGATAAGGACTCCCCACTTCATCTGATAACAAAACATCAATTATTAATCAGTGCGAATTTATAAAATAGCGCTCAGTGCAAACAGAATCCTAACAAGTTTTGCTTACATAAAATTCTATCAGCCTCCTTTAGTCTTCTCTCAAAAAAAATACTTGTCTGCATATTACACTCTGGTTATTGTACTTACAATTTGTCATCACCATTAAACTATTGACAACTTGTTTACATTTCCCACCCTGCTGCTTCCAGCATAGTGTTTGTCATTGCCATACTTGTATGCTGTGATATTTTAAAAATGTTTCTGTGGGTTTTTTTGAAATATGTTTTATTGATTCTCTAAAAAATATGGATCACTTACAAATTTGTGTGTCATCCTTGCACAGGGGCCATGCTAATCTGTTCTGTATCTTTCCAATTTTAGTATTTCTGCTACTAAAGTGAGCACAATGCTTCAGTTTTTAAGACTCGCAGGAATCACCACTGCTCCCTCAGGAAAGCTGTTGTGGAATTGTTCACATTCTTTACTATTTACAATTGTACATATTCCTGAAAATGTTTCAATTACTAGATACTTAGAAGAAATTTTTTAAAAATAGTAATATTAAACATTATGAGCCAAGAAATTTTATCTTTTCTTCCTTACTTGTCTAGAACAATATCTTACAGAGAACAGACACTCAGTAAATGAATGAATAAAAGAGAGAACCAAGATGGTGGCATAAGGTATACACCTATACGAGCTGCCTCTCACAACCACACCAAAACTACAACTAAAAGACAAAACGACTATCCCCCCAGAACCACAGGAAAGCTGGTGGAATGGAAGTTCTACAACTAAAAGGAAAGAAAAAAATGCATTGAGACCTGGTAGGACATGCAGAGGCTCAGAAAGGCAGAGGTACGGAATCCGGCTGGCGTGCACTATTTTTTTTTCCAATTGGGAGGGAGTTATAAGTTCCAGACTCTCTGAACTCCACTTTCCGGCGAGATTCTGGGGACCCAGACTCATACAGGGAGAAACTGGACTGTCTACCATCAGCTCAGAAAGGAAGGGTGGCTCTCTCGCAGAGGTGCGCACAGGAATCATTGTTTACTGCGCTGGGGCACTGGAAGCGGGAAATGGAACAGAACTCTGCAGCCATTGCTGTTTGCCATGCCCAAGCCTAGTGATTCTCTGAGACCCCACCCTGCCCAATTTACAAACTCACCAAGCTGTGCTCAGCAGCTTTTGCATATGAATGGCCGGCCCTCTGGCAGCTTAATCTAACCAATTGCAACTGGGTCAGACAACACCAAAATTCTCAAACTCCAAGTAAAGAGGAGAAATCTACAGATCTCCCTGTAGCTCCTGCTGGGTGACCTCAGACACGAGCTGACTTGCACCTCCTTGGAGATCCAGGAACCAATGTACCTAGAGGTCAGTGTGAGATGACACCAGATTTCAATTCCTCACATATATAAGTGACACACTCAAAAGACAGAATCAGTGAGCACTAAAGCCCCACTGAAGCAAGTCCTACCCCATAGGGGTGTCGCTAGCACAGCAGTTCTTCCATTAATAGACACAGGTAAACCTCACAGTCAATTGGCCTGGAGGTCAATTCCTCCCAGTATACCAATAGAAATCAAGGCTTAACTACAACAAGACTGTATACCCAGCCCACGAAGGGGTGCACCAAGAGTGTCCACCTCTGGTGATTGGGGAGGTGGAGCTACTGGGCCATAAAGGACAACCAACACACAAAGTCACTCCATCAACAGAGGGAACAAAATGTGGAGACAAGAAACATGTCATGGATGAAAGAAATGGAAGAAAGCAAATGACTGGACATAGAGTTCAAAACCACATTTATAAGATTACTCAAGAATCTTCTACAAACTGCCGAGAAACTTAGTGAGGCCTTCAAGGATCCTAATGAGAATGCAAAAAAAAAAAAAAAAAAGGAAAAGGACCAGTCAGAAATTAGGCATACACTGTCTGAAATAAAGAATAATGTACAGAAATCCAACAGCACACTAGAGGACCTCAAGAACGAAACCAAAGATTTGAAATATGAGGAAACAAAAAACACCCTAACAGAAAAACAAAAAGAAAAAAGAGTCCAAAAATGTGAAGATTGTATAAGGAGCCTCCGGGACAACTTCAAGCATACCAACATCAGAATTATGGGGGTGCCAGAAGAAGAGAGAGAGCAAGACACTAAAAACCTATTTGAAGAAATAATGACTGAAAACTTTCCTTACCTGCTGAAAGAAATGGATTTACAAGTCCAGGAAGAATACAGAACCCCAAATAAAAGGAATCCAAAGAGGACCACACCAAGACACATTATAATTAAAATGTCAAGGCAAAAGACAAAAAGAGAATCTTGAAAGCAGCAAGAGAAAAACAGTTAGTTACCTACAAGGGAGTACCCTTACAATTTTCAGCTGATTTCTCAACAGAAACTATGCAGACCAGAAGGGAGTGGCAGGAAATATTCAAAGTGTTGAATAGCAAGAACTTACAACCAAGAGTGTTCTACCCAGTAAAGCTATCATTCAGAATTGAAGGTCAGATAAAGAGCTTCCCAGACAAGAAAAAGCTAAAGGAGTTCATCACCACCAAACCAGGATTATCTGAAATGCTGAAGGGTATTCTTTAAGAAAAGGAAGAAGAAGAAAAAGGTAAAGATAAAAATTATGAACAACAAAGTGATAACAAATACATACCTATCAACAAATGAATATAAAAATCAAGTGAATAAAAAATCCAATGGACAGAATAAACTGGTGAATATAATAGAATTAGGGGCATAGAAAGGGAATGGACTAACAATTCTCAGGGGAAAGGGGATGTGAGGGTTGTGGGAAGAGATTGGACAAAAATCTTACACCTATGGATAAGGACAGTGGTGAGAGATAAGGGCATGGGGTGGGGAGTGGGGAATCAGGTGGAGGGGAACTATGGGGGGAAAAAAGAGGAACATCTGTAATAAACTGAACAATAATGATTTATTTTTAAAAAGAAAATCTAAAAAAAAGAATGAATGAAAATTAAGTTCAAGTCACATTCTTTTATTATCCTATATAATAAAAGCCTAATATGCAAATCAACTGAATGGAGGAACAATTGGTAGAACGACCAGTCACTATGATGCCCACTGACCATCAGGGGGCAGAAGCTCAATGCAGGAGCTTCAGGCCCTAGGCCAGCCAAGACTGGTGCCAATGGGGGCTTCTGATTACCCTGCCAGTCACCCGGTAGAGGGTGGTGACTGGAGGCAGGGGCTGCAGGAAGCAGGGCTGGCAGGCAAGGAGTGGTGGAGGGGGGGCAGGACTGATGAATGGGTGGAGCCAGGTCAGTCAAGGCAGGTGCCAACAAAGGCCTCTTATTGCCCTGCCGATTGCCTCACAAATTGGCCCTGATTACCGGCCAGGCCTAACCCTACCCATGTATAAATTTTGTGCACCAGGCCTCTAGTTCTATATAAATGGGTTTAAAAAATACTCTTTTTCTGGAATCATCATTCTTGAATAAATTTATCACTTTATATTTCTGTGTTTTTTTTTCTGAGTATAGAATCACTTAAAATCAAATTACAGTAGTCTGAATCTAGCTGCTAATCCTTAGGAGGTAGTTTTCTGTGACCACATTCCGTGCCCACACAGGGCAGGGAGACAATTCTGAACTTGAGCCTGGACTTGCAAACTCTGGGAATTTGTTTCCCACAACTTGTCTCTGCTCTCAGGCAGGGAGACTGAGCTGAATCTGAGCCTATCTGCTCATCTTTAGGGAGGTAGTTTTCTGCAACCAGATTCTGCACCCATGCAGGGCAAAGGGACAGCACCGAACTTGAGCCCAGACTTGTGAACTCTGTGAATTTGTTTCCTGTGACTAATCTCTGCTCCCAGGCAGGGAGGCAGTTCTGAATTTGAGCATAGGCACACGACCTTGGGGAAATTGTTTTCTGCAACCAGATCCTGCACCCACGCAGGGAGACATCACTGAATTTGAGCCTGGGTATGCAAACTCAGGGAGTCTGTTTCTCATGACCAGACCCTGCACCTTAGCAGAGAGGCTGCGTTGAATTTGAACCTGGATGTGAGGACTCAAGGGGTTTGTTCCCCACGACCAGACCCTGTGCCCACACAGGGAGGCAGTGCTAAATTTGAGCCTGGATGCATGGACACAGGGAGTTTGTTTTTCACTGTGCATACCCATGTGACCAGACCCCACACCTACACTAAGTGGCAGTGCCACCTGACTTTGATTCAGGGCAAGCTCACACAGAAGGGTGTTTACCGCAGGACAGAAGTGGACCTCCAGCCAACATAGTGCAACTGAGCAACCCAGTCTCCCAAGAAGATTGGGGACCCTGAATCTCCATGCAAGAGGCAGCAATGAACACCAGTATACTCTGTTCCTCATTGCATGTGTCTGGGATCCTTATTCCAGTACATTCACACTAAGAGCCAGTGACTCCATTCTTGGCTCATGTGCACACAGGGATCCTGATTCTTAGTGCAAGGTAGCACCAAGCAACAAAGACTCTGATACTCAATTCTCAGCATAGACACAGGGAGCCTCTGACTCCTGACACTCAAAAGGGGACTTTGGTTTTTGGCAATGACAGTGGGTCCTCAGTTTCAACATGGCACAGGCCACACTAAGTCCCTAATTCTAGGTGCACATGCAAGGTCACACTAAGCAACTATGACTCTGAATCAGGGTGAGCCTGGCTCCCACCAACTCATAGCAACTACATGTCTTGGTGTCAGAGCTCTTCAGTGACACATGGGGGGTGCAAAACTCCTACTGCACATGCCCAGGCCCCTGAAATTCAACATTTGAACCTTGTGTTGATAGTCAGAATGGGAGACAATGAAGCAATCCCCAGAGGAAAGAAAAGGAGAAATCACCAAGAAAGTAAATAAGTGAAATGGAAGCATGCAACATGACAGAGAAAGAATTCAGAGTAATGGTCATACACTGGATGGACCAAAAAATCAACAACCTATGCAAAAATCAGGAAGAAATGAAAAATGATATAGCTACAATAAAAAACACCATGGAAGGCTTCAACCATAGACTAGAAGAAGCAGATGACTGAATCAGCAAGTTAGAAGATCAGTTACAGAAAGAAGCTCAATCTGAACAGCAAGTAGAGAAAAAACTTAAAAAGCAGGAGAGCTTAAGGGAGCTTTGGGACAATGCAAAATGAAATAACTTACATACAATAGGACTTCCAGAAGGACAAGAAGAGCAAAAAGGATTAGAAAAGTTATTTGAAGAAATAATGACAGAAATCTTCCCTGATATGGGGAAGAGAAATGTTACTCAAGTACAGAGAGTCCCAAAAAGGATGAATCCCAAAACACCCACACCAAGACATGCCATAATTACAATGGCAAATGTTATTGACAAAGAGAGAATCTTAAAGGCTGCAAGACAGAGATAGAGAGTTATCTACAAAGGATCCCCCATCAGATTATCAAAGGATTTCTCAACAGAAACACACCAAGCTAGAAGGGAATGGAAGGAGATATACAAAGTGATACAAAGCAAGGGACTGAATCTAAGAATATTCTATCCAATAAGACTATCAATCAAAATTGAAGGAGAAATCAAGAGCTTCACAGACATAAAAAAGGCTAAGGGAGTTTATCACTACAAAGCCAGCAATGCAGGAAATGCTAAAGGGAATGCTATAAAAAGAAGGAACAGAAAAGTAAGAATGAACACGGCCTCAAAAAACAAAAATGACTACAAACAAGTACCTTTCAAAAATAACTTTAAACTTAAGTGGACTAAATGCTCCAATCAAAAGATATCAAGTGTCTGAATGGGTAAAAAAACATGACCCATATATATGTGGTCTACAAGAGACTCACCTCAGAACAAGGGACAAACACAGACTGAAAGTGAAGGGATGGAAAAATATCTTTTAGGCAAATGGAAATGAAAAAAATAAAACTGGGGTAGCAATATTTATATCTGACAAAATAGACCTCAAAATGAAGGCCATAACAAGAGATAAGGAAGGCCACTTCATAATACTAAAGGGATTGATACAACAAGAAGATATAACCCTGGTAAACATATATGCACCCAATGCAGGAGCACCCAAATACATAAAAAATCTTCTGAAAGATATCAAGAGAGAGATCAACAACAATACAATCATAATAGGGGACTTTAATATACCACTGACATCACTGGATAAGTTCTCTAGACAAAAAATCAGCAAAGAAACAACAATCCTAAATGACTCACTAGATCAGATGGACTTAATTGATATCTTCAGAACATTTCACCCCAAAGCCATGGAATATCCATTCTTCTCAAATGCACATGGGACATTTTCAAAAATAGACCACATACTGGATCACAAGCAAAGTATCCCCAAATTCAAGAAGATTGAAATCATACGAAACATCTTTTCAGACTATAATGGCATAATATTAGAAATAAACTACAATAAAAACAATCTAGCCAAAACCAGTTTGGCTCAGTGGATAGAGCATCAGTTTGCAGACTGAAGGATCCCAGGTTCAATTCCGGTCAAGGGCATGTACCTTGGTTGTGGGCACATCCTCAGTAGAGAATGTGCAAGAGGCAGCTGATCGATGTCTCTCTCATCAATATTTCTAACTCTCTTTCCCTCTCCCTTCTTCTCTGTAAAAATTCAATAAAATATATTTAAAAAAAACAACTAAAAAAACAATCCAAAATACTCAAACACTTGGAAGCTGAATAGCATGTTATTAAATATTGATTGGGTTACCAATGAGATCAAAGAAGAAATTAAAAACATCTGACAACTAATAACAAAAAAATATAACAATCCAAAAACCTATGGGACACAATGAAAGCAGTCCTGAGAGGGAAGTTTATAGCTCACAGGCTTACCTCAAAAAACAAGAAAAAATGGTAGTAAATCATTTAATGCTACAACTCACAGAATTAAAAAGAGCAACAAGAAAAGTCCTGAGTAAACAGAAGGAAGGAGATAATAAAGATTAGGGCAGAGACAAAAAAAAAACATACAAAAGATCAATGAAACCAAGAGCTAGTTATTTGAAAGAATAAACAAGATTGATGAACCTCTAGTCAGGCTTACCAAGAAACAAAGAGAGAGGACTCAAATAAACAAAATCAGAAATGATAGAGGTGAAATAACCACAGACCCCATAGAAATACAAAGGATTGTTAAAAAATATTATGAACAACTCTATTCCAACAAAGTAGACAACCTGGAGGAAATGGACATGTTCCTAGAAAAATATAACCTTCTGAAACTCAATCAGGAAGATTCTAGAAATCTCAATAGGTCAATAACGATGGAAGAAATTGAAGCAGTCATCAAAAAGCTTCCAGCAAACAAAAGCCCAGGCCCAGACAGCTTCACAGGAGAGTTATAACAAACATTCAAGGAAGAACAAAACCTATCCTCAGACTATTTCAAAAATTTCAAGAGAAGGGAACACTTCCAAACTCATTCTATGAAGCCAGCATCACCCTAATACCAAAACCAGCTAAAGACAACACAATGAAAGAGAATTACAGGCTAAGGGAGTTTATCACTTCAAAGCCAGCAATGCAAGAAATGCTAAAGAGAATATCCCTCAGGAACATAGATGCCAAAATCCTCAACAAAATTCCAGCAAATCGGATTCAGCAGTACATCAGAAAGATCATACACCATGACCAAAGAGGATTTATCTCAGGGATGCAAGGATGGTACAATATCTGCAAAGCAATAAATGTAATATATCATATAAACAAATTGAAGGAGAAAAATCTAGTCATATCAATTGATGCAGAAAAAGCATTTGACAAAATCCAACACCCTTTCTTGATAAAAACTCTCAGCTAAGTGGGAATAGAAGAATCATACCTCAACATCATAAAACCCATATATGATAAACCCACAGCCAGCATCACACTCAATGGGCAAAAACTAAAGCCATTTCCCCTAAAAACAGAAACAAGACTAGGGATGCCCTCTCTCACCACTCCTGTTCAATATAGTACTGAAAGTACTAGCCATTGCTATCAAGCAAGAAGAAGAAATAAAGGGCATCCAAATTAGAAAAAAAGAAGTAAAACTCTCTTTATTCGCAGATGACATGATACTGTACATAGAAAACCCTAAAGATTCCATCAAAAAATTAGTAGACTTAATAAATGAACTTGGCAATGTAGCAGGATACAAAATTAATGCCAAGAAATCTAAGGCTTTTCTATATACCAATAGTGAACTTACAGGCCATGTTCATGAAGTGGTAGAATCAACATCATAAAAATGTCCATATTACCCAAAGCAATCTATAAATTCAATGCAATTCCCATTAAAATACCAACGGCATATTTCACAGACCTAGAACAAACTCTCCAAAAATTCATCTGGAATAAAAAAAGATTCTAAATAGCTGCAGCAATCTTGAGGAAGAAGAACAATGTAGGTGGGATCTCAATACCAGATATCAAGCTGTATTACAAAGCCACTGTAATAACAACCTGGTATTGGCACAAAAACAGACACATAGATCAATGGAAAAGAATAAAGAACCCAGAAATTGACTCAAATCACTATGCCCAATTAATATTCGACAAAGGAGGCATGAACATAACAATGGAATCAATCCAGTCTCTTCAATAAATGGTGTTAGGAAAATTGGACAGATACATGCAAAAAAATGAAACTAGACCACCAACTTACACCATACACAAAAATAAACTCAAAGTGAATAAAGGACTTAAACATAAGATGGGAAACCATAAAAATACTAGAGGAATCCATAGTCAGCAAAATCTCAGACATATGCCAAAGAAAGTTCTTCACTGATACTGCTCCTAGGGCAATGGAAAATAGAGAACATAAACAAATGGGGCTACATCAAAATGAAAAGCTTTTGCACGGCAAAAGAAACCATCAACAAAACAACAAGAAGGCCCACTGTATAGGAGAACATATTTGCAAATGTTATCAAATCTACAGGGAACTCATACAACTCAACAAAAGGAAGATAAACAATCCAATCAAGAAATGGGCAATGGACCTAAATAAAAACTTTTCAAAAGAAGACAGAAGGAAGGCCAAGAGACATATGAAAGCATGCTCAAAGTCAATAATTATCTGAGAGATGCAAATCAAAATGACAATGCGGTATCATCTCACACCTGTCAAAATGGCTATCATCAACAAATCAATAAACGACAAATGTTGAAGAAGATGTGGATGAAAAGGAACCCTCGTGCATTGCTGATGGGAATGTAGACTGGTGCATCCACTGTGGAGAAGAGTATGGAGTTTCCTCAAAAAACTAAAAATGGAACTCCCATTTGACCCAGTAATACTACTTCTAGGAATATATCCCAAGAAGCTAGAAACATCAATCAGAAAGAATATCTGCACCCCTATGTTCATAGTAGCACAATTTACCATAGCTAAGATTTGGAAACAGCCTAAGTGCCCATCAGCACATCGTGGATTAAAAAACTGTGGTACATCTACACAATGGAATACTATGCTGCACTAAAAAAGAAGGAATTCCTACCATTTGTGACAACATGGATGGAACTGGAGAGCATTATGCTAAGTGAAATAAGCCAGTCAGAGAAAGAGAAATATCACATGATCTCACTCATTTTTGGGAAATAATGAACAACAAACTAATCACCAAAAACAGGTCCAGAAACAGGTAAGCATTGAGCAGACTGTCAAACCTCAGAGGAAAGGTAGGGGAGGGTGGGGGTAAGGCAGAGAGATCAAGCAAAGGACTTGTATGCATACATATAAGCCTATTCAGTGGACACAAACAATAGGTGGATGAAGACATTAGTGGGGTGGGGGTGGGAAAGGTAACGAGGCAATGAGCTCAGATATGTAATACCTTAATCAATAAAGAAATTAAAATGCAAAATTAATTAATTAATTAAAAATAAATTTATCACTTTATATTTCTGGTTTTTGCTGCATATAGAATCACTTAAAATCAAATTCCAGTAGTCTCCCCTTTTCTGAGGTTTTGCTTTCTGTGGTTTCAATTACTGCCACCAGTTGTTTTCTGAAAATATGAAATGGAAAATTCCAGAAATAAACAATTCATAACTTTTAAATATATGCCACTGCAAGCAGTGTTCTCACACCATTCCTCTCTGTCCCACCCCAGATGTGATTCATGCCTTTGTCCAGAATATCTGTGCTTTTTCCACTCCTTACCCATTAGTCATTTAGTAGCTGTCTGGGTTATCCTCTCTACTGTTATGGTATCACAGTGCTTGTGTCCATGTAACCCCTATTTTACTTAATGCCCAAAAGTGTAAGAGTACTGATGCTGGCAATTTAGATATGCCAAAACAGAAGCCATGAAATGCTTCCTTTAAGTGAAAAGATGAGTACAATACAATATTTTGAGAGTAAGACCATAATCACATAACTTTTATTGCAGTATATTGTTATAATTGCTCTATTTTATTATTAGTTATTATTGTTACTCTCTTACTGTGGTTAATCTTTTACTGTGACTAATCTATAAATTAAAATTTATCATAGTTATGCATGTATAAGAAAAACATAGTATATAGATACATTGTTTGGTATCATTCTTGATTTCAGGCATCCAAGGGAGGCAGGGGATACTTTGAATGTATCCTCCTTGGAGGGGGAAAGCTACTGTATGGCCTAGAGGAAAATTTGGACAATGTGCAAGAAAAAACTGCCCAGCCCTCGCCAGTTTGCATCCATGGATAGAGCATCAGGCCACAGACTAAAGGGTTGCAGGTTCGATTCTGGTCAAGAGCACGTACCTCGGTTGCAGGTTTGATCCCTGGCCCCCATAGGGGCATGTGTGGGAGGCAACCAATCAGTGTGTCTCTCTCACATTGATGCTTCTCTCTCCACATCTCACCCCTACTCTTCCACTCTCTCTAAAAATCAATGGAAAAATATCCTTGGGTGAGGACTAACAAACAAAAAAATAAACAGCAACAAAAAAACTTGCCCAACCTTATTCAAACTCTTGTGTATGGTTCCACTGGAAAGCAGTCATGGAAGCAGTCTATTTGTTTTTAATACTTACTTCACTACTTATAAGCCAAGGTAAGCTGGCTTTTAAAAATTTAATAGTGCCAATAAAGATAGATAAGTAGACTCATGTAACAGAATAGAGTCCAGAAATATATGGTCAAGTCACATATGTGGTCAGTTTATTTTTGAAAAAGATGCCAAGACAATTCAATGGAGAGAGGAAAATCTTTTAAAAAAATGATGGCGAAACAACTGGATACATGTAAGGAAAAAATTAATATCAACCCTCTATTTTCACCACACACAAATATTAACTCAACATGGATCCTAGAACTAAACACAAAAGCTATATAAATATATAAATATAAAAACTACAAAGTTTCTAGAAGAAAGCATAGGACAATATCTTTATGATCTTAATATTTGTAAAGTCTTCTTAGGCAAACTATGAAAATCACTAAACTTAAAAGAAAAATAATTTAAAAACTTCCTTCATATAAATTAGAAACTTATGCTCTTTAAAATATACCACTAAGAATTAAAAGGCAGGATTTATATCATATATATGTATATACATATACACATATATGTATATATGTAAACATATATATAGTCATATATGAAGGAATCTAGTTTATTTTTAAAGGGCAAAAGCTTTGAATATATTACTCACAATAGAAAGTGAATGAATAGTCAATAAACACATGAATTAAAACTCAACATCATTATGCAAATTAAAAACTCAGAAATACCACTATATTTACACTAGAATGGCTAAAATTAAAAAGATTGCTAATCTCAAGTATTAGTGAGGATATGGAAAAACTGGGACTCCCACACATTCCTGGTGGGAGGATGAAATATTACAACCACTCTGGAGAAATGCTTGTCAGTTTCTCAAAAGTTAAATCTATATCTGCCTGTTAACATAAGTATTCTATCTCTAAATAATTAAGTCAGAAAAGTGAAAATATAAGTTCACAAAAAGACATATACAAATCTTTATAATAGCTTTTACTCTTAGTGAAAAGCTGGAAACAACATAAGTATAATCAACAGGTAAATGAATAAACAAGTGATGACATATTCATGCAATAGAATATTAATCCACAATAAAAGTGAACAAACCTACTGATATACACAAGGACATGGACCCTTCTCAAAAACATTATTTTGAATTAAAGAAATCAGATACAAAAGAGTATATACTGAATCATTTCACATATGAAACCAATAAAACAGGCAGAGCTGAAAAGGTAAATAGGAGAAAGATCCGTGATTACTTGGTGGGTAGATGAGTGAGTGAGGAATGGACTATACAGGTTATTGGACATGTTATTGTACTGACATTGTTGGTGGTTAAGTAAATAATAATCATTTGTCAAAACTCATCTAATTGTATATTTAAAATGGGTGCATTTTATTGTATGTGAATTATATATCAGTAAAGATGACATAAAAGAGAAAATATAAATAGTCAAAAATGTGAACAGAAACTTAATAAAAGAGAGACAAATCCCCAGTGGCTCATGTAAAAATGCTCAACTTCATTAGTCACCAGGGAAATACAAACGAAACTACAGTAACATATAATTTCATACCCATTATAAAGTTAAACATACACCTGCCTTGTCATCCATCAATTTCAACCCAAGATCTAAACCCAGGATAAATGAAAACATATGTCTACCAAAAGATTTGTGAAAGAATATTTATAGCAGCTTTAGTTATAGGAGACCCAAACTGGAAACAAACCAAATACCAATCAATAGGATAGACAAACAAATGTAGAAAAATGCTGTAATGCAATAACACTCATCTCTAAAAAGAATTGAATTAGTGATGTATACAGCAACATGGAAAATTATAAACAAAGAGGGGTTGGTGAATATATACTATAAGCCAAGGCACAACATTCATGCATTGGGGGTGGGGGAAGTCCCTCAGCCAGGCCTGCACCCTCTCCAATCTGGGACCCCTTGGACATCCCTCTCACAGTCTGGGACCACTGCCTCCTAACCACTCACCTACCTGCCTGCCTGATCACCCTTAACTACTCTGCCTGCCTGCCTGATCACCCCTAACTGCTTCTCTGCCAGCCTTATCACCCCCTAACTGCTGCTCCGCTGCCTGCATGTTTGCCCCTAACCACCTCTGTCTCAGTCTCTGCCACTAACTCCAGAATGACATCCGGAAGGTCATTGTTTCTAATTAGCACATTATGCTTTTATTAGTATAGATTATGCTATTTACATAATTATTCTCTAGTGACAGAAATAGGAACAGTGGTTGTTATGGAGGGATGATTGATTGGAAGGGATGTGAGCAAACTGGGTAGAAGAAATGTCCTATATCTTCTGGGTAGAAGAAATGTCCTATATCTTGATTAAGGTGATAGGTTACATGATGTATATACTGATCAAACTCATTAATTTTAGGAACTTGAATTTAAGTTCCTAAGATCAGTTCAATTTCAAACCATGTAAATTTTATCTCAATTAATTAAAAAATCCACCATGTCAATTGAGTAACTATAGACTTTATCACCCTTTTCTTTCAATAATAATTTGACTAATAAACATATAATCTTAGATTAATATTAAAAACATATTTTATCTACTTTTCTTTGAAAAAATATTTTAAAAATCATCCCTTCAAAAGAAATTTCATTATTTTAGCTAGTAGAACATTCAATCCATATTGCCAGCATCATGCAATGAAATAAAATATTTGCTATTTTGTTTAATAATAGTTGAAGTATTTCTTACTATATACTGGTGAGAAAGAAGTGGAAGAGATCAAGATTATCTAAAATAAGTATCCCTTATTAGTTCAAAGGTAAGATTTGAGACTGGCTAGACAATAGAGAAAGAGCATGCCTTCTGAGAACCTCACCTTGTAACATTTGTTCTTTGTCTTTCTGTTTTGGCTTTTATGGTGGGCTGCTAGTAGAAAGAGGAGCAGAATAGCTAGGAGCTCCCAGTTCATATGCCCTCTTGCAGGAGTCCCTGTAGTATGGGAGGCTGCAGGAATAGGAACCCTAGCCTTTGTCTCCTGGATGTATCCTGGCAACCTGTCAACAAAAGGGACAGGACTGAGTTCTCTAGTAACAGATTGGAAAAATCCAAAACAAGGGTGGAAGAAACTCCAAAATAGAGAGCAAAATGGCTTCAGCTTTCTCTGAAGTGGACTTTACGAATGGACTGAGCATCAAACAGTCTGGTGAACTGAAGTCACAAGGATCATCTTGGCTTGAAAACAACTTTTTTATTTTCTAAGGAAGAAAAAGAAACAAACATTACTAAATGTCTTATTGATCTTTTCTAGAGTCTTCAAAAAAGTTCATCTATTTAGGAGAGCTGGGCCTCTTCTAAAAGAGGGAGATGGATATTCTCCATGACTCACAACGGATATCTGTGCTTTGGTCTAAAATGCAAGAAAATATAAGATGTAGAAGCTATGGTTAGTTTATTTTCCAATGTGCTCTAAGATAGCAAACATTTTTTAAAAAATAAGGTCAACTTTATAAAATGTATCTGAAATAATTTTTTGAACCTCATATTTAAAAATACTCTGATACATTACGCTAATTGTGGTGAATATAGTACTCTAAAAAGAGAAGCTACAAAACAGAATAAACAGTATGATATCATTAAATTCTCTCTCTCTCTCTCTCTCTCTCTCTCTCTCTGTGTGTGTGTGTGTGTGTGTGTGTGTGTGTGTGTGTGTGTGTATGTGTGCACACTATGTGTGTGATCTTAACTCAAAAAACATTCACCAAAATGTTAACAGTAGTAATTGTGGGATGATGAGATAAAACATCTTACTGAATGTCTCTTAGAGTTAGGAGTTGGGGAGGGAAAGAACCCTAATAGATTCCAAAACTGTACCTCATCCCCAGATAAATGAATTTGGATACAGGTGATTCACAAAACTGTTAGTTGTTGAAGTGATTTCAGACAACACTCTAAAGTCCTTCTTGGATAACAAAGTTCCACATCCCAACACTCTATAATGCTCAAACTATGGATAGATACATCCTCTACAGAGCTTTACCGATATCTCAATTTTACAGATATCTCAATTATAATTTATCACATAAAATAGTTACAGTTTGAATCCCTCTTCTGAAACCTTTCATAATATGCCATACATAAATGCTGAGGCATGTCTACAATGACCTAAAAGCTGCTGTGAGAGTGACTATTTATTGAGAGGGGGCAAGAAAACTTAGTTTTATATTTGGCTTTTTACCAACTTGTAAAGAGCCAAAGAAATATATTGGATCCTTGGCAATATATTTCTTACTTTACATGGTACGCTTTCTCAGCCCAATTGTCAGCTAAAAAAGATACTTCTCTAAACAAATCGCCTAATAAATAAAGACTATCCCAAATGCACACACAGTATCCAGGCCAGCGGCTGGCTATTTGGGTCAGATGGCAGAACAGATAGGAACTGCTGGCCTAGAACAGGACAACCCCAGGAAAACACAGAGTGGGCAGGTATTTCCATGCTAAAATAGGTCAAAGAGTTCTTCCTCAGACTGCTCTGGGATGCCTGGAAAATAGCCCCTGAAGCCCTGGGCACCTGTGTGCTAGCTGGGTAGTAAAGGTGTCTTCGCAGGCTGGTGGTGTTGCCAGACCACCAGCTGCCTTCTTGCAGTCACAGAGAGCTGCTTTTTGAAACTGGCTGCAGGGGAGCCTTTGTTTTCTCTGTAATTTTGGGCTCATTTGAAATTCACAGGTTTGTAGTTTCATCTTAAATTGAACTCCCTGGTATTCAAATTTATTTCATCCTGGCAAAACAGGCCTTCCTGGGTGCCTGCCCCTCTCTAACTGGGCTCCCCCACTCTCTCTCTCTCTCTCTCTCTCTCTCTCTCTCTCTCTCTCTCTCTCTCTCTCCCCCTCTCTCCCCCTCTCTCTTTCTCTTTGCCTCCCTCCCTTTTTCTCTGCCTTTTAATAGGGCCAACACTTTTAAGTGGCTTATTTTTAAAAAAATCAAATTCAAAAGGCATCTTGGACATTAAATAGCTCTTACAACACAACCTTTTGATGATTTAAGTGTAAATGAAGCAGAAACATATGGATTTCATTTCCCATAAATCACACACAGTCCCTAAAAAAAAAAAATCAAGAGAGAATGTGCTCAGCACGATGTATTCTGTTTGGTTGAACCCAAAACGTCTGAAAAATACTTGGAGGCTGATGAATCCAAAATATTTACCCACCCCTATTTATAACATGGCGGGGGAAAGCCCTTGATTTTCGGTGACAGCCAAACTGCTCACATCTGCCCAGTGGTCAACCAGCAACCAGCGAGTGCTTCAAGATAACTGTGTTCCTTCTTCTGTTCCCACTCCAGACACTTCACTCAACCTCAGATCAAAGACGCTGAAGCCCTTACGTACACAGAACTGGTCTGGTGTGGCACTGCTCAGGCTTCTCTCATCTAAAACAACTGAGAGTTGTTTCATGCTATTTGATGTCCAGTCATGTTTGTGTCACTGTGGGATAATGCCAGCCTCACCAATAATCCAGATCTGACCCCTTGTGGCAACAGCCCCGCCACAAGGAATTCTGGCTCATATCCCCTTCGTAAAACCACAGCTGTTGTGCCTGCACACCCCCTGACTTTTTCATTAAAGGAATAAATCATGGTTTTTATGTAGCAGAAAAGAATGCTGCTCCCTGCCAATATCACTGACGGTCCTGTTGTCTGTCTCTCCATTGATGCAAAGCCCAACTCTTACTCTGAAAACTACTGATAAGTTTATTTAAACTGGGCAGGGACTATGTGTGCAAGAATTTTTCTTTTTCTTTTTCTTTTCTTTTTTTTAACAACAGCAGCAGGAATTCAAACAGGATGTTTGTGAACTTTGGGAAAATAGGTCCACTGGGCTTCTTGTTCCCTTCTACTCAGTTGTTTACTTGGCCTTACCACTTAGCTCAGACACAGCGGGTGCCAGCCACCTGACACCCCTTATCTCAAATCCTTGAGCAACCCTATAAGGAGAAGCCTCAGTACCCTAATTTTATGGGTGATAAAATTAGGAGTAGAGGTTTTCGATGACTTGCCCCAATTGCAGAGTTAAATCTGGGGTTGAAATGTATGCCTTTCTGGTGCCCAGCAGCTCCCCTTCCACGGCCTCCAGTCACCCCTTGCAGTCTGACCTCCAAGGAAACTCATTTTGTTAAGACATACCTTTTGTCACAAGGAAAGTCCAGGCACAGCTTGAGTTTAATATACTACATTGAACATTGCAAAATGTGTCCTATGGAAGGTTAGAAATAAAAAGGGAAGATACACTTTGAATACAGACTTTTAAAACTCAAAAAAAAAGGAAAGTACATTTGATGTATTAGAGTCCTAACCAACAAGGTCAGAACTTAAATCCCTGAGGACTCCTTTCAGGGGGGTGTTTCTCAACCTTTTTTTCATTATTTCTTCTCTTTCCAATTGTATATCTATATATTTTTTTCTCTCATTTCCCAACCATGAACTTTAATAACACAAATATATCTTATATTAGCTTATGTATTATGTGCCTTTGGTGGGGCACAAACCAATGTATTATCTGAAATTATGTCACCTCCAAAGCCAATTTTTACTGCCTCTGTGGGAATGCAGGCCTAACAGATATACATCCAAAGAGCTGACAATGTTGGCCTCAGATAATCTTATGGTCAAACTGACATACAGAAAAAATGACCACAAGGCCACAGAAACCATGGAAACCCTTCCTAAATTGTCAAAACAAAAAAGCATAGCAAATTGTTCCTTAACTGTATTCAAGAAATAAATGCATTAGTTTGAGAAAGGCAATAAGCGTATCATATTTCCTATGCACTTGAGTGGTTTTTATCATAAAAATGGAACTTTTGGAGCTGAAGTATACTTTAAAATAGCCTCTAGTCCAGGCAACTGTCTTCAGACAAAAAGACAGTACTGGCCTAAATTTTTTAAATTGATGAGGCACCTAAGCAGAGGACATTATTATTTATTTATGTGCCACAGATTTAAACTCAAACTCCACAATTTTTTTTTCAAAACACTCTCTTGTTTTATCTTTGGAATAAATACAAACATTGCAAGGGCAGATGGAAGGATTTCTTTCTTTTGATCCCCCTTCCTATGCACAGGGGATATTTCTTCAGTATTCTATCTTACACTCTATGGATAATAAAATATTTTGTCTATACTATGCTATAAAACCTCCTGTTTCAAGGGCCTGAAATTTTAAGTATCTGTTGAGTCTAGACGACACATCACACATTCTGGCTTGCCAAACTGTCCACGCACAGCTCTCCACCCTGCTGTCCCACTTCTTGTTCAACATCCACTAAACCAAAGCATGCACAGTACTTGTTCATAGTAGGTGCTGAATAAATATTTGCCTACTAAGCTGAGTACACATTTTGTTAAAAGTAATAGTAATAGTGACCAGGCTGGTTGAAGATAACTAAAACTTACAAGATGTGAAGGCTAGATTAATACTTAAAGTTTTCTACTAAATGCACTATAGACATTTTGAAATAATTCTGCCTTTCCGTTTAGAGAACTGGCAGAAGTCCAATGCCTTGTGGCATGTGAACAATAAATGTTTAAAAAATACTTGGTCACTAGTTTATTGCCCACAGATTTTCAAAGCTGGTTTAAATTAAGTGGTTCATTGCTGATAATAGTCTAATATTTACCTTTTCATGTGCATTTTATGAAAAGCATTTCAACTCTTAATTGAAAACAGTAAGTTATAAGGAATTCCCTCAGTCTCATTTCTTCTGTAAATCTCACAGGGAGGGACATTTCTTCTCTGGTACTTTGCTTCTGGGTTAGTCCCTCCTTCCTGACACCTTTAATTGCTGCTATTCTACGGCTTCTTCCCCTCAATTTTCATTCAGTCTCAGGTGTCCTCTGTCTTAAAAACTTAATCTGCATTTGGTCTGGGCAACCACCCTCTTCTTGGTAAAGAGTGGTCTGTCACTGCCTCCATCCTCCTCACAGCTTCCCTCATTTGTTTAAGCCTCTCTAGCCTATCATCTTGATTCTATTCTTTTCTCTCACTTGAAGCATCTTCTAAGAACATCATTAGTGTCATTTCAATCAATTCATACAAGAGTTTTTCCAGTTTCCATTACCGACAATATTTTTATGGGTTTTATACTGTCAACCTCACACTTATTAGAAATCCTCTGCTCTCGTAAATACTCATTGAATAAAAAGTACAAATTCGTCACACTGACTTCAAGACCTGATGAATAGAAATATACTCTACCCAAGAAGTAAAGCATGCAAACCCACAGTCCCAGCCTGCAGTTCCTTGTGTAGAGGCTGTTGGTCACCACCTAAAAGAGTGGGGAGATAGATGGCCCTGGTTAGTAAGCAGCCCTGTATTCTGAGACTTAGAAAGGAAGAAGAGAGGTTACTCTAGTCCTGTACCAGGCGATTTGCTATTGAGTCCTCTCTTTGCTATTGTAGGATGAAGTTGTCTGTCTCTCCTCTCTCCCTGATTTTCTATAGGTTTTTGCTGAAATCGAAACATAGCTAGAAAAATAACTTGTGAAAGCTTTACCAAGGCATTGATCAATATCAGCAAGACCAAATTTGTTTGCCTTGTAGAAGCATCCCTGAACTCTGCAAGAAGTCTCAGGCTGACTCTTGTAGATGCTATTTCCCTGTTTTCCCAGGGAGCTGTGGAATGAAGCTAAACGGAGTGCACATGGTAAGGGAAACCAGCAGAAGACAAGATTTTCCAGACACCCACCCTAGTCTGACTCTGAACCAAAATGAAACTTGATAGGAAAATCACCCTCTGAATCAGTAGTTCAGAGATGATTGCTCCCTGTCTAGAGTTATTTCTGGTTGTCACATTTGAGGTGGAGGGAATGTTACTGTC
Source organism: Lasiurus cinereus (assembly GCA_011751065.1). Taxonomy (NCBI): domain Eukaryota; kingdom Metazoa; phylum Chordata; class Mammalia; order Chiroptera; family Vespertilionidae; genus Lasiurus; species Lasiurus cinereus. The sequence goes on from JAAGEH010002531.1 coordinate 5,908,441, forward strand.
ATCGAGTGGGTGGAAATAGAGGCCTGGGGTGCTGCTAAACTTCCTACAATGCAAAACTCAGCCCTGCACAGCAAAGAATTATCTTGTTGAAATGTCAATAATGCCAAGGCTGAGTCTGATGCTCTGAACTCTCCATGTGTTGAAATAAGAAGGCTTTCTTTCTAGAATAGGCTGTGTTCACCGGCTCTTTCCAGACTCATGATGCATAACTAAGGGATTGCATTACAAATGAAACAGCAGGCCCAGAGTCTAAATAGCTTAGTCATTCTTCTGTAGCCAATAAGGGAGGACACCTTTGAAATGTGAACACAGGCCCTGTGACTTCAGAGCCTACATTCTTTTCCACATCACCTGCCCTGGGCAGGGAGGCGCAGACACTCAGTTGTATGTGACTAAGGATGAAATCACTCTGGTAATGCAAAAGACAGAGAAAGTGTAAGGACAGAGAAACCATCTTCCCCTATGAAGGCTGTAATGGAATTAGAGTGGGTGGGAATAAAGCTAAGAGCTGTCTGAAGTGTGGGCCAGTACATACTCTGGGTATGAGGACAGAGCCCAGTTACAGGAAAATACTCAGACAAGGTCTGCTCAGCTGCTCAAGGGCAGCCACACCAAAGTTGCTCCTAGATAAAGCAAAGACAGGCAGAGACTCTTGTGAAGTGATAATCCCAGTCAGGCGAATGTGGTCTGAACCAAGTTCTGCCCTTAAATGTGCCTTGTTTGTTATAGTCCCTGGGCCTTTAGCCACCCTCCTCTCCTGTCACCTACGGGAATTTCCACCCCAAGAACTTCCTCCTTCCCGTCTTATGTCCCTAATGTTCTTTCTCAGAACAGCCTCTCAATACACAGCCATTGACTTTTGAACTTTTTGACTAGGAAGATACTGGTTTTGGTTCCTATTGTTATTATTCACAACAAATTATGTCTCCATCAGACTCGGAATGAAAAATGTTGTTTTCTATAATATTGGATTTCCTACTTTAAAAACTATTCGCTATGTCCTGGTTGGTGTGGCTCAATGATTAAAGCACCAGCCAGGAAGAGAGAGAGAGAGAGAGCTATTTTTGAAGTCTATATTCTATTTCACTTCATTTTAGAAAAAAGGCACCTAATATCCAGAGTAAAATATCCATCCAGTTTAATGTAGAGCCAAGAAAAATATAGTCCTTCTCACTCTCTTGATATTACACTTATTTTCTTGAATGGAATATATACATAAGTGAAAACAGGGCATACACGAAAAAATAAATTCTTTTCCCACTCCTGACTCACTAGGTTCCTACTCTAAGACCTTCTCCCTCAGTAATCTCTGTAACCAACTTCTTGTGCATCCTTCCTGGATATCTATGCATTTACAGATGCAAACTATGTGTGAGCATCACCTCCTGACCTGCAGGCTGCTGCACTTCCCATTCCTCTCTGCGACAACTGTGGCTTCTATTGCTCAAGATGAGCCATGACAAAACAGATGACACATTCATGCTGCTGAAGGGAAACTCGGTGACTCAGACACAAATTGTTCCACACACCTTTCATCCTCATTACCAGGTAACTCTGCCAAGGTCAAGTGGTGACATTCTGATTTACCACTGAGTAGACTGGATACAATTCACATTTGACGAGAATCTGAAAGTCAAATACCAAAAAGAGAAAAAAATATTTTCTTAAGGCCTCCGGTTTCGTAATTTAACTTGCTTTTTTGCTTTGTTGAAAACATCATTTTCCTTTTAGTTCAATGAACACCATCTATCTGAAAGAATAAAAACAGGACTCTTCCCCAAATCCCTAATTAACCACCAAAGCTTTAAATTCAAGATCCAGTTTTACTACATTCCTGAAATCTCCATTTAGCATCTCAGAGAACAAGGACCAAGGAGCCTCCCTGTTTTGACTAGCCAGATTAGGTTGAGCCAAATCCAGGCTTCAGGTATGGAATGCAAATTTGGCTAGCTGTGGCTCTGCCATTTACAAGAACCTGCATTCAGATAAATCAGAGATACATTTCTCCTGGCTATAGCAAGCTTTTTAAATAGTGACTTCAGCCCTCCTAAGGTTTTTGTCCGGGTTGCCTGAAAGTGGACAATTTTCACAAGTTTGCTTTGGCACCTGTGGCATGAATTTTTATTGAAAGTCACAGTTGTTTTAGTGGGCACCACCGTCTGCCAGCAGATCTCTGTAAGGGCCTCCCAGCCAATTTCATGAGAGCTATGTGCACCTAAAACATGCCAAGCTCTGTAAGGAGAGACCTGTCCTCCAATTCTTTGCTCCTCTGCACACGGCCACTGACTCATTTGCACTTTTGATCAGAGAGCACACTATTGAGTGTTTCTGCAGAATTTCTGAAATCAAACAGCCATCTCCCTATAGTAGACTCCTCTGTTTCTTCCCAGCAAAGATTCCTTTTTTTCTAAAGTTATACTAATTTATTCTATCAAATTAAACAGGCAAGGCAACATAAGAGAGATAGGTTCATTGGGAACACACATTTTTCATGGAATTAAACAAAATAAAGATTTGGTTGGGAAGAGATGGGAATCTAGCCTAAAACCCATTCTCAAAATGCCCTTTAAATAAACTGTGGGAAAGATGATTGATTTAGGAGGCTTCAAAAAAATATCAGGGGTATTTTGAGACCAGAGATATTTGATGATAGGAAAAGAAAAAAATAATAAGAAGAAGGACATCTGTTATAATTGAGAAGGCTAAAAAGGCTAATTCCAATGTAGCCCTGATAGTTGGGGCTAGTGATCTGAATCCAAGCCAGCAAGCTCAGTGTACATTCCTGATAACTTATAATTAATTCCCCATCTTTTTCCCAGATACTGGTCTTGCAGAACCTGTTACTGTGAACAGTGCACTACCCCAGAGCAAGGGTTATTAATGCTGGTACCAGACCAGACCATCAGATATGTCTGATGGGAGCCTTCTTGCAAGGCCCACGAAAAGGACTGTAAGCATAATCCATGTCTGTGGGACAAGGACCACAGGGAGCTATAAGGGAGGGCCCCATGCATGTTTCTTCACTCAGATTTGGAAGGCTGTTCCCTCAGTCTGCTGGCCTAATAAACAGTGTCCCTTCTTTTCTTTGAAGTGTCCTTGGTTTTCTTTGGTCTTTTGTAACATAATAATGGGGAAAATAAAATGCAGTAAGCATTGCTAAGAGAGTCCCTTGAAATAGTCGGGAGGCTACTGAGAAAGTGGAACTTATGCACTTCTTGGAACAATTGTTAAGTTGCTAAATTCAGCCCAAACCAGAACAACAAGTGTTCTGGATCCATGATTGTTATGTGGACTTTATCTCCTACTCATCATGATGACCAGACCATCTGCATACTTTACATTGAAAGGAACCAATTTTGACAACTAGCATGCTCATTTACATAATAGATCTAATCAATCCCAACTGACCTAGCCAGCATCCTCCATTTACACGGAGGTTGGAGGACATAAATGGGAATATCTCCTATGACTTTGCCCTTATTAACCCTGACTTTTTTTGCAAATAAATTTAGGTTAGTACTTGAATCTGTGCTCACATTGTAATTCTTTCTTTGCTTAAAGAAACCTATTTATTCTTTATAACAGCCTAAACTTCTTTTGCTGTTGTTAAGTTATTTTTATATTTTCACACATAAATCATCACATAATCACCAGGAAGTCAAACCAAAATTAGTTTAAATTCAAGTTTATAAGGGCTTTGCCCCAAGAATGAGAATTTTCCTTTTTTTCCTTTATCTTCTTATTTTTTTCTATATGCTATTTTATCATTGTGTTTTGTTACTTTGTATGATTGGCAAGCTCATTAGAATTTTACTTCATGGACACTTAAGAAGGCTTAGCTTATTGATGGCTCAACCTTGAAACAACACAATTCTCATTTAAAAATCAGGCTAAATGTTATGCAACCCGCCCTTCCCTCCCCCCTCCCCCCCACCTAAGCAGACTGGGGACCCTGATTCTCCACATGAGAGGTAGCTATGAGCACCTGTGACTTGGTTCTCATTGAGCACACATGGGAACTCTGTTTCTCATCATGCACACATGGGATCCCTGATTTTCAGTGCATGCACACTGAGCACCTATATCTTCAGTTCTCAGTTCATGCCCTCATAGGGACCCTGATTCAAGATATGAGGCTGCACCAAATGACAGAGACTCTAATACTTGGTTCTCAGTGCATGCACAGAGGGTCTCTGATTCTTGGTACAAGCTAGGGGAGTCTGATTTTCAGTGTATGCCCATAAGGACTATTTTTTTTCAGTTTGGCACATGCAGGGTCCCTGATTTTGGTGCACACACAAGGCTGCACTAAGCGCTGGTGACACTGATTCTCTGCATACATGGCTGCCATCGATCCATGGCAGCCACATACCTCAGTGTCAGAGCTCTTCAGTAACACTTGGGTGGTGCAAGGCTCCCATTGCATACATCTCAGGCCCCTGCAACTCAGTTTTTGAACCTTCTTGTGATATTTAGAATGGGGAAACAACAAAACAATCCCCAGAGGAAAGAAAAAGAGAAATTGCCAACAAAGGAAATAAGTGAAACTAAGGATTGCAATATGACAGAAAAAGAATTCAGAGTAATGGTCATACAGCTCATAAATTGGATGGATGAGAAAATCAACAAACTATGCAAAAATCAGGAAGAAATCAAATGTGATATAGCTATAATCAAAAATGCTATAGAAGGCTTCAACAGTAGACTAGAAGAAGCAGATGACCAAATTAATGAGTTAGAAGATCAGATAAGAAACAAGCCCAATCTGAACACCAACTGGAGAAAAAAATTAAAAAGCAGGAGGAGAGCCTAAGTGTGATCTGGGACAACAAAAATAAAGTAACATACATATAATAGGGCTGCCAGAGGGACAAGAAAAGCAGCAAAGATTAGAGAATCTATTTGAAGAAAAAATGACAGGAAACTTCCCTGACATGGGGAAGAAAAAAGTCACACAAGTATAGAGATTTCCAAGCAAGATGAATCCCAAAAGACCCACACCAAGACTTGTCATAATTATAATGGCAAATGTTAACAACAAAGAGAGAATCTTAAAGGCTGCAAGACAGAGACAGAGCATTACCTACAAAGGATCCTCCATCGATTATCAAATGATTTCTCAACAGAAACACACCAAGCTAAAAGAAAATAGAATGAATTATACAAAGTGATGCAAAGCAAAGGACTGCATCCAAAAATACTCTATCCAGCAAGGCTATCAATCAAAATTGAAGGAGAAATCAGGAGCTTTGCAGATAAAAAAAATGCTAAGGGAATTTATCACTACTAAGCTAGCAATACAAGAAATGCTAAAGGGAATGCTGTAAAAAAGAAGAAATAGAAAGGGAGGAAGGAACACAGGCATAAAACACAAACAAGTACCTATCCTATCTAATAAAGAGGCAATATGCTAATTGCCGATCATGCCCTCACAAAGATGGTGGTGCCCACAGACAATAAAGAGGGAATAGGCTAATTGACTGCCAAGCCCTCAAAGATGGCAGCACCCTCAGCCACAAGATGACAGCGCCTAGTCTCTTCAGCCCTGCCGGGGTGGCAGGCATGTGGCACAGTGAGGCCTGCACCCTGGTGGGTCCGGCTGTGCTGTGTGCCTGTCTCTGGAGTCCCTCAGTCTCTTCAGCCACCCAGCTACCCAGGGCTGGCCCGAGGCATAAGCAAGTCTCAGGTGGCAGCTGCCCAGCCACCCAGGGTTGCTCAAGGCTCAGGTAACCATGGCCAGCTGAGGCTTGTGCTGCCAGCAGTGGCAGCAGCAGAAGTGTGATGGGGGCATTGCCTTTCCCTGATGACTGGGTTACGTCCCATCCCTGAGAGCTCTCAGACTGGAAGAGGGAGCAAGGCCAGGCTGAGGGACCCCTCTGACTACAGTGCATGAATTTTCATGCACCAGACCTCTAGTAAATAATAACATTAAACATAAATGAACTAAATGCTTCAATCAAAAGACATCAAGTGACTAAATGGATAAAAAAAGATGACCTGTATATATTCTGTCTACAGGAAATCCACCTCAGAACAAGGGACTCTACACAGACTGAATGTGAAGAAATGGAAAAATATCTATCAGGAAAATGGAAATGAAAAAAAAAAAAAAGCTGGGGCAGCAATACTTATATCTGACAAAATAGACCTCAAAGTGAAGACCATAACAAGAGACAAGGAAGGCCACTTCATAATTCTAAAGGGATCGATACAACAAGAGGATATAACTTTGGTAAACATAATGCAGGAGCACCTAAATGCAAAAAAAAAACAAAACTTCTGGAAGATATCAGGGGAGAGATTGAGAGCAATATAATCATAGTAGGAGACTTTAATACCCCATTAACATCACTAGATAAATCTTCTAGCATGTTAAGTGCCAAACTTGTGACTGACATGGAGCTTAATGTGCTAGACAAAAAATTAGCAAAGAAACAGTAATCCTAAACAACTCACTAGATCAGATGTACTTAATCGACATCTTTAGAACATTCCACCCCCAAACTACAGAATATACATTTTTCTCAAGTGCACATGGGACATTTTCACAGATAGACCACATGACACAGGCAAAGTCTCTCCAAATTCATGAAGATTGAAATCATATCAAGCATCTTCTCAGATCACAATAGAATAAAATTAGAAATCAAGTACAATAAAAACAGTCACAAAAATTCAAACACTTGGAGGCTGAATAGCATACTATTAAACAATGACAGTTGCCAAAGAGATCAAAGAAGAAATAAAAAAACATCCTGAAAATAAATGACAATGAAAACACAACAATCCAAAATCTTTGGGACACAGTGAAAGCAGTCCTGAGAGGGAAGTTCATAGCATTATAGGCCTACCTTAAAAACAACAACAGCCGAAACCGGTTTGGCTCAGTGGATAGAGCATCGGCCTGCGGACTGAAAGGTCCCAGGTTCGATTCCGGTCAAGGGCATGTGCCTTGGTTGTGGGCACATCTCCAGTGGGGGGGGTGGTGCAGAAAGCAGCTGATAGATGTCTCTCTCTCATTGATGTTTCTAACTTTCTATCCCTCTCCCTTCCTCTCTGTAAAAAATCAATAAAAATATATTAAAAAAAACAACAACAACAAAAACTGGTAATAAACTATCTAAATCAGCAACTTGAAGAATTAGAAAGAGAAGAACAAGAAAACCCCAGAGTGAGCAGAAGGAAGGAAATAATGAAGATGAGAGCAGAAATAAATGACATAGAGACCAAAAAACAAAAAACAAACAAACAAAAAAATATCAATGAAACCAAAAGCTAGTTCTTTGAAAGGGTAAAAAAGATTGATGAACCTCTAACTAGGTTCATCAAGAAACAAAGAGAGAGGACCCAAATAAACAAAATCAGAAATGAAAGAGGCAAAATAACAACAGAACCCACAAAAATATGAAGAATCACAAAAAAATACTATGAATAACTATTCCAACAAGCTGGTCAACCTAGAAGAAATGGACACATTCCTAGAAAAATATGACTTTCCAAAACTCAACCAGGAGGAATAAAAAAATCTGAATAGGCTGATATCTATGGAGGAAATTGAAGTAGTAATAAAAAACCTTCCAACAAACAAAAGCCCTGGACCAGACAGCTTTACAGGGGAGTTTTATCAAATACGCAAAGAAGAAATAAAACATATCTTCCTCAGACTAATCCAAAAAATTCAAGAGAAAGGAATACTTCCAAGATCTTTCTACAAAGCTAATATTATCCTAATCCCAAAACCAGTTAAAGACACCACCAAAAATGAGAACTACAGGCCAATATCCCTCATGAACATAGACACCAAAATTCTTAACAAAATCTAGCAAATCAAAGCCAGCATTACTTTAGAAAGATCATACACCCTGACCAGGTGGGATTTATTCCAGGGATGCAAGGATGGTACAATATCTGCAAATCAATAAATGTGATACACCACATAAACCATCTGAGTGATAAAAATCACATTATCATATCTATTGATGCAGAAAAAGCATTTGACAAAATCCAACACCCTTTCTTGACAAAAACTTTCAGCAAGGTGGGACTAGAAGGATCATACCTCAACATCATAAAAGTCATATATGACAAACCCACAATCAACATCATACTCAATGGGCAAAAACTAAAACCTTTTCCCCTAAGAACAGGAACAAGGCAGGGATACCCTCTCTCACACTCCTGTTTGACATAGTACTGGAAGTACTAGCCATTGTGATCAGACAACAAGAAGAAATAGAGGTATCCAAATTAGAAAAGAAGAAGTAAAACTATCCTTATTTGCAGATGACATGATATTGTACCTAGAAAATCCCAAAGACTCCATAAAAAAACTACTAGACTTAATAAATGAATTCGGCAATGTAGCAGGATACAAAATTAACATCCAGAAGCCTATGGCTGATTTATATACCAATAATGAACTCACAGAAAGAGGAACTAAAAAAGCAATCCCATTTACCATTGCAACAAAACAATTAAAATATCTAGGAATAAATTTAACCAAGGAAATAAAGGACCTGTACTCAGAAACCAACAACAAAACAATAAGAAAGCCTACTGCATGGGAGAATATATTTGTCAATGTTATCTCCAATAAGGGTTGAATCTACAACATTTACAAGTAACTCATACATCTCAACAAAAGGAAGATAAACAAACAAATCAAAAAATGGGCAAAGGACCTAAATAGAAACTTTTTCAAAGTGCACATATAGAAAGCCAAAAGACATATGAAAACATGCTAATCATCTGAGAGATGCAAAATCAAAACAACAATGAGGTACACCTGTCAGAATGGCTATATCATCAACAAATGACAAGTGCTGGAAGGATGTGGAAAAATAAGCCAGTCAATGAAAGAAAAATACCACATGATCTTACTCATTTGTGGATAATAAAGAACATTATATACTGATGAATGAAAATAGATACAGAGGCAAAGAAGTATTGAACAGACTGTCAAACTATAGCAGGAAGGCTGGGGAGATTTGGGGGTGGGGGTGGGGAGCTGGTAAGAGATCAACCAAAGGACTTATATGCATGCACATAAGCCATAACCAATGGATGCAGACACTGGGGGTGGGGGGTGTGAAGGCACAAGCCAGGGGGCAGGGAAGGCTGAGGAAGGTCAATGGGGAAAAAAGTATGTACTACTATTTGTAATACTTCAAACAATAATATAAAATTTAAAAAATAAATAAAATAAAAATCAGGTTAAAAATCTCACAATGCTAGTTATTTCATATTTATAAACAGCTTTCTTAATAAATTTTCATTAAAGCCAAAAAATTTATGCACAGCAGAAAAATATATATACATAAAATAGATTTTACTGGTGCTCTAGTGAAAAATTTTTTCATAACAACTGAAAAGAAACCTGTTATTTTACAATTTTCACCTTCCCTTCAATTATACTAGCTTTAATGTTTTTCCTTTGACTTTCCCTGGGTTAGACAGAGCTCTTAAACCTCAAGATTGTAAAAAACAAGGCGGCTCTCCAAAATCACGTGGGTAAAGTTTCAACCTGCTGTTAAAAATACCACTGGTGAGGCCAGTGCCTCATTCTCTGGGCAGGTTTCAAAGGCTCCATGAACTTAATGCCTCCCTGAGCAACACTGCACTGCAGGGAGCGTGGAGCTCTGCACACTCTGACTCTGGAGAAATACTGAGGCAAATCCTGGGAGCTGTCCCATTAATAGCCATTCTCTACCTCATTTGCCCTTTCTTGTTTCCCACTAAAGAGGCTTAAAAAAAAAAGGAATATTAATTTCCAATCCTTCCTCCCATCAAGGATAGTTGTGTTATCAAGCCCTGGTTAAAAAGATAAAAGAAAAAGTCAGAGCAATGCTTCTCAAAAGTTACTGTGCATTCAAATCACCCAGGATCTTGTTAAAATGCAGAATATGGATCATTAGTCAGGGTGGGACTTGAACTATTATTTTTAATGAGTTCCCAGGTGATGAACTATGTGGTCTGAGGACCACAATTTTAGTAGCAAGTTATTAAAGGTCATCTGGCAAGGACTTTTCTCCTTGATTTGGGCTGACATATGTAAGGAAAAGCTGTTTCCTGTCCTTTTTTTCCAGTTTATGGCTTTAGAATAGGATTGAAGAAGGATGCAAGTGTGGGCTGCATCAGCCATCTTCTGTCTAGGAGGGGTGGAAGCCAACATGCTGAGAACAGCAAAATAGAAAAATAAAAAGTGTCTAGGTATTCAATGATGTCATTATGCTATTGAAGTTAACTAATCCTGGGGCCTCCTACCTGCAGGCTTTTATTTTAATGGGATAATAAATATCATTACGGCTTAAATCACTATTTGTCATGTTCCCTATTGCATGCAACCAAATAATTCTTATTTATTACCTGAACTAAGTTGATCCATTCAAGACTGGGCTTATAACCAATTAGCCTAGAGGCAGATGTCAAGTCCACAGTCCATGGCCTACAGCAGTGGTCTGCAAACTGCAGCTCTGTTGACTAATGAGTTTGCCAATCACTGACCTAGACTCTCGATTCCAATAATTACAGGCTGTTGTTGTTCCTTGTGATTAAGCCTCTATCCTACTGTTTGGCAAACTCATTAGTCAACAGAGCCACAGTTTGCCCACCACTGGCCTATATAGTCACTAGGCCTGGATGATGGTAATTCTATGGTTGTGAATATTCTAGGAGCAGAGGGCATTCAGTCATGTGTTGCTGGGAGAGAAACTTATACTTAGGATGGTAGCAATTTGGTTTTTAATGGGTGGCATAGAAATGGGGAATAGAAGAATGGGAAGTTTCATTATTCTAATGAACCTATTTTAAGGAATGAGAGAATAATTGTTTCCCATGATTGGGGTAATAGGGTGAAGTTAGCTATTGAAACTCATTGGTATTCAAAAGCATTTTCTGATATTTGATACTATGGATATGGAATACTGAATTAGAGTAAATTAACTAACGTGTATTATTTTGGAAAAAATCTCATACTTGCTTTTCCTAGTAGTGGTGTAACTTTGTCAACATGAATTTTTATTTTTTTGCTTTACCTTAAGTATCTTTTATTGCAAAAAGAACTCTGATCCTCCCAGTTTTGCCTAAATATTTGGAAGCTTTCTTTTTATGGTATCAATTTTCTCATTGTATCAATCAGTTAGGTTACAATCTTATCTGCTGTAAAAAGAATAATAATAGTAGGTTAAATTAGATAGAAATTTATTTATGTCTCATTTAATAGTCTGAGTGAAAACAGTCCAAGACTAAGAAGCAATTTCATGGTGTCAGGGACTCAAGCTTCTTGTATCTTTGTTGCTCTACCATTATGGAGTTGCTGACTCATGGTTTAAGGTAGCTGATCAAGTTCCCCTGATATATCTCTGATCTAACCAGCTAGAGGGAAAAAGTAAGAAATGGGAAGGATGTCTCTCCCATACAGAACCATCAAAGCCTTTAAGGTACAAGTGCCCAGATAAAACTCATATTTTATTACTAAATAAAGAAGTAAAGAATGCATTTGTTGGGGGAGGGGAGAGACAGGGTCTCTGGCACACTCATTCATTAGATGGCTTAGAGCAATTGTAGGTATACTTTAACAAGTTATATATTTTAAAAAATAGCCTCAAATATTGCTTTCTAGAAACAACTGCAGGTGCTTTAATTGCCAGTATGATTTTCTAATGAATGTACCTTTGTAAAGAAATTCTATAGTGGCTCTACATTGTAATTATCCTCTTTTCCTCTATTTCATTCAATTCAATTCTCTTTAGTTCACTACCTTCTTAGATGGATCCACGACATTCTTGTGAATACAATCAAAGAAACTCTACAAGCTCTCAAATATTTGTAAGTGAATACCAGCTTGTGCCTAACCAACAATCACCCTATTATACTGACAAATCTGAAGAATAGATAAGTCTCCATCAAGTCCATCAGGTCTCTGTATGCAAAGGGCCTGAGGCAATTCTAGTAGTAAAATATTCTGAAGGGAAGAAGCAATGTTTTAGATACATTGGTTTATTTGGACAAAGGGTAAGGCTGATTCTGAAACTTCTTCCATTTCTAGGTGTTTCTCTAGTCTAGCCACCATGATCTCATATTTTTACTTAGAGACAAAGAATATTGTAATGAAACAAAAAAGAATAAAAACTAATATAAATGAGATTTTTGAGAGTCCATAGCATTGGTATATGGATGGTAGAAACCCTCATAGTAATGTGAGAGGGCATTTGTGTTAACTGCAATAGTAAGAGTTTTGATCTCAGTGCCATTGCCCTAGCATGTGGCATTGTATTTTGGCTCAGCAATTGCAGTATTGTTGCAGGGACACCTCTGATGTCACTATTGAAAGAACTGCTACTTTATTCATTACCACTGCCATAATAATTTGGAGAAAAATATCACAAATGGCACATTGCAGTCAAATGCTTAGGCTGTGGAGCACACACAGCAAAAGTTTCCTAACAACTCTAAGGACTACTTCAGAAGAATTTGAGGGTTCCTGGCTTTTACACAAAGTAGTTAGCGTAGGTAGCCAGATAAGTACTAATTTTTAATTGTCCATTTTCCTTCTTGCTATGATTATTAAGAAAATTTATTCTTCATTGAATACTTATCACAATTCTACATTTCCCAATGATTATTTAATGTGTATCAGTCAAAGGAAGCCCATATGTTCTCATCTTCGGCTGGTTAATGTCCACATCACTTTCATTCCCATTTCATTGGCCAAAGCAAGACAAAACTGTAGGAGGTGTGGAGTGAAAATGATTATCATATTCTCAGAAGGAGGACAATCAGAATGTTTATGATAGCCAAATAACTGTCATTGCATGTAAACAGTGAAATGCAAATGACATATGATAGAACTGGAAATCTTAGTTATGATGATTGCTATAACCAAACAAACAAAATTACTCCACCTAATTTTGATGCCAACAACTTCATTAACCCCTCTCCTCCCCATCTAATGCAACTCTGCATGACTCCTAAGATATGGCGTATGTGTGCATGGCCTAATAGCTAAAGAATAAGAAGAAAATCATGATTCTGTTGTTCTACATTGAAAAATCAACCATGAAACAACAAATCCCACATTCATGTTTAAATTAAGTTTCATATCAAAGATATATTCTACTTTGCTCTAGAATAGCTACTGTAGACAGAGCCAGGACTAGAAAAAAAATGTGAATAGAATATGACTAGGAGTAATTTTATCACCTTTTGGGGGTAATACCATCTTTCCACTCTCCATCACTGCTTTCCAAGTCTTCCACAAGTCCAATGCCCACATCAAAGTTTTCACTTTTTTAGGGATTGTTTCTACCTCTAAATTCACATTCAAAATTTAACTGTACTATGATCCATCCTTTGCTAACCAATCTGAAAAAATAACTTTTTATAGTGTTCATGGCTGAAAGCAATCGAATATGTAATCCTTTCCACTAATAAATTTACAAATTAACAAGGACTTTCAATACCTTATGCCAAAACAGAGAAAAATAGGAATTGCAGTCTTCAGGAAAAGAATTATGGGAGATCTCTTTGAACAGAACTTCCTTTAAGGGTTTCCCTTAAATCACTCCATAAACCTTGAAATGATAGTTATAAACATAACGAATAACTTTTTATTCTCCTGCTATTAAAATAGCCTAAATGATACCATCTGATGCTGGCAAGGATGTAGTTTGACTAGTCCTTCACTACACTGCCTTGTATTAGATTAGGAATACTTTTGTTGGAAAGAAAGCCTTGGATTATCAACTCAGTAGATAAATCAAGGCTTAAATCTTAACTGTTGATGAATATTAAGCAAAATGCAAAAGAAATGTTCAGATATTCCTACACATGATCCCTTCTTCAGGCACACTACTTTTTTTAGTGTTTTGGCCACCACATGTGCTCCCTTGCTTCATGGTCTTTCATATGGCCTTAGCAGTGTCTGAAGTACCCTTACCCTCTTTTCCTATCCCACCTACTTGTTTATTTCCTTATTTGTTAGGCATTACTTAACTGTTACTTCCTCTAGAAAGTCCTATAAGGTTCTAGAATTAGGGGTTTGAGCCCCATTTATGTGTTTTCAAAGGACATCAATTTCCCCATTCGAAGTACTGGACACTCTTGTAGCCTGTCTGCATCACCCATATAGGAAAAGCTTCATCAAGATAGGGATGGTGCCTTCTTAGTATATCATAAATAACACTTGACATAGTGCTCACAAAGGATATTTTGAGTAAATTAAGTAATGTGCTTAATATTATAGAAAATTGTCTCTTCCTAACATATTAATTGATTGTACCCCTGGTAAAATTTAACTATCCTAGTAAATCATATAATAAATAAATATGCACAGTATATTGCATTAGACTTGAATGAGGTGCATTAGTAGATTACCCATAAATAAATAAATAATCCCACTACTAGGTTAAACAAAATATGTAAAAAACCGTAAGCACAAAGATGCTTTCTAGAAGTATTGTTTATCAAACTTAAATATCAGAGATATTCCAAATATTCACCAATGGGGGTTATTTAAATAAATTATGGTGTGATACCTGAATATAATAGAATAATATGTAACCATTAAAATGATGTTATAAAAAAGGAGGTTGAGGAGACTATGTCACACATGGGAAAATCTTATAATAAAATGTTACTGATTGCAAAGCAAGACACTATGTTATATAGACATCATTATTTTAACCATATGAAAACATGCATCTAAAAAGAAATAAATTATGATTGCATTAGAGTGGATTGTGGGTTATTTTTGCCTTTAGTCCATATTTTAATTCATGTAATTGCTGCATTTTTAATCTAAACTATGTTATAAAGATATTTGTGATTTTAAAAGCCAAATATACATTATGGATGACAAAATAAAAGTCTTATTGACCATTATGACTGAAAGTTTAAATGATAAAATGCTAAGACTGGAAACTACTAGTGACTACACAAAAGTAGAGATATTGTTCAGTGTGCTGAATTAACAAGAAATAAATTGCTAGTCCAATAATGAATGTTTTTTTTACAGAACTCTCTTTACCCAACAGAATGAAGGGTAAAGAAAGTTCAGTTCCCCAAGCAGGGAGGAAGGCACACTTGGCAGGTGGCAATGCTACTCCAGCCTGTGTCATTCTTCTCTGATCTGGGTAAACAGAAATGCTAAATTTTTATGAGAAACACCGGAATGATTGGGCGCCAAATGCAGAAAAAAACGTAAAGGTAGAACAAGCAAATAGCTAACTAAAGGAAGTGTTTCAGAAAGGAAATATCATGTCAAGCCTTGGATTAAAGTAAGTAGTTATTTTTGTGAAGGGAGTGTTCACAGCATCTATGAAATGCACACTCTGTCCCCAAAACAAAACCCATCTGTTTAAGATTAAAATTTGTAATAAACATTTAAGAGAAGGAATGTAGAAGGCAAATATATATATTATAAAACAAAATCTACACTCTTGGGATAAGTGAAACTTCCTCTAAAAGAATCACAGTGCTCCAGAGATTATACTTCACAGCAAAAGAAATAACAATTAGATGCACCAACACCACCTTAGCAGAGATACATTCAGTTCATTGATAGGGAAGACTATTAAGCTGAAATGTAAGCATGTGATCCTATTGTATAGAACACCAAACTTCCTGAGAGGCAATTGACAAAAGAAAAAATAAGTGTATCTTATCTAATAAAAGAGTAATATACAAATTGACCGTCACTCCAACACACAAGATGACTGCCCCCATTTGGACACAAGATGGCTATCAGAGGAGGGCAGTTGGGAAGGACCAGGTCTGCAAGGGAGGGCAGTTGTGAATGATCAGGCCAGCAGGGGAGGGCAGTTAGGGGTGAGCAGGCTGGCAGGGGAGGGCAGTTAGGCATCAATCAGGCTGGCAGGAGAGTGGTTAGAGGGTGATCTGGCTGGCAGGCAGAAGTGGTTAGGGGCAATCAGGAAGGCAGACAGATGAGCAGTTGGGAGCCAACAGTCCTGGATTGTGAGAGGGATGTCCGACTGCCCGTTTAGGCATGATCCTACTGGGATCGGGCCTAAACGGGCAGTCGGACATCCCTTGAGGGGTCTCAGACTGGAGAGGGTACAGGCTGGGCTGAGGGACACACACCCCTATGCATGAATTTTGTGCATCAGCCTCTAATTTATACATGTAAAACTAAAAATTAGAAACAAAATTATATATTTTAAAACCATGACTTAGATATATTAAATTGGCTACTCTAGAAGTTACTTATCAGGTACTTCAGTACAGAATCATGGGTTACTAATTTGCATTTGGACAGTAGCATTATAAGCATATATTCAAAAGAACAGAATTGAAAGAGCAAAGCTGGGGTAATAGAATACTGAAGTTTGTTATTGTGTTTTTTTTCTCCCTTTTTAAAAGTTTTATGGCTATGCTTCATGCACATGGACACATATTAGATATTTAGTAAGTGGAAAGAAATGAAACTATTCCTGTTTTTTATATTCCTGTTTTCACATATCTGTGTTGAGAAAAAGCTTTTAATAAGTCAGTCGGCTTGGAAAAAGTAGTCTCTTTCTTGGTCAATGTTGGATGGTTTGAAGTTGTGCTATCCAATATGTAGCTATTGAATGAAAATATAAATTAATTAAAAATAAGTGTGATGCCTGTGAATTCTAGCATTATCAAATGTCTTGCAACCAACCACATGTCCTTTCAATTTCCACCACCAACACCCTTCCTCAGGTCTGTATTTCCTTACCTGAAGTATTTCAAAGATTTCCCACAGTTCTTTCTATCTCCAGTTTCTCTACCTCCAATTCCAACTAAACACTCAGCCAGATTAATCTTCCTAAATACGTCTCTGACTCACAATACTTCTCTATGTAAACACCTTCAATGATATCATAAATTCCTCAGTCTGACATGTAGTATGCCTAGTGTCATGGATGCTGTGGTGTGCCACCAAGATTCCCCTTGAGTATACATTCCCCAAATACCACAGTTGGCTTTCAACAGGTCATAGTTAAATTCCCTCCCAGAAATTTCTCTGGCTAAAGAAGTTATTTGGCCCAAATTTTGCTCTCTCTCCAGAGGCAGCCCTTATCCAATAACTGATTGCTATGGGTATATAATGGCCCAGCCTCATTGTCTCAATTCAGGACAACTTTGTAGTGTTATGCTAGCTTCTGCATGCCATGTGGGATTAGCTGAGAGTCTTGTTGCAGGTTTGTTCCAGTCCAACTTCTCTGTGTGCCATATCCTGTCTTCCTAAATCCCTTACAAGAGAGAACCCCAAGAGCATTCCACAATTAACTCTGTGCACTAAAATCTTTATCTCAGAATTTGTGTTTAGGGAATCCAACCTGACACCTAACCATCTTTCTTTCATATCTTTCATTTCTATCCTTCCCATGTCCTAAATTCCAGTTAAACGAGTTTATTTGCCATTCCTTAAAAATACCTCATGCATTACTACTAACTCATACATTAAAAAAAATCTACTGAATATCTAAATTGTTCCTGATTGTATAAGAAGTATTGACTGACCTAAAGGGATATAGACAATTAAACAGATTATTAGAATACAGTATGAATAAAAAAAATAAGTGTGACATTTCATTCATTTCAAGTGCTCAATAGCCACATGTGGTTACCACATGATATAGTGCAGATTATAGAGCATTTCTGTCATCACAGAAAATTCTATTGTGCAGCACTAGTCTGGGGCAAGTTAGAGAGGAATTACTCTATGGGAATCTTGAATTTGGGGGCCAGTAAAATTTTAAAAAGAGGGCAAGGAAATCTGAAGGATGATATGAAAGCTGCAGAGGAGGAGAAAGCTAGGGCTTTTAGCAAAGAGGGCCAGTTGGTTATAGAGATGTCTAGAGTATTGTCACAAAGAGGAATACAGTACCTAATGTTCAGCATGGAGTGCTCCACCCCATCCCACCATACCCTTTGTTGCAAATATTCAGGATATTCTCTACACACAACTCTGGGTCAGTGTTATTTAGGGGAGGATGAGTCAGTGTCACATAGTATAAGTGGAATGAAGAGTGGAGATAAGAAATTCAATAGAAGTTAAGATCAAAGGTAACCAAGGATAAAAAGACACCCTCCCATAATTCCAAGCTATTTCCATGTAAAAACCCTTTTTTAGGACTTTGCACCAGCCTTTATTCAAACTGACCCAAGAACAGGTGACCCCAAATGAGTCTAGAATTACTACTTCAACTTGCCAATTAACACAGGTTCCACATGTGTGGGAAAAAATGATAAATTAACATTCTTCTACCTGAATTGTCTGAGCAATAATAAACATTTTCATAGGCATTTAAAGGGGTAAAGAACTCAAATGCATTCTTCTCTATTTATCCAGATCAGAAAAGATTTACATTAAAAAGAGTTAGAAATAATTTTTTTGAGCTGGAAATTCCTTTACTGCCTGCCGTGGAGCCATTGATTTTGGGAACCTCTTCTTAGCTTTATCTCTTTGCTACCAGTTTCAGAAACATTAGGAATAGAAAAGGCCTCCTGCAGAGCCTACATTTTGAGGTAGATATTCAAAGTCAGAAATAAGATATGGCTCCTGTTAGGAGATTTCTGGGTTACCAGAAAGACCTCTAGCTCTTTGGGTGGGAATAAGAGTGACTGACTGTTCTTTTGTTTTTCAAAATTCAGTAACCTCTACCATATTAAACAGGAATTTAATGTTTATTTGTGGATTTTTTTAAAGGCTTTTGGTCAGCCCTGCAAATAATACAGACTTCCAAAATTAAAGGAATACCAAAATAACTATGGCATTTCCTCACTTGAGCATAAAGGTTTCTTCAGAGCAGATTTGCTGCATAAACACTGGACATTTTCTTTCCCTCCAGTAACATCTGTGAACCAGTGCACCACCTGGGAAAACGAAGGATTAATAACCATGTCCAGACAAGGGCGGGCACAGGTGCTTCAATACAGTTCCGCAAACACATCCCAGTTCCGACAAGCGGGCTATTTCTGACTGACTCCTTCAGACTTCAGTCACACTGTTTGGCCTGGGAGAAGCACAACCCGCTGGCAGAGCTGTCAACATCATCATCTAAAGGGACTGACTTTTTACTGGCAAAATGCATTCTTTGAACATATTGACTCTCCGAATAGAGAACCAACAATTTATTAAAAGCAATTGTGCATTTCCTAGGTCTCGCCAAACATTTGGTGCATGTTACACAACTCTGCAAGACCAAACTCCAGTCTTATTTCTTTGAAGAAAAGCTTGCCCAACTAGCTCAGATGATGATGAACCCTTGATTTCACATGGCAACCAATGTCTGGAATGTTTCTTGTTCACTTCACCATCTAATGCCTTCTGAGAAGTGCCTCTTCCATATGTAATGAATAGTTATTTTATGTTTTTTATTCTGTTTTAAATTTCTCTCATTTGAAGTATTTTCTCCTTACCCCTAACTACATTTCATACTCTTTGATGATTTTTTATATTTGTTGGTCTACTAATACTCAGTATGATTATATCTAATAGTCCTTAATATGTTTTTATTGATTTGAAAACACAATTTTAAAATTTCAATTTAGAAATAAGCATACTTATAACTCCTTATAAAATTATTTTTGGTAGCAAGATGACACTTGTTTAGCATTCTTGTAGTATGAGAGAAAAATAAATTAATTTTATTTTTATTAAGGATCTTGGTCAGTATATAAAGAGGAAACGAAGAACACACAATTTATGCATCAGAAGTTCCAGAATAATCATCCAATTTACTAGTTGAAGACTACTGAATGGATCAAATACTTGCATGCACATTGCCCAGTTTCAAGCTTAAAATCAGATCCTTTTCTCTGCTTCTTAACATCCATTATTTAGAGGCTGATAGTTTTATAATAGTAATGTTGGTCTGGTCAAAAACATATACTATTTGGGTCTTTTCTGTAAGTGGCATTTTGTATTTGATTTTAAAAATTAATCATTTAGCAATTTACTAAATCTTATGAGGTGGCTCATATATTAGCTACATCAGCTAAAATCTGTTCAATGTTTAATAAATATGATTTCTAAATTTGATGTCAGTAAATGACCTCTTCTTTGAAAGAACTCTTACTTGGAAGAATAGAACCTAGAGAGCAGTGAACACAGCCTATGTTTGAATCTGCTAAAGAAAAATCTGAAGAATTAGAGTTATTTGGCCTGTTTAATAGCAAGTTATAAGCCTTGTCAACAGGATAGAAAATGCATAAATAAAACATTTTTAGTATCAGAATACTAATAGGGGATCTTTCTCTTCACTCTTGCAGATGGGCAGCTTGGGGGATATTAGAAAACCAGAGTCAAGAGATAAACTTTGTTATAATGATGAATCAAACATGTGTGTGTACATGAAACCAACGCATGGTCAATTTAGTAAATATGTTCATCAACTCTGAATGTTTCCTTGTGCCCTTTTGTATCCCACTCTCCTGCTCACTAACCTGAACCCACCATCCCCAGACAACCACTAATAACTTTCTGACACTTTAGATTAGTTTTCATTTTCTAGAATTTTATATAAATGGAACCATACAGTACATACTCTTTTGTTTGGCTTCTTTCATTCAACATCATGATTTTGAGAATCACCCATGCTGGTGTGTTCAATAGTTCAGTTTTTTTCATTGCTGAGGAGTATTCCATTGTATGTATACAGCAAATTTTGGTAATCCATTCACCTGTTGATAGATATGTGGCTTTTCAGTTTCTGTCTATTCAAAGAAACTATTATAAACATTTGTGTATAAGTCTTTGTATAGACATATGCATCCTTTTTTCTTACATAAATGCCTACAAGAAAGACTGGATTATATGGTAGGTCTGTATTTAACTACTAAATTGCTTTCCAAAGTAGCTATATCATTTTCTATTGCCAACAGCAATTATAAAAGTTAATGTTCATCCAGTTAGTGTGGCTCAGTGGTTGACCATCAACCTATGAAACAGGAGGTCATAGTTCGATTCCTGGTCAGGGCACATGCCTGGTTTGCAGACTTGATCTTCAGTTGGGGGTGTGCAGGAGGCAGCCAATCAATGTCATCATTAATGTTTCTATCTCTCTCTCTCCCCCTCTCCCTTTCCCTCTAAAATAAATAAATATATATTTTTTAAATATAAAAATAAAAACAATAAAAGTTAAAGTTCTCCCTCATTATTGCCAACATATGATAGGATTAATCCTTTAATTATAGCCACTCTAGTAGGTATGTAGTAGTATCTCAGCATGTTTTCCTTGCATTTCCTTAATGGCTGATAATTTTTAACATCTGATAAGAATTGAAGAAATATTAAAGTGTTTTCCGCAACAGAAATCCAGTTTTCCCCTTTCTTGCCTTTCAGCAAATAATGTTAAACCCAGAGTTTTACTGTCCCAGAGCAGAAGTAGTAGATAGATATTCCCTAGATTAAAAATGCCATTGCTGAGATTTGAGTCTAAAAGCAGACTCTTTTGATCCTCTGTGAAATAACAGCACTAAAATCCAGGTGTTAAAACAGAGTTTTAAAAATAAATCTAAACTTTCTTCTGAAGAACAAAACATGAGGGCCTGAACATATTTATTGTAAGCCATAGTAACAAGAAGAACGAAGATATGATGTCAGGGAAGACTCAATCCAATAGAAGTAAGGAAAGATTCTTGCAATTGCTGTGGAGCAGAGCTAAGAAGGGTGAGAGTTGGGCAAGTAATCAGATGCAAGAATTCTAGCTCCTCTCTCAGGATCAATGTCCCTGGTCTTAGAGGAAGACAGATGTCAAACAAGTTTGAGGGATGATTCAAGAGCACTAAGTGTTCTATATCCACAAAACCAGTCAGGGTGACTACATTCACGAATAAAGCTCCAAATCCAGTTTGATGTTAGAATAATAGGGCTCACATGAGCAGAATAACAGTGTCTGAGGGAAAAAAGCCTTGTGCCCTGCAGCAAAGTGTGGAGAAAGCACACAAAGGCTCTGGAACTTCCCAGTGGGGCACTCACAGAACTAGCAGTTCCAGCAAACTAAGGAAGCCTGGGTAACAAGAGTCATTGGACATAAAAGCAATGGCTAAATCCATGATCATTGACTTGTAAATGACAGCACAACACCACAGCACTACTTCAGACAAGACCAGCTGCAACTCAGCAACCAACCACAGTTCTCCCAGGAGCAGGGCAAGATTAGGGAATCTCAGCAAAGCCTGGTGAGCAAGAAACTGCCTTTATCCAATGCTACTGGCTGCATTAGCTGTTACTTACATCCAGATGCCAGCTTGGACAGAAAGAAAGGGAGTAAAAATCTTGGAAGTGAAAATTAACCCCAATTAGAAATGTCCATCTTAAGAGAATAACTTGCCTTTAGTTGGCAAGTGCAATTATTTTTGTGCCATCAGTTTTAAAGAACAAAGAAACTACATTTTGTTGTAGATTTGAACCATGGTGTATACTTTTCAAGCCCTTCCCTCACTGCACAACACATTCCTACATGTTACCAGTTATTCCTCAGGCAGAATTGTCCAGGGAAAGCCTGGTCCCTTAGGTGATGCAGATGCCTCCAATCTCCAGGATTCAGAGCCCAGAGTACCAGGCCTAATCTCCTCTCGGAGCAACTGATGCTGCTGCCTTATGCACAACAAGAATGTCCTGGCACTAGGATCACAGACAATGATGCTTTGTTGGATCAGTTCACCTTTTTCCCCATACTTTCTCTCACAAAGGGAATGACAAGAGAATTAGACTCTTAGTCTGGCTCCTCTTCAAAGATGAATATATATATGAAAGAGACATACAAGGAAAGTTTGTACAAATCTATTATTCCATTTTGTTAGTCTTATACTTTCATGGAGAATATTTATGAAAATAACAGAATTCATATTTAACTTTTCTAGTGGGTTCTAATTGTCCCATACAGTAGAAATCCTGATACAATCTGGATCCATAGTTGGTCATTAATCAAAAAATCTGTTAAATATGCATAAAAACTATACTTAACTTTAACTTTTATTTCAATTTAAAAATACACATTTATTTACCACTATGGAAATGAATGCACATTTATTCTCAGTCTTTTGATGGGAAGCTAGTAGTCAAATGATTGGATACATGCCAATTTAAAACCTTGTCATCATGGTGTTTAGAAATTAGAAAACACCTATAGTTTCTAATTTTTATTTCTTTAAGGTGGGTTGAGATTTTGAAAGTATAGTAAAAACAATCTCAGTGTAAAATCCTTCTAGATTAAAATAATTCAGCCCTCTCCCAATTTTTTTACACTAATTGTCCACATGTAGCAATTTTAGGGATTTATTTCTATCAACTCAATTCTCATTAAAACAACTATTTTCCATTTTCTCACTCAGATTTCATTAATTTATGTAATGATTTATACATTTAAAGTCGTAAGCACAACTAGCACAAACAGGTCTGGGAACAAACACAGCTATTCTGTAGGTAAACATATGCTTCACCTGGCAGCAGCTCAGCTGGCTGGAGAACAAACAACCTGATGACCAGGAATACGCACCAAGCGGTGGGAACCAATCACTGTGCTTGACAGAGAGGAATGGAAAATATTGGTTAGTATGGCAAATTGTCATAACAATAGAGTTTCTTACAAAAATATCACCAGGACACTCAAACTGAAGCACATAGCAATGCTTTTACAGTGCCCACCAGCAGCAGCCTTTATCAACAAAGTCTTCTCAGTTTTCATGTACTTGCTTTGCAGTGTTTAGTACAGGCACTTTATGTAATCTTTTTCAACTTTTTTATTATTGTCTTTATAATCTATTTCCTGCCCAGTCTTCTCACTTTGAGTAAGGTTTGTCTGTTTTATGCCCATTGAGAGCTCTCAGCCAGGCTCACTAGCCATCTCCAGACTGCTTTCCTAGGACTATCCCTATTTTCCTCCCACTGTTTGTTCCAACTTTTATCTACTTCCTGGTTCATCCCCATACCTTCTTCTAAACCTGAGCAGTTTTTCAAAATGTTTTTGTTGTTGTTGTTAATCCTCATTTGAGGACATTTTTCCATTGATTTTTTTTTTTTTTTTTTTTAGAAAGTGCAAAGGAGGGAAAGAGACAGAAAAATTGATATGAGAGACAAATCGATTGGTTGCCTCTCACAAGTACCCCGACCAGGGTCAGGGATCAAGCCTGCGACCGGTAGTGCCCTTGATTGGAATCAAATCTGAGACCTTTCGGTCCACAGGTTGCAACTCTATCCACTGAACAAAACTGGATAGGGCTCAGAATATTTAACAATCAGTTGGGGGCACCTATTTGTCTTTCTCTGACTGGCTTATATCACTCAGTATAATGCTCCTCACGTCCATCTGTGCTGTTGTAAAGGGTAAGATTTCCTTCTTTTTTAATGCTGGGTAGTATCCATTTTGTAAATGTACCAGAGCTCTTTTTATCCATTCACATTGGGAGGAGGAGCTGCCTAATGATAGAACTGGTCTCTGCTGTGCTAAATTTTAACCATTTACATGCTGGATCATGGAACAATGCAGGCAGCCTAAACAGATAGAACACAGTCAAGAAGCATAGAACAGCAGCTATTTATTGTATCTTATTATTCTAGAAAGGACAGCTAAACCTGTGTGTGCTGATTGAATATAAGTCAAGGAACTGTGGAATTGTCTCATAATTCGAAGGCATTCCACTATGTGTATACACAAACACACAAATATGTACATATACTAGCCTAACTCTCAAAATTGTTTCCACTTAAGCCCCCAAGAAGCTTAGTTGGTTAGAGCACCATAGCAATATGCCAATGTTGTGATTTTGATTCCCCAGTCAGGTCACATACAAGAAGCAACCAATGAATGCATAAGTAGTGGAACAACAGATCAATGTGTGTGTGTCTCTCTCTCTCAGAAAAAAAAAAAAAAAGAATTGTTTTCATTCCCAAATTTTAATATCAGGAATTATTTAAAATATAACTATTTTAATACAGATAAATAATTATTTTTAGACTTCCCATCATACAAGTGAAGAGTTAACAATTTTACTCTGAAAGTGGTGATAACTGGAAAATATTACTTCTAATGGGAAAACTTTATATAAAGATAAAATGATTTTTGTTTCCATTATTAGCCTGGATCTAGTTAAGCAATACATTCTAGACCCAGTGACACAAATTAAAAGCAAAGGGGAAAAACAACAACAAGGTGAGAAGAGCTTTAAAATAAGTGTCTGCTTCATGGAGGTGAGAGCTGACACTGCCAAAGATCTAAAAGTACTTTAATGGAGAAATAGCACTGACCATGTTTTACTTTAACTAGAAATACTAAGTTCATGACAATCATCTATTCTTTCTGGAAATTTTTATTTTTTCCATTAAAAATGTCCTCAAGTATTTATATACAGTATAAATAGAAATGCATTGTGAATTTGTTTCAAAAAATTCTATTTCATTTTTTTAATAGAAAAGATCATTAGGACAACCTATATAGCATTAAAATAAAACCAATCTTAAAATAATGAACCCTTCCCATAATCATTCCAGTCATTATTTTTGTGCAGTTTACTCATGGTAGTCATTTTTATGGAGACATTAGGGTGGCATTCACATCACAAAGTTAACAAAATTTAGAGTATTTCTGTTCATTAATTAATTTAACAAGTATTAATTGTGCACCTCTTCTACCCAGGAACAGTATGGTATGCACTAAGGTTATCTCTGGCAAATGAATAGATACATATTCAAAATCTTAGTTCAGGAAACAGGTAGTAATAAAATCTATGCTGAAGTTTAGCTATTGTCCTGTTTGGAAGAGCACAATGTACAGAATGCCTTATTAAAATGCTGCTTTCTGATAAGAAATACATAATTTGTAAGATTGACATATTTTCATATTAAATATTTTTCTATTGATTGATATGTATAAGTAGCTTATCATCAAAGCAGGACAGTTCAATAAGATACATTAATTAACCCAAAGAAGGTAAAAATATTAATTGTACAATAGTACAGTGAAAAAATATTTATAACTTGATGGGGAAACCACTCTCAGGTGTAGGATTTGATTTTACCCTCCTTACAAACTAATAAACCAGCTCTTTCCTGAGTGCTGGCTGCAGACACGAGACTCCCGAATCAGCAGCATATTCACTTTGGTTCTCCCTGTCCGCAAGCCCCACCTGCATGACCCAATATGTTCCGATGGACTTGATACATACTATGGGTTGCATCACAGCTAAAGAAGACTGAACTTGGGGAAACCACTGCTTTTTTAACAAAGCATACGCAAGCCTGTTCTTTTTCTGGGGAAACACACTTACCTCATCCTCTCTGAAAAGATTGAAAGTTCAAGTATATTCTAGACTAGAAACTGGACTAAGGGACATCTGCAGTCTCTCTCAATTCTGATACAGTGGTACCTTGAGATACCAGTGCCCTAACATATGAGATTTTTGAGATACGAGCCGTAGAGAGAGTGATTTTTTGCTTTGAAATACGAGCAACATTTGAGATATGAGTAATCGCGCAGATCGGCCGGCTGCACACGACCCACCAGTTTACCGCGACTCCAGCGTCTCAGTTTCCCATGCCTCAGTCAGTGTGCTTGTTTACCTCATTGTCGAAGCATCTTTTGTGCATTTACATACTTTATCACATTTCTTTTTATAACCATGGATCTGAAGAAAGTGAGTGGGAAGGTCAGTGCTCAGAAGAGGATGATGTCTATTGAATTAAAGTGTGAAATCATAGAAAAATATGAGCAAGGTGTGCGAGTGGCTGACTTGGCGAGGCAATACGGGCGTAGTACTTCAATGATATGCACTGTGCTTAAACAGAAGGAGTCGATAAAGGGTATAACGCCAGCTAAGGGCATTACAATAATTTCTAAGCTCCGTAGCTCTCTCCATGAAAAGATGGAGAATCTACTGATGATGTGGGTGACGGAGAAGCAGCTTAAAGGCGATACATTAACACAGGGCATCATATGCGAGAAGGCACGAGCGATTTACAATGATTTACTGGAGCAGACCCCGCCCACTTCCATGGACCAAGCATCGAAAGACTCATTTAAAGCCAGTAGAGGCTGGTTTGATAACTTCAGGAAAAGGTCTGGCATTCACTCCATCATCAGACATGGTGAGGCAGCAAGTTCGGATGTGAAGGCAGCTGAGGATTAGCTCAAAACTTTTTCCGAACTGATAGAAGCCAAAGGATATATCCCCCAGCAAGTCTTCAACTGTGACGAGACAGGGCTTTTCTGGAAGAAGATGCCGAATAGGACTTCTATAACAGCAGAGGAGAAGGTGATGCCAGGCCACAAACACATGAAGGATAGGCTAACTCTCGCACTGTGCGCCAATGCGAGTGGCGACTGCAAGATCAAGCCTCTGCTCATATACCATTCGGAAAACCCCAGAGTCTTTAAGTCACATAAGATTTTAAAAGATAAACTGCAAGTTATGTGGAGGGCAAACCTGAAGGCATGGGTCACCAGGCAGTTCTTTGTGGAGTGGAGTGGGTAAACCTGGTTTTTGGCCCTTCTGTTAAGAAATATCTACAGGAAAACAACCTAACCATGCAAGCCCTCCTTGTCCTCGACAATGCTCCTGCTCACCCACCGAACCTCGAAGATGAACTCCTCGAAGAGTTCAAGTTTATAAAGGTTGTTTACCTACCTCCCAGCACCACTCCTATCCTGCAGCCCATGGATCAGGAGGTGATTTCTAATTTTAAAAAGCTGTACATCAAGCACCTGTTCCAGCGCTGCTTTGAGGTGACAGAGAACACAAACCTCACCCTTTGAGAGTTCTGGAAGAACCACTTTAACATCGTGATATGCCTCAGAATTATTGATCAGGCCTGGCTGGGTGTTACAACGAGGACTTTGACCTCTGCATGGAAGAAGCTGTGGCCTGAGGCAGTAGCCGAAAGGACCTTCGAAGGATTCGAACCCGAGGTGCCAGTGGAGGAGGAGATAGTGTCTCTGGGAAAATCCATGGGCCTGGAGGTGGATGAGAGAGATGTGAATGAGCTCGTCAAGGAGCACTCTCTGGAACTCACCATGGAGGAGTTACAAGAGTTGCAGTCTCAGCAACATGCAGAGGTTCTCCAAGAAATTGGTTTCGAGGAGGAGCCAGAGGTGAAGGAGATCTCTACAAGTGAGATAAAGGAGATCTTAGGAATGTGGGAGAGGGTGTCACACTTCATGGAAAAGAAACACCCCGAAAAAGTTGCTACTGGTCGTACATCGGAGCTGTTCAATGAAACTTGTCTCACCCATTTCAGAAACATTCTGAAAGGGAGGAAGAGGCAAACCTCGCTGGACACGTTGTTTTTTAAATCGGCCAAAAATGCAAAGACCAGTAGCAATTAAGTTCAGTGAAGATTAGTTAAGTTATATTCAGTTTAGGGATAAAGTGTAGCATTAAGAGTGTAACGAGTAGGTAAATATACTTTATAAAACCAGTTTATTCCTTACATTCTCTTTTATTATGTTTTTATACAATATTTGCCATTTATAAATACATTTTTCTTATTCAAAAACATGTAACAAGAACAACTGGGGTGGTATTTTGGGGGCTGGAATGGATTAATGGCATTTCAATTGATTTCAACGTGGAAATTTGCTTTGAGATACGAGCAACTTGATATACGAGCAAGGTTATGGAATGAATTAAACTTGTATCTCGAGGTACCACTGTACTTTAATCTCCATGATTAACAATTGTTTTCCTATTGAAATCATGAGGAATGGGAGTTCTTAATTCAATCAGTTCTTAAACAGGCCTATGAAGATATATATCAATTTAAAAAATATGTATGTAACTTCTGGTTCTGCGGCCCCCATTCTACCTTGTGTCAAAAACTTAAGGTTAAAATGAATAAAATTCAGTGATTTCACAGCTACTTAGGTTTAACACTCAATCACACTGGAGTGACTGCTTTCCCCAGGCTGATGCTCCTGGGACTGCTGTGGTGTGAGCCAGCGTGGGAGAGTTAGGAGATGGGCACATACTGATCTGCTCAGGGCCTTGGCTGGCTCCTCTTCCACACATCACTCCTGTCATCTGCCAACAGGCCATATGCAGGATCCCCGTGGATGGATGGTGAAGTCACAAGAAAAAGAGAACAGCAGTTTACAAAGTATTATCCCACTATATAAGACTAATCAAACACTGCTTGCTGCTTAAAAGTGCTAAGGTAAGGGAGGAAAATAAGAGGCCAACTCTTATAAAGTTAAAAGTCACTTATCTTCAGGTGTCTTTCCTTACAGAGGAAGCAGAGCATGCAGTATACGTGCAGTTGCATCTAAGTTTCCTAGTACAACAGAATCTAAAATGAGTTCCTGAACAGTACTCATGGTGACCAGGAGAGGGCATCTAGCACAAGTGAATGAAATATCTGTGCCAACATTAGGTTTTAAAGATTACTCTTTGAGTCCACTATCTACACTTTACAGATCGATTTATGTGTCCATTACAAATTCCCTTTGATCCAAGAATAATTACGGTTACACATTCTTAATCACAATCTTGTACTGTATACTAGTACTATCCCAAGTGGCTGAGATGCTGGTTTTTCCATACAGGTCACAGGAACAGTCCATATAAATATGAAATAGTTTCAGAGAGAAGAACTTATTTATGTGGACAATTTCCCAAAATGAATACTTGAGAGGAATAAAATGTGCTTAAGAAACTGTTCAGAAGAGGGGAAACTCATATATTTATTGAAACCTTCTTGTGAGGAAGGATTTTTGATTTGTTCTCTTTTCTCCATTTCTTTCATAAATATGTGGTTTGGTTCAAATTGTGAGCTCCAAGAATTCAAGATCAAAGAATTCATGCTCAAAGAATTCATTTTTCAACACACTAGAACAGGAGAAAGAATATTATTCTATCATCAAACAAAATGGGTCACTATATTTCCCAGAAGAAGAAAAAAACTTGAATTCTATGTATTTCCTTTCAGGCCTAGCACAGACATAAACAACAATAAATCGGCCAACCATAGTCTTCAGGCATATAATTTTCTTTCTTTCCAAAGTGGACACTCCCTGGGAAAATACAAATCACTTCTAATTTCAAAGCCCTTCAACACAAAAAGAAAACAGGCCACCTTGACCAGAGCACGAAATAATCTTTTCCAAGAGGATTTGAATGAACTTTTCTTCATCCAAGAAAGAAATAAATAGCAAGAGTTTTTACTACTTTATTTTGTTCATTTTAAATACTTTTATAGCCATGAAGAAAAATATATTGATGAATCGATTTTTCCAAAATAAAACCATTATGTCTTTTAATGTTAGCCTAAAAATGGCTCCCCATGCCCAGTATTTTAGAAATAATAACACTGTGGCTGAGTGTGGCTGAGAGGCTTGTTCAGGGACACACAATGTTTCTAACTTTGGGAGTAGTATTTCCACTCATGAGGCATTGATTTTCTACTATAAAGTGACCTACTGTTTCTATCCTACTAGATATAAACCAATTTCAAAGTTATTCAAAGAGATTATGGTTTAATTTACATTACAGTAACTGTAATCAGCTTTAGTTCAGGAACCTAATTATTTCCTATTAAAAGGAACTACATTTTGCTCTTAGCTCACAATTCATTTTCCATGTCATTCAGAATAATAAACAGTACCATTGTTGAATGATTTCTATGTGCCTTGACTCTTTCTACTGTTTTCCCAGGTAATTTTTGTTGTTATGTCTATTAATCCTCACCTGAGGATATTATTTCCATTGATTTTTAGAGAGTAGAAGAGAGAGGGGGGAGAAAGAAGGAAGAGAGAGAGAGGCTGGGGGTGGGGGGGGACATTGAAGTGAGAGAGAAACATGGATTGGTTATCTCCTACATGCTCCCCGACTGGGGCCTGGAATTGAACCTTTGACCTTTGGTGGCCCTTTGGTGAGCAGGCAGATGCTCTAACGGCTGAAAACACTGGTCAGGGCCAAGATAGTTTTTATTATCCCCATTTTATAGAAGAAAAGACTGAGAGGACTCACAGATGTTAAGTACATAACTATTCCTAAACACAGAGCAATTAGTGGTAGAAGCAGAACTGGCCTCAGCTGTGTCTGACTTCTAAACCTTGCAGTCTCCACTATGACTCACTTCTCCTTAATTGCATAAATTATTTTACCAAATTAGAACACAAATGTCATTTCCTGTTAATAACAACTTTCCTAATTTTCTAATTTTCAGTTTAGGACAGAAAGTGGTTGCAAAACAAATTAATTTTTTAACTGCACTTGATAAGAATCCAGAAAATATCATGAATTTTTGTTATAAAAATATACTTGGATTACTAGGCTAGTATACAATACTACATACATTTTCTAAGAGATCTTGTTACTAATCAATAGTAAAGCATTTTGTCTACTTATTTAAATCTAGATAGAAATCTTAATGACCTAATAATCAAGTTTTTGAAACAACAATATTTAGTTATCTGTGATAAAATGTAAATTTCAGGAATCTGAAGTAGATGCTTTTAAAAATATGTCCATGTACTTACACTCAGAGGACCACACAATTTTTAAAATTGCTTTCATGCACTTTATCAAGTTCAAACTAGGTGACATAACATGCTTTAAGTCTAAGACTTATTTTTAAAAGGTTAGGTACCTCAAATCTCAGAAGTGCATACAATCCTTTTGAACAGTTGCCATCTGAGAGCCACCAGTGTCAAAACAACAGACAAGCAGTAGCTGATTTGGCTCAATGGATAGAGCAGTGGCCTGCGACTGACGGGTCTCGGGGTACCATTCTGGTCAAAGGCACATACCCAGGTCATGGGCTCAATCCCCACTGATTCTCTATCATCACTGATGTTTCTCTCTCTCTCTCCCTCTCTCTTCCTCTCTGAAATCAATAAGAATATATTTTAGAAAAACAAACAAAACAGGAAAGTTTTTTCACATGGTCACTGGATACCTGAGCCATTTGTTGGCAGAAGCACTAAAGACCAGCTGAGTCTTGGGGGAAATACCCAGAAGATGACTGAATGGACAGAAGAAAGAATTCTGTGGGTTCCAAGCAGTCTCAGACTAGACCCTGCCTCTGGCTGCTACCCTCTCCATCAGGGTGTAGCAGCAAGACCCCAGCCTGCTCCATGTGTCTGAAGGAATCCATGCAGAGAGCTCTGTGCAGGTCGGAGCACTAGTGTGTCTGAGTAGATGCAAGGGCAGGCTCTCTGCTATAGCTCTTCCCTGTTGTGGATCTGGATGAAACTCTGGTCTCCCAGTGGGAGCTGGAGCAAGGCTGCTCAGCTGGTGGGAATGGTAAGATCTTGTAGTCTGACTAGTCAGTCTGCCTGTTCTTTTCAAATGAGCTTCCCCAATGCCTTAAGGGAAGGAATCCCCATATTCTGTCCTGCTATACCCACCCCAGCTTGTCTTCTATACTGGAGTTGCCCTTGAGGTTGTATCCAGGAGGCTTCATCCCAGGCTCCAAGTCACCTGAGTGGCAGGGTTCCCCTTGTGTGCTCATCCTCTTTCCATCCCAGCCTGCTTACTTTTGAGGCCTCTGACCTCTGAGGCCCCAACCACTGGCTCCAGCCTCCCCCTTTCTGTCACTCAGCATGGCAGCCTTGTTCCTGCCCCTGCTTCCTCACTCATTCCTTGTGTGACATGGGAAATCACTCCCTCTCTCTGAAGCTGAGTTCCACATTTTATGCATTATATAAATTGACATGTAGCATTATGTAAGTTTAAGGTGCACAGCAAGTATCAAATCAACATACTGCAAGCCTTAAACTTACAGTGTTGCATGCTGATTATATTTCAACTATAGGCCCAATGCACAAAATCTGTGCATAGATGAGGGTGTCCCTCAGCCCAGCCTGCACCCTCTCCAGTCTGGGACACCTGGAGGGATGTCTGACTGCCTATTTAGGCCCGATCCCACCTCTGCTGGTTCTCAACTGCTTACCCTGCCTGCCTGTCTGCCTGATTGCCCCTCACTGCTTCTTCCTGCCAGCCTGATCACCCACTAATCACTCCCCTGCCAGCTTGATCAATGCCTAACTTCTCCCATGCTAGTCCAATTGCCCCTAACTGCCCTCTCCTGCTGGACTGGTCACCCCTAATTATCCTCCCTTGCAGGCCTGGTCACACCCAACTGCCCTCCCTTACTGGCCGAGTACCTCTAACTGCCCTCCCTTGCCAGCCTGTCACCCCTAACTGCTTTCTCCTGCCAACCTGGTTGCCCCCAACAGCCCTCCCCTGCAGGCCTGGTTGCCCCAACAGCCCTCCCCTGCATGCCTGGTTGCCCCTAACTTCCCTCCCTTGCTGGCTGCCCCCAACTGTCCTTCCCTGCAGGCCTGGTCTCCCTCAACTGCACTACCCTGTAGGCCTTGTCTCTTCCAACTGCCCTCCCCTGCAGGCCTGGGTCCCCCCCCAACTGCCCTCCCCTGCAGGCCTGGTCACCCCTAACTGACTTCCCCTGTAGGCCTTGTCCCTCCCAACTGCCTTCCCCTGCCAGCCTGGTCCTTCTCAACTGCCCTCCCCTGCTGGCCTGGTCAACCACAACTGCCCACCCCTGCTGGTCATCTTGTGGTGGCCATCTTGTGTCTACATGGGGGCAGCCATCTTTGACCACATGGGGGTGGCCATTTTTGTATTAAAATGATGATAAATTTGCATATTACTCTTTTATTAGATAGGATTAAAATAAGTAAATAAATTAAGAAATAAACAAGGGCCCACTCTGAGGAAATAGGCTGCAAAGCATTGAGAGACACATGGTAGATAGAACTGAACTGTTGTAATGTTATCTTTGAGAATCTCCTCAAGAAGGCAACACTGCAGCTGTTAAAATGGGAAGTTTTCTCATCTGGAAAGGAAAATAAAGTGGGATCCCAATTGCACTACTTAAACCAAAAAAGAATACCAAATTTAAAATACAACAGCAAAAACCATAAACAAACTGAAAATACAATGCTGCCGGGAGTAACCATACTATAAGCAAATGAGAATAATATTGGCAACATACAAGAAAAACATTTTAAAGCCTATTAAATTAACATTTAATTAGCTATCATAAGCCACATTGAAAAAACTAACGGTCCACGAGACAATGAATATGAACACTTACCAGGGCTGGAAATACAAATTACTCTTATATGTAATAAAAAGAGGCTCAAAATCGCCCAAAATAAAAGAAATGCAAATTAAAACTACATGAAAATAACTATTTCCATTCATCAGGTTTCAGTGAAAAGAGTAAGGAAATATTTCAAGTGCTTTAATAGATAGCTGATGGGAGTGCAAACTGAAATACTCCCCTCAGATGGCAATTTGACAGTGATGAGCAAAAACACTAATACCCTTTTATTAAAAAAATTCCATTTCTAGGAATATATCCTCCATACTTTCTTGAATATGAGCTAAGCTATATATAAAATAATATTTATTGCAGTTTTCATAATAGCAAGAGATTGGAAAGAATTTAAGGATCTATAAGTAAAGCTAATTATACAAATAAAACTCTAGAGAGACAACACTATGTAGATATTAGCAAAACCAATAAGGACAGTCCACTTGTACTAATATCTAATGGTTCCCAAGACAGGTAAAATGAATATATTTAAAAAACATAAAATAGTGTCTCAATACTATATTTTTTTAATACTATCTTTTAAAATTATTTATGCCTACTTGTATATGCATATACAGTGGTACCTCGAGATACGAGTTTAATTTATTCCGTAACCTTGAGGCGTGGGCAACTATGAGACGTTCGAGTTGCGGTAAACTGGTGGGTCGCGTGCAGCCGGCCAATCCGCGCAATTACTCCTATCTCAAATGTTGCTCGTATTTCAAAGCAAAAATAGCTTGCTCGACGGCTCATATCTCAAAAATCTCGTATGTTAGGACACTCGTATCTCAAGGTACCACTGTATACATACATATATGGGATACACAAGAAATTGGTAACAGAGACCCAGGTAAAGTGGTATCTGAGTGACAGTTATAAAAGGGAAATTTATTTTATAGCATTTGCATCATTTACTTACTCTTTTTTCTTTTAAGAGTAGGAGCTTTGAGGTCAAAAAGCTCTGTATCAAGTCCCATTTCTATTACTCTAGATAGGATACTTAACCTCTCATCTTTACAATGAGGATAATACCCTAAATAGAAAGTCTTTTCCATTTTTAAAAGGATAAGTATAAGCAACAGTAATGGTTTGCTTGTGGTAGACTTTTTAAGCATTTTGACGGTACATAGGCTACTTGGGGTAATGGCTTATCCTAGTGACAGGACAGTTGTTGTTCTGCTACCCAGCATTCCTTTCCCTTCTGGCAATCCCAGTAAATATTCCTTTGTAAATTAAGTCGGTATGACTATAGGTAGAAGTTACAAAGAGGTTAGTTATAGCAGATGGGTTCTTCATACATGAGTTCATGAAATTTTCTCTCCTATTCTGGATACCTAGAATATTCTATAATTTACTTTTAAAAAATATGTATTTTTTATTATTGACAGTATTACAGATATCCCCCCTCTTTCAGTTTTATACGTCTTTTATTAAAATTTTGCAGTCTTTTGAAGTGAAAAGTATTTTCCTTTCTGATGTGGCTTTGTAATTGGCTTCCCGTGGTGTCTGGAATCAGATTCTACTTATGGGTCTGAAAGAAATGTTGTAAGTAGGATGGAACATGAAGCAAATTAGCATCCTCCAGTAAGGTGAGTATATCAGCAAAGTTCTCTACAGGTTTTTAAAGCAAGGAAAGACTAGAATACTGGGTGGTATAAGAGACTACTTCTGCTCTCATGAGATCAATGGGTATAGTTTGGGGGCAAGCAAAAATTTCCAAATCCACCCAAGGATCACCTCTCCAAATCTCAGAATCTGACTCTCCCAAGCAATGCATTTTCACATAAGAAACCTGGCCAGTCTTTTAATTCAATCTATGTTGTAATTTAATAAGCCACAGGGCCAGACTCTGTGATTGATTTTTGGTTACCGACAGCCACAGAAAGAAGATTCTTTTAAGGCTAAAAATTCCCTGGTTCTCTAACCACATTGCAGGGATAATTTATAGCCTTGATTTTTTTCTCATTTCTCTTTAAATCTCTCCAGTGCAGTGCACAGTAGTCATTTCACCTATCTGTCATGCCATCGTCCTGTACCTTGGTCCTTATCACTCAGTTACTAAAGCCATGTTTCTATATGAACTTGATCCTAAGTCAGTGGTTGGCAAACTGTGGCTTGTGAGCTGCATGTGGCTCTTTGGCCTCTGGAGTGTGCTTCTTCCACAAAATACCATCGCCTGGGCGAGTCTATTTTGAAGAAGTGGTGTTAGAAGAAGTTTGAAGTTTAAGTTTAAAAAATTTGGCTCTCAAAAGAAATTTCAATCGTTGTACTGTTGATATTTGGCTCTGTTGACTAATGAGTTTGCCGACCACTGCCCTAGGTAATACAAGTAACAACTGATGTAACCATTCACCAACAGCTGCCATAAATCCTAACTAGCCTATCATTTAACAATAAGTTGATGCTCACTTCCTTCAAATCCAAGTTGGATAAATACCTAACCTACTGCTTAATCACTATTATCAATCAGGATTTATAGTTTTAAGGTGAAAGTAATTTAAATCAGGGAATTTGGTCCTTATAAAATAATTTAAAAAGATGGAGACTTGGCTTTAGATGATTTGGCTCAGTGAATAGAGCATCAGTCTGAGGACTGAAAGGTCCCAGGTTCAATTCCAGCCAAAGGCACATGCCTGGGTTGTGGGCTTAATCCCGAGTGGGGGTTGTGCAGGAGGCAGCCAATCAATGGTTCTCTCCCATCATTGATGTTTCTCTCTCTCTCTCCCTCTCTAAAATCAATAAAAATATATTTTGAAAAAGAAAAGATGGAGACTTGTACTCTAGACTAATCTTCTGAAATAATTTCAGAACTAGTGGGCCAGTAAACAAAATTTGTGCATGGAGGGTGAGGGGTGGGGAGTGTCCCTCAGCCCAGCCTGCACCCTCTCCAATCTGGCACCCCTTGAGGGATGTCCAACTGCCAGTTTAGGCCTGATCCCTGTGAGATCGGATAGGGATCGGGTCTAAACCGGCAGTCAGACATCCCTCTCATAATCCGGGACTGCTGGCTCCTAACTGCTCACCTGCCTGACCACTCTGCCCTTACTGCCCCCCTGTCAGCCTGATCACCCCCAATTGCCTCCCCCACCAGCCTGATTGCCCCCAAATGACCCCCACTGATGGCCTTCTCACCCCCAACTGGCCCCCCCTGCTGGCCTGCTTAACCCCAAGTGACCCCTGCCAGCCTGATCACCACAACAGTCTCTCCCACTGGCCTGATCACCCACAAGTGCCCTCCCCTCTTGGTCCCTAACCACCTCTACCTCAGCCCCACCACCATGGCTTTGTCTAGAAGAATGTCTGGAAAGTATCCCAGTCTAATTAGCATATTACCCTTTTATTTGTATAGATAGAGGCCTGGTGCACAGGTGGGGGCTGGCTGGTTTGCCCTGAAGGGTGTCCTGGATCAGGGTGGGGGTTTCCTTGGGGGGCAAGGTGGCCTGGGCAAGGGGCCTGTGGTGGTTTGCAGGCCAGCCACTCCCCCATTGCAGGTCCCCACTGGGGACGGTGCTGGTCTTAGCAAGGGGCTAGGGCTGTGGTTAGCAAACTGTGGCTCGCGAGCCACATGCAGCTCTTTGGTCCCTTGAGTGTGGCTCTTCCACAAAAAACATGGCTTGGGCAAGTCTATTTTAAAGAAATGGTGTTAGAAGAAGTTTAAATTTAAAAAATTTGGCTCTCAAAAGAAATTTCAATCGTTGTACTGTTGATATTTGGCTCTGTTGACTAATGAGTTTGCCAACCACTGGGCTAGGGCAACTTGCAGGCCAGCCACGCCCCAATGGGGTGAGGGTCCCTGCTGGGGAGGTGTGGCCAGCCTGGGTGAGGGGCTGATGGCTGCTTGCAGGCTGGCCACACCCCCCAGCAGGGACCCTCACTCCATGGGGGCATGGCCAGCTTGGGTAAGGGGCTGAGAGCCATTTGTAGGTCCCTCCCTCAGCAGCCAGCCCAGGCGATGGCAACCCAAGCCTCCTGTGCTCCCAGGCCAGCTTCGTGTCCACCACTTACAGGCCCCTCCTTCAGTGGCCGGCCTCCTGAGTGCCCAAGTTGGCTCTGTGGCCATCACCCACAGGTCTCTCCTTCAGCAGTGGCCAGGGTGGGCGGGGGTGACCCAAGCCTTTTGTGCATCTCGACCAACTCTGTGGCCGCTGCCCACAGGCCCCTTCTTTGGCGGCCAGCCTGGGCAGGCAGGAAGCTTGGCTTCCTCTGTTGCCGGGGGCACCCAAGTCTACCACTCACTCTGGCTGTCTCTATGGCCATTTCCATCTTTGTCCTGCTCATTTGCATACTTACCCCTAATTGGCTAGTAGGTGTTGTGAAGTGATGGTCAATTTACATATTTCTCTTTTATTAGCATAGATAATTCTGGAACACTGGCCCACTAAGGGAGCTTCCACCGAAACCATGTTCAGGGAAATTGGGGATCTGGAAGCTTTCCCTGAAACTATTGCTCTGGGAACACTTACCTTAGCTGCAATCTAGGGTCTGGAAGGCCATCCAGCACCTCCTAGGCTCTGCACCACACCAGAGCCACACCAATCTATTCTAAATGTAAATGACTTGGGGCCTCCTCTGCAGCAGGAAATCTTGATTCCTGAAGAATTATACCTGTGAGCAAAAGCAGCAGAAACTGAAGGAAAACTTCAAATTATGTGCACCACCATCTGAATGCAGAACTTAATTCTGAACCCTAGAGTCTGAGGTCTCTGAGAAGTGTAGTTTTTAAGATTCCCACTTCTGTGGTTCAGAAGGTCATATGAGGGGAGACTAAACCCCCATAAAATCCCAAAGGAAAATTCTAATAAGCTTGAAACAAATGACCTCACTTATTCTTAGATTTGTAATAAATGTGGTTCTTGGATACTTCATATTTATAAAATGTAAATAAGCAACATTCTGAGTCTAAAATCAGCTTACGCACATGCTTGTCCCAGCTGACATCCAATGAGTTGAGCCTGGACTAGTTCTGGAGCTTCTTCCTTTATGTGGTTAGTCAAGGGCTTATTCTAAGCAAAGCAAATCTTTTAGACTCTAGAATCTAGAGATTTGTGAACTGAAAAGGTCTGTAAGTATCCCTTTAAGTAATGTTTAAGTTTACTTAAAGTTTTGGGGTAAAGTTTCATGTGTCTCAGTGGAAAGAGTAAGGAAATATTTCAGATACCATAGACATAAAAGAGGAATATTATCTACTCTGAGTAGTTTTTTTCCCACCTGTTTCTTAGACAGATGTACAGATCTTTTTATTTATAAATGACAATAAAAGCAAATTACATCATGATTAGTAATTTTCCAAACTAATGAGTATCAAAGTGACTTACATGCAAGGGAATAATGGAAGCCATGAGAGCCCCAAGGTGCACTGAAAACCCCATACATATCCATTTTTAAATAAAGTCACAGTTCTGCAGGGTCTCAGATAAGATCTGCACAATCACATCTCATGGTTCAGTGTTTTTAAAGTATGGACTAATCAAAGAAGAGAAAAACTATACTTTTTAAACATTTATGTTAATGGTTTAACTTTCAAAAGCAAACCTGAATTGTGAACAACTATGTTCAATGGATTGAAATAAAAATGGGAAGGAAACCAAAGGTAGTATAATCACATTCAGAGCCTAATAAATGTGCAGCAGTGAGAACTATTTAAAATTTAAAATTTTTATTTAATTGATTTCTACATTCAATTGATTTCTACTTCGGAGAGAAACCAGCTTGTTTACAAATGAAGTTTTAAAAATTAACTTCTACGGTTAGGGAATACCATTTGCAATTTATTTGCTTACACTTATATTCTTCATTTTATGAATTTGTTCCACACGTTACCAAATGGGAAAGAACAACAAGGAAATTCAGTTTTAACCCCAATTCACTAAGAGGAGAATGTTAAAGCCCATCTCTGGGCACTGTGGCTGAGCACTGTGGGCTCAATGTCCTTGACTAAGCAGTGATGTTGTGGCCCTGTGGTCTTTATCATCATCAGCTCAACTCCTTATAGACTTGTGGTTATTTCTAGGCCATGTGTGTTCTTAAATAACTGGCCTCATACTCCTAATATGACCTGGGTATGGTCTTTATACTTCTATATCCAAAAGAGTACAATTTGATAAATGGTTTATTCCAATAGTATAAAGAACAACAACAATAGAAAAGCAAGAGGAAGAAGAAAAAAGTCTATCTGTTAGGAAAAAGGGGACCCAACACTTTCTTCCATATTCAGTTTGGAGAAAACATATACCTTGTTTCTTGGATCTGCTGAAAAATCTCTCCTTCCAGCATATGGCTTGAACTAACCCACCAACTTTCCAGCAGACTAATGTCTCCACCCAGCTTCTCATTCCAGAGTTAGAGTTATTGAGTCAAATGCTTTGGCCATTCTAAGAAAATTCCACAAGTAACAATTACTGTACTTGGCAGGAAGCCTGGTAATACCCGGCTAGAACTTTATTATTTTGTGGATTTAAAAATACATTTCTAAAATATTTTCAGATTTATTATTACTTAGGAAAGTGTATGATCAAAATATAAAGTGAGAAAGAGCTCAAAGAAGTATTTTAGGTTAATAAATAGATAATAATATTCTAAATCAGTATACTATTGAATTGTAATCTAAAGATAATTGAGTCCCTGTCCCCAAATGGCCTATAAATGAATAACAAATAAATGTAATTGGGATCTTCACTAAGTCTCTTGGTGGGGAAAAATGCCTAAAGACAAATATTGTGTTCTTAATATAAGCCATATGACTTAACATTCTTTTAAAAAAAATAGTTTTCTTACTCATCTCTTTACAATATTCAACTCAGTCCCTTAACCTGTTCCCCTACTGCCACCCTTTCTCTCATCTACATCCTTCTAGAAGAGAGACTCTCCTACTCATCCCTTACTAACAGTTCCAGCAGCCCTATGTCAAGTTCATCCTCACTTTGTGCTTTGACTCCTTTTCTCATTGAAATTACCCCATCATCCAAAGTCTGAATAGAAAATAGAGATCCAACCTGTAAGAATTTTATCTCCTTGGAAGAAACCGAGGTGTGGGTGAAGGAAGCTATGGATATTTGCAAAGTAATTTTATTTTCTCTGTTACCTTTACACTGATCGATTTTTTATGTGCCGCTATCCAGAGAAGAATGCCTTATATGTTTGTATTACTCACCACTGTCACTCATCTCACTCCAAGATGCTTTTCTTCTTCTTTTCCTGAGTTAGACAGGCTTCCCAACAGGCAACCTGGAAAGTGTACCATGCTTATGCCCACCTAAATTTCTCCTACAACACTGGAAAGGAAATGCATCAGCAGTAGGGTTTTAGAGCTTACCCACCCACCCAGGGTCCTTGTTTTCATAACATGCAGAGCAAGGTAATTCCACAGAATTCTTTCCATTACAGGGGCACTTGAGCACTAGATGGCCTGCATCAACACAGCTGAGAGAGTATGGAACCAAGCCAAGTCATTGATGTTTGGGGAATCAGAATTGGTCCAGAAAAATCCTCTCCTCTCCCCTCATTTTAGGTGCTATAAAATATAAGGAGCTGCATAGCTGAGAAATCATACTGAAGTTAAATAAAGGGGAACACTTCCCATCTGGGCACTCTCTCGGGGCCTGAAACCTGACTTAAAAGCATCCTCCTTGAAGAAGCTGAGTCAGCCTTGCCTCATCCCTTCTCCAGTCTTCTCCAGACCTAAGTATAAACTCACTCATCTGCAATGCAGGGCAGCTAAAGTCATCTCTTGGTCTACTTCAGCCTGCCTAACTTTACTAATCAGAAAAAATTAGGGAGACCCTGGGGGGCTATAATAAAGTTGGAACCTATTTAATGTTTTCTAAGATTTATAATAATTCTTTGTGATCAGTCCTTCCCAGAGGAACTTGATCCAGTCAATTCTGAGCCTATATCATACTCTATTGCCCCCTAGAGGATGACTCATTTCAGTGGTTTCTGTAGGAATGCAAACGCAGTGTGTGTTTTTTTTCCACCTTACAGTTATGAACTTGACATACGAATTCCAGCAACTCTCTATCCTGCCACACAATCATTCTAAAGCAGTGAGGAGGTCTACTATGGAATGGAAAGTACTGTGTGGCTTTGAGCCCACTGGAACTATAGAGAACATTTTTCTGTCTCTGAGGAGGTCT
The DNA here is from genome assembly GCA_011751065.1 of Lasiurus cinereus. Lineage (NCBI taxonomy): Eukaryota > Metazoa > Chordata > Mammalia > Chiroptera > Vespertilionidae > Lasiurus > Lasiurus cinereus. The sequence goes on from JAAGEH010002531.1 coordinate 5,950,615, forward strand.
ACTAAAGCAGATTTCAGTCATTCACTAACCACACCTAAAATTCCACTTCTTCAGCTCCTGGTGAGACATTTCCCTTGAATTTCTCAGGTTACTAGTAGCAAGAAGTCTGTATCAGTAAGTCTAGGAACTGTTTGACTTCAAGTCTCCCAAGTGGAAGCCATGTTCTGAGGACATGAGGTTTGTGAAAGGGGAATAGAGAAATTAAACTAGTTTCTTTCAGTTTAGAAATTATTCCAAGAAATTCAGATCTGTTGAGAATGAATTAAAAGCCAAACCTCTAGATACCCTCACTACAACACTGCATAAATCTAGTTCTACATTTATAGCATCCTGTCCACAAAGTGACATCCCACAACATAGCATAGCTTTTGGTGTCACTCTAAAAACCATTGGCACTTATTCTGGGACTATTTCCTCCTTTATAACTGGTCACTTAAGAGTATGTCATGCATAGGGTAATTATTAAACACTAGGCTCAAGATTCCAAAAAACTAGTCCCTAACATGTAACGCAAACAGAACCTAAGCTCCATACTAACTCAGCAGGATGCCAATGCAATTAATAATAAAAAGTTATCCTAATTGTCATAAGGCAATTAGAAACTTTATTCATCCATTTATTCATAAGAAAATGAGGAAACAGTATCAATTTGTTCTCACTAATCATTTGTTTATATAACTGATTATTAATACAGGGTTATAGATAGTAAAAGTGCATTGATAAATACAAAAGTAACTTCTGTCAATGTTTATTCTTCATTCCTATAGCCAGTTGTAGGATATATTTTTCCTTTTTGAAAGCAGCCTCCTTCAATGGAGACACTTAGAGAAAAGCCTATTTGATTGTGTACATAAGTGTCAACACGAATTCAGCTGTAGTAATTTGTGGCTTTCCTCTGTGGTTTGCTTGAAAGATCACTAAATGATCATTTAGCATTTCACATATGAAAATATCACCATTTCTACTGCAGCTGGGCCACTCTTAGCAGGGGCTCTGTGATGTCCCAGAACAAGTCACAGCATTTTTAGGAGCCCTTAACATGTAACTCAAATGGAACCGAAGCTCCACATTTAATGTTACATCATCTTAAAGTGTTTCTTTTCCTCATCCTTTTCACAATTCACCATGCAGTCATTGTTGAGCTGCCCAAACACCATTCTTATCAAAAGGCAATTCATAAAATAACCAATGCTAAGAAGACATGAATAACTGCTCAGTTAAACAAATCGTTCAGTTTACAAATAAAAATTTAAACTGAATAACTCTAAAACTATTTAGTCTACCACAAAACCTCTTTGTTTACAATTAAGTTACCCTTACCCTTTCAAATTAAGAAACATGTAGATTTGGATACATGTAAATATGAAAGCTAGTTTGGTTTGGTCAAGTATTGGGCAAGATTCCCCATTCACCTTTGCCAAGACCCTGTTATTTTAGTGAGATTAAGGTTCCAATTGCTTCAGCCCAAGACCTCTCTGGAGCAGACACTCTGCTATTCTGGTTAAATTATGCCCATTTCTTTCCCAAGTGAGTAAATACTTAAGTTCCCATGCTGAGACAGCTGAAGTGACTTTTCATTTGGCATACTGATTCTGGGAGTGTAATACATGTTTGTTGAAACTATGCTTTGGGCTGGGATAAAGTGTTTTTATGATTATGACTTACTAACATACATTGAGAACAGAAATTGTAGTTGGTCCCACACAATACATAAAGGATATCATCATTCCTACAGATGGAAATAAGCAGCTTGGATTACTGTATTATTGATGACATTGATATCCCTATGAAAATATAGTTGAGTTGAGAAGACAGATATTGAACAGTTGAGTTCAGATTTATAAAAAAGAGCAGTATACTATGTTTGTACAGAGAGATGAGAAGTTTCCACACTGAACAGCACAAGAGATTGCTGAAAGAAATGAAAGAATACCTGAGTAAGTGAAGTCCTATATCATGTTTATGGATTGGGAGGTTCATAGTTAAAATGTAAATTGTCCCCAAATTGATCGATAGATTCCATGCAGCCTCAATCAGAATTCCAGCAGTTTTTTAGGTAGAGATTGACAAGCTGTTTCTAAATTGTATATAGAAATGCAAAGAGCCTAAAATAGTCAAAGCATTTTTAAAAATATTATAAAATTGGAGAATTTTCACTACCTGATTTGAAGACTTAAAGCTACAATAATCAAAACTGTGGTATTGGCATAAGAATAAGTTACCAGATCTGTGAGAAAGAATAGGAAGTGGAATTGATTTTTGACAAAGGTGTCAAGGGGCATATTGCCGGGGGAATCATCTTTTCAGCAAACAGTGCTGAATCAACTAGATATCCATGTGGAAATAAACTTCAACTCCTACCTCATCCTATTCATATGTACTTTTAAAAGGACCATAGACCTAAACATAAAGCTGAAATTACAAAGCTTCTAGAAGAAAACATGGAAGAAAATATTGTGAACTTGGGTAGAGAAAGATTTCTTAGACAGGATATAAAAAAACACTAATCATAAAAGAATTTTATCAAAATTACAAACTCCTGTTCTTCAAAAAACATCATCCTATATAATAAAAGGCTAATATGCAAATTGACCAAACAGTGGAATGACTGGTTGCTATGACGCACACTGACCACCAGGGGTCAAAGCTCAATGCAAGAGCTGCGCCCTGGTGGTCGGAGCACTCCCACAGCGGGAGCGCTGCTCAGCAGAAGCCCTGAGCCGGACTCATGGCTGGCAAGTGCAGTGGTGGTGGCAGGACCTCTCCCACCTTCACAGCAGCAGACATCAGTCAGACTATGAAAGGGCAAAGGCTGGGCTGAGGGAACTCCCTCTAGTTAAAAATATAAAAAGGTAAGCTCACAGAGAAAATATTTATTATATACTAGAGGACTGGTGCACAAAATTCGTGCATGGGAGGGGGGTATCCTTCAGCCCAGCCTGCTCCCTCTCAAATCTGGGACCCCTTGAGGTATATCCGACTGCCCATTTAGGCCCGATCCTACTTTGATCCCTCTACAATCCAGGACTGCTGGCTCCCAACTGCTCACCTGCCTGCCTTCCTGATTGCCCCAAACAGCTTCTGCCTGCCAGCCTGATCACCCTCTAACCACTCCCCTGCCAGCCTGATTGATGCCTAACTGCTCCCCTGTCAGCCTGTTTGCCCCTAACTGCCCTCCCCTGAAAGCCCAGTCACTCCCAACTTCCCTCCTCTGCCAGCCTGGTTACCCCTAACTGACCTCCCCAGCAGGCTTGATCACCCCAACTGCCCTCCCCTGCTGGCCATCTTGTGGTGGCCATCTTATGTCCACATGGGGGCAAGATCCTTTGACCACATGGGGGCAGTTTGTGTGTTGGAGTGATGGTCAATCTGCATATTACTCTTTTATTAGATAGGATGGAAGCCTGGTGTACAGGTGGGAGCCAGCTGGTTTGCCCAGAAGGATGTCCTGGATCAGGGTGGGTGTTCCATTGGTGCATGGGAACTGTGGTGGTTTGCAGGCCAGCCATCCCCTCAGCGAAGCAATTGGAGGCCCTGGTATCTGGGATTTATTTATCTTCTACAATTGAAACTTTGTAGCCTGGAGTGGAGCCAAGCCTTCTACTGGCACAGCCATTGAAACTTTGTTGCCTTAAGCAGAGGCCTTAAGCTTGGCTTTCTCCATCGTCAGGGGCAACCTAAGCCTCCCTCCTACTCTCTCTGTGGCTGTAGCCATCTTGTTTGAGTTAATTTGCATACTCGCTCTGACTGGTTGATGAGCGTGGCTGGTGGGCATAGCTGGAGGGTGTGGTGGAGGTATGGTCAATTTGCATATTATTCTTTTATTAGACAGGGTTTATTAGACAGGATGTCTCATATACATCTTGCATCCAAAATGTATAAAAAACTCCTACACCTCAATAAGGATGTAAAAAGCTAAAAATTGGGTAAAAGATTAGAATATATATTTCACAAATGTATAACACATGAAAGAAATGCTCAAAAACATTAGCCATTAAGGAAATGAAATTAAACAACAACAAGATATCACTTCATACCTAATAGCTAACATGGGAAAAGACTGAAATATCAGAGGTTGGCAAGGATGTAGAACAATGGGAATGCTCTAGCTGGCTGATATAAATGTAACATAATATAAGTAATTATAAAAATATTTAAAATGTTCTTATAAAATTAAATATCTACCTCCTCTAAATGTACAGCACTTCTATCTTGAAATATTTGCCTAAAAGAAATAAAAAATACCTTCACGGAAAATTTGTAGATGAATGCTCAATAGCCCTAATCTGGAAAACAAACAAGCATGTTTACAGCATGAAACAAATATGTATGTTCACAGTGTGAAATTCTAATTATTAAGAAAAACAAAAGAACTGCTAATTGAGTAAAATCATAGATGAATCTTACAGATATGCTGGGCAAAAGAAGAGACACAATGGGTGTCTGCTGTAGGAAGTTCTAGAACTGTGGTTTCATGGGGTGGGGTGGAGTGGGTTCACAGGAACTTCATGGAAGGATGGAATTACTCTGGATCTTGATTGTGGTGTCATTTACAAAGCCATTTACACCCATTAAAATACATCACACATACACTTGAAAATTGTGCATCTTATTTTATATAAATTATTAGGGGCCCAGTGCATGAATTCATGCACCTTGAAAGGAACTGTGGGCCATAAGGATGCAGTGAGCATAGGGGTGGGTCTCAGCCCATCCTCTGTGTCCCCAATGGTCCCTCCTGACATGGACCACAGTACCCTGTCTGGCAGCAGCCCCGCTCCTGCTGCCGCTGCTCCCATGTGCTGATGGCAGGGAGCGACTGGGGCTGGCACCAGCAGTGGGTGAGAGCGGGGCCAGCACTGTCAGTGGGTGCGAGCAGTGGCTCCAGTGCCAGCAGCAAGTGCGAGTGCTGGGCAGAAGTGAAGAATTTTCAGTAGCCACCAAAGGTTCGCCCTGATGACAGTGAATGGCGCCCTGCCATGATCTGGTGCCCCTGCTCACCTGCTCCACCATCCCACTGTGGCCGATACCCGCCATGTTCTGTGCTCTGCCGCCTGCCGTGTTCCACGTTTGCTCTCTGGTGGTCAGTGCACATCATAGTGACCGGTTGTTTGGTTGTTTCACTGTTTGGTCCTTTTATTATATAGGATACCCAACAAAGTTGATTAATATATTTTTCAAAGAATATTCCTTCCTCAAAAGTAACATAATAGGCATTTTAAAAGTGTAAAAAAAAAGTCCATTTTTATTAGTATAGAAAATGTCTTTCTGTATGACTATCACAAATAGTCTTTGCTGACTTTTAAGTTCTAATGCCTACGCAACATCTACTTAGTGCCAAATATAAGCAAGATTCTCTGTCATACACTTACAAACGTTTCATTCTCATAACAACCCTGTAAGATAGGTCTTATTATCTTCATTTTTGGATGAGAAATCTAAGTCTCAGAATAGTTAAGCAATTTGTTCAAGAACATCCAATCAGTAGAAAGTAGAGGTAGTGGTTATCCAAGGACTGTCTCCATCACCTATGTTCTTTCTACTACAGTACTTGTCACCTTTCAGTTAATTCATATGTCAGACTTATCCCTGAGCCCTTTAGGTAAACAGCCATTGCTAGTCTATTCATTTAATTGGTCTGATCACAATGTCCTCATCACATTACTTTTAATCAGTCACCTATTTAATAATTATCCCAATAATTAAAATAAAGAAAACCAAATAAATAAATATTTAACCTTCTTTCAACTTCACCTGGAAAAAGTTCAATATGGTGTTTATAACAGGATAGACCTGGGTTCAAGATTTAGCTTTGGCAATTTTTAACTGAGAATATTGCTTAATTTTTCTAAGCTTCTATTTCTTACATGAAATGAAAGTATTAATAACCACCTCACAGGGATTGTTGTGAGGATAAAGTGAAGTAATACATTATAAGCACTTTGCATTATGCTAAGAACACTGTAAATGACGAGAGATAAAAATGTTATTAATGAGAGGACAGATATCGTTTGTTAGAAAGTCTGATTAATTGCTTATTTTTCTTATTATTGCATATTTCCCTATTATTTCCTTTTTCTGGAGACCATTTTAGCAAGCCCAAAAAGACCCTGTGTATTCAATTCAATTATCTGGACTTCAGAGATTCTTTAGCCAAAAATCATTTTGAGGTTGTATACATTTAGTTTCCACTTAATATTTATTTAATATTTTCACTCAAACAGTTCATTTAATATTTTCCACATGACATTGTATTATGTGTCCTTATATTACTTCCAATAATTTATATGGACAATTGAGAATAAAGTATACCAGATATCCCGCTGTCTTGTTCTCTGTAAGTAGCCCAAAACAATGGTCAAACTGTCTAGTGCATTATGTGACCTGACACAGTTCCCACAAACTATGAACTTCAGTTTTTCCCTTTTTATTTTCCACCCTCTGGAAGAAATCCATGAAACAATGGAAATGTAAAAAAAGAAAATAGGTAGAAGCCAAACAAACCAATGTTTATAACAATGAACCAACTATAACTAACTGAGCCTGCTTTAAAAGACTCTCCTAGCTTTAAAAGGCATTATATAAAACTAGAAGTCCAGTGCACTGGAGGGAAGGAGGGTCCCTCAGCCCGGCCTGCCCCCTCTCACAGTCTGGGAGCCCTAAGGAGCAGGAGATGACTCAGCGATCAGGGGAAGATGATGCCCCATCACACCTCTGCTGCTGCCATTGCCGGCAGTGCAAGCCTTGGCTAGCCCTGGTTACCTGAGCCTCAGGCAGCCCTGGGTGACTTGGCAGCCACTATCTGAGGCTTGCCTGCACCCTTGGACTGGCCCTGGGCAGCTGGGGGGCTGAGGGGACTGGGTGCTGCTACCTTGTGGCTGTGGGCACTGCCATCTTTGAGGGCATGAGAGTCAATTAGCATATTCCCTCCTTATTGGCTGTGGGCACCATCATTTTTGCAATGTCGTGAGGGTCAATTAGCATATTCCCTCTCTATTAGATAGGATTCTTTGATTCTCTGCTTAGGGTGTTATATAATTGAGAGGAAGTAAGATGATACAATGAATTGTATTCTAATAATAACAGAAAAGGAAAGTATGATTCTTAAAACTGACCTTAAACCCAGTTAGGGAACAGGTTTTCACCTTTATAGCCCCATCACAATCTTCCTTCCACTCTGCCTCGATTCCAAACATAAAACACCCTCAAACATTCTCAGAACAATCATTTTTATAGGGAAGAGGGAAAAAAAACCCTCCATATAATTTGCAATAGATTATTAGTAATTTGTTGTCTTGCTTCTCTTGGGCCTCCAAAGAAAGCAGTGCCCTTGGGTAAGTTAAAGCAGAGGGCTTACTATGGTGGATTACAACTATTTGTGTGTGGCAAGCAGATAAGAAAGATGTCTCAACGCCCCAGTTAAACATAAATGTCCTTCCCACTTCTATTCTACCATCTCAGAGGATCATGCGCAGATCATACCGAATTAAATAGTTTTTAGGGTTCTGGGACAGTGAAGCTGAATCTGGAAGAGATGAGGAGCAGCAAACAGGCCAGGATGGAGAACCAGAGTGCTCGGCACTCTATCAGTTAAAAACAGAAACGACCTAGTACACCCTACAGCATGAACAGTTGCCTCATTGTCATTGGACAGTCCATCAGGCCTAATCAAATCACTTGGGCTTCACTTGTAGGCAGTTTTGCCAACTGGCTGATTCCTTATTTTTGTGGTCAATATAACCAAATTACTTTGAACTTTGTTTCATTGAATTTCAAAGACCCATTCTCCTATCATAACTTCACCTCTTCTCATTTCTTCCATTTTGTCCTAGTTACTAACAATATTTACTTAATCACATATGAATATGCATTAAAGATACCAGGATGAAATATTTTTCTAATCCCTAGGGTTAAGCTCCACTTTTCCATTCCCTAGGTGGCCCAAGGGGATAGGTAACCAAACAAGATATATTTAAAATTCATTATTTCTGGAATTCTCCAACCCAGTCTGTTTACAGATTTTTTTTTTCCAGTTCAGTCTTGACACACAGACAAGTGTGTACCAACTGTCTACTTTTTATATTTGGGTGAGTACCTGGAAGTGGTATGTGGCAGAAGACAAGAATGAGGAGAAGGGAACACAAGAACACTGTTAACTTCAAGACTACCTTACTCCTCACCTTCATTTTACTCCAAGTGAAAAGATTCCTGATTTTTTATTTCACTGTTACCCATTTTGAATTACCTTTTTAAAATGTGTTCATGTCCTCATTCACCCCTCAGTTCATCCCCCTTGTATTGGATGTCATACCTACCTCTCTTCTCAATAATTTTCCCTTTGCAGATCTCCAACTTCACACTTTCTCTATTCTACTTCCTCGGATGTTTTCAAACTACACAGCATCAAAACACATATGAGCATTAGTCTTGATCAAATAGTATGAGCTCCCTGAGCCACAAACAAAGAAATGAATGCTCAACCTGGAGTCCTTTGACAATAGCATTAGTGTTCTGGAATTGGTTGTTCAGAAAACATTACTATACTAGAGGCCTGGTGCATGAAATTCAGCCTGGTCTGCATCCTCTCCAATATAAGACCCCTCGAGGGATGTCTGACTGCCCGTTTTGTCAGACATCCTATCAGGATTGGGCCTCAATGGGCAGTCGGACATCCTTCTCACAATCCAGGACTCCTGGCTCCCAACTGCTCGCCTGCCTCCCTTCCTGATTGCCCAACCACTTCTGCCTGCCAGCCTGATCACCCCCTAACCACTCCCCTGCCAGCCTGACTGATGCCTAACTGTTCCCCTGCCAGCCTGATTGCCCCTGAAAGTCCTCCCCTGTGGGCCTTGTCACCCTCAACTGCTCTCTCCTGCAGGCCTGGGTCCCCTCCAAATGCCCTTCCCTGCAGGTCTGGTTGCCCCCAACTTCTCTCCTCTGCTGGCCTGGTCATCCCTAATTGCCCTCTCCTGCAGGCTTGATTGCCCCCAATTGCCCATCTTGTGTCCACATGGGGGCAGGATCTTTGAACACATGGGGGCAGCTATCTTGTGTGTTGGAGTGATGGTCAATCTGCATGTAACTCTTTTATTAATTAGGATAGAGGAATGGTGCATGGGTGGGGCCAGTTGGTTTCCCCTGAAGGTTGTCCCCGGTGAGGGTTTTCTTGGGGCATGGGGCAGCCTGGGTGAAGGGCCTATGGTGGTTTGCAGGCCAGCCAACACCCCAGCAACCCAAGTGGAGGCCCTGGTATCTGGGATTTATTTATTTCCTACAATTAAAACTTTGTAGCCTGGAGAGGAGCCAAGCCTTCTGCTCACTCTGTGGCTGCAGTCATTTCTGTTGGGATTTCTTTATCTTCTATAATTAAAACTTTGTAGCCTTAAGCGGAGGCCAAGATAGGCCAGGGCTTCGGAAAACTTGGCTTCCTCCATCACCAGGGGCAACTACGTGGCTGCCACCATTTTTGTTGGGATTTATTTATCTTTTATAATTGAAACTTTATAGCATTGAGTGGAGGCCTGGGCCAGCCATGGTGTGTGGTAAGCTTAGCTTTGTGCATCACCGGGGAAATCCAAGCCTCCCTCTTGCTCTCTCCATGGCCACAGCCTTCTTGGCTGGGGTTAATTTGCATACTTGCTCATGATTGGCTAATGGGCGTGGCTGGTGGTGTAGTCAAGATATGGTCAATTTGCATATTACTCCTTTATTAGATAGGATGGTTTGTGCTTTCTATATAACACAACTTTCCATTTATATGAGTTATTCCCAAAATATAAATATTGTTAAATATCAGGGACAGCTTTATGACAACTTTTCCTTTATGACAACTCCCCTTTTGGGGCAATATCTTGCAATTTAAGTCATTAATATTGATAGCCTAGAAACTTAAGTAAAACTTTTAAAAAAGTGACATCAGCCTGGCCAGTGTGGTTGTAGGTGCAATTCCTGGTCAGGGCACATGTTTGGGTTGCGGGCTCGATCCCCAGTAGGGGCCATGCAGGAGGCAGCTACTTGATGATGTTCCTCTCTCATCAATGTTTCTATCTGCCTCCCTTCTTCTCTTTATAAAAATCAATAAAAACATTTTTTTGTTTTTTTAAAAATATATTTTATTGATTTTTTACAGAGAGGAAGGGAGAGAGATAGAGAGCCAGAAACATTGATGAGAGAGAGACATTGACCAGCCTCCTCCTGCACGGCCCCTACTGGGGATGTGCCTGCCACCAGGATATATGCCCTTGACCGGAATCGAACCTGGGACCCTTCAGTCCACAGGCCAAACTGGTTTCGGCAACAAAAACTTATTTTTTTAAAGTGACATCATTCCATCTCTCTTCCTCTGATGGTATCTTCTGCAAAATTGTCCACAAAAAGAAAGTCTCAATATCAAAGTGAAAACATCTGTGGATCTTACCAAAACTAAAGGTATCTTGATATAGCTGCAATTACCATTATTATTATTTCAATGTTGAGTAGAAGGAATTGTGGTTTCTCCAATATTGTGAATAATTATTTTGTCATTAAACAGAGAGTACAATATGTGTCTAGACTATCTCCCATAGGGCTCACAAACACTTTCAATTGTCCCCAATGTGGTAGCCACATGTTTGTTTTCAGCGGCTGAGTCTTAAGCCAGAGTTTAGAGAAAGTGGAAGAGAGAGAAAACCAAGTAAGCATCTCTTTAGGATGTGTCACAAAGGGTAATGCGTTTCCCCCCTAAAGTAATGTGTTTAAAAAAAAAATATTGCACACCATTACTGTTCTCATTAGTTACTTATACTCTGATAAGAGTATAAAGACATTTTTTAAAACTGTTGGAACAAATTCAAAAATTGGTGAAACTCATTCAACTATAAATTCTGAGAATGCATGAACTCATTGATATTCATTGATTGCTTATGTGTGCCAATTACCATTATGGTATACTACACTTCAGAGCATAAATGCGTTCAAAGTATTTGTAAAGGAAACAAATGGAAATTGAATTTCACTGATAGGAAATAAGTAAAAAAGGAAAACGACTGTCTGCAAACTCTAGCTCACACATAAAATACATCCAATGTTTTAAAGTCCAACTGAAGTAGTTATTCAATTAAATATTAATAATCATACTGAAACACTATAGTGACTGAAAGTAGTTGCAAGTATTTAGACATTCACAAAAATCAGAGATTTTAAAACTAGAAAAACTACTTTAGGAAAGAGTTGGATAATTCTGATTCCTACAGATAACTGAGGCCCAGGGTAAGTAAGTCCGCTCTCCAAAGATACACAGCTTTTTTGTGTGAGCACCAGGATTGGAAACAAGGCTTATTTTATCTGAGATCCAGCATAAACTTTTTTCCCTCCATTAGGAGCTGCTGTGGTCAGCCTCTCTGACAGTGTGACCTCCACAGCATAGGTCTTCCCTCAGGAACATGTGGTCAAGCACTAGCAGTTACAGGCTTCTGTATTCTGGGGAATACACTGTTCATGGGTGCATGCAGGATCTTTTTCAAATGAGAGGTAATTATACATTCTCCCTTCCTGCTACTCCTATAATTTGGCCTGTCCATTCAAATTATACACACCTGCTTCTCTTTACTCTATCTTCTCTTTGTGGGTTTGGAGAAATTGACTAGTTTAACTTTAACCACAGCATCAAATTGATAAAATGACAGCTGGAGATGTCTGTGACCTTCTCAGAAATGACACCATTGACCTGTCATCAGTGGGATTTGCACTTGAAGTTTTATCTTTGGCATATAAGCAATAGGTTTGCCAATCCACTGGCAAGCTTCCATCTGACACCTCGTTGTAACCAAAGACACTATGGGGTCATGGGCAGAGCAAATCCAACTTGACTCAAAAAGAGCCAAACCTATCACCTTGAACTCAAAGTTGTATGATCAGAGTAGTTGAGAGAAGCAGCCACAATTCCCCCAGTATCGATTAGGGTTCTTTAGGTGGCAAATAATAGATATTGACTCTGACCAAAGAACACATTGGGGGGAAAAAAAAATGGAAGGACCAGGTCTTCAAAGGTATTGGTGTAACATAGCTCAGGGGGAATCTGTGTAGCAAGACCCCACAGACACTTTCTCCAGTAGTGGGAAGAGTGGACTACAACATTGCTGACCCTTGTGTCCTTCTGCTTAAGAGTCAAAGTCTAGGGAGACAGTGTGATGAGCCAAGTTTGGATATCATGACCAATAGCTGAATTGGGGGAAGTCTCATAAGTGCTCAGTTAGTGCCACAATTCAATGGGTAGAGGAAGTTTCCCAAAGAAAAAATAGTTGTTCACAACAACAACAACAAAAGGGAAATGGATGCTGAGCAGTCAAATTAGCAGATGTCCACAACACCACCAATGTGGAAAGACAGAGCCTCAACCTTTGACCCAGAAGGTCAGGGTTCAATTCCTGGTCAGGGCACATGCTCAGGTTGTGGGCTCAATCCCCAATGTGGGCATGCAGGAGGCAGCTGATGGATGATTCTCTGTCATCATTGATGTTTCTCTCCCCCCCCCCCCTTCTTTTTCTCTCTGAAATAAGTAAAAATATATTTTAAAAAACACGTGGAGTTGACAGCGACTAACAGAGATAGCTGAATATTGAAGTATTCAGCTCACGGATGACACCACCTCAGACAACAGCTCAAGGATGACACCAACAAAAGGTTACTAAAATTTGGTCTTGAGTCATAGTTTTAAATCAGGCTGTTTAGTAGCAATTTTCCTTTGAAATGTCTCCAGCACTGCCCCAAACCTGCGTGGTATGTGAATATCTGGTCCATTAAGCTCTCTTTCCTACCTCCCACCCATTCTCCTCCAGCCACTCCTACTCCCTTCTCTTTACCAAAGTCTGAATTCCAGCTGTTTCTTTAGCAACCTTTTTAAGTTGGAAGATCAATCAAACATCATAGGACTTTTTGACATTTAACAAATGTGACCTACATTTTTAAAACTCAAAGTGAAACCTAATTATTAGATGTAAAAGAGAGAGTGGGAAAACGTCAGATAAAATGCATCTTTGTCCTGTGAGTGCTCTCTCAGGCAGCCTTGCCCCAGCCCCTGTTCAATGAAACTTCCTGCTAGGCACTGTTGAGGTGAAAGAGGCAGATTGCAGTGTTACTGGCCTTTGTTCCCTGCAAAATTTCACTTTTAGTTATTGAAGTATTCACTGTAGGAAACAAATTTGTAACCCATTTCTCATGTTACCAACACACAAAAAACAAAATTTGATATCCTGGGGTTTATTTGCTGAGGGCACTTCTCATAAAAGTGAGTGAGTATGCATTGGAAAATGTGTCTGGGTAACTCCTTAAGGATAAATGTTAGTCACAATCGTTCCACCCCCAACCCCCAACTCTCGCCCCTAGCACCCTCCCCACCTCCTGACTTCCCGCCTCTCCAGGGCTGGTGACCTAATAGCATTTTTCTTCATGCATATTTTGGCTTCGCCCCACGGCCTGGCTGCCTTGGTCTGTCTGAGTCTTTTGAAATCCCTGCATGTTCGCCCCAGATTAAACCGAGTGTGTCTCAGGATGTGAGTTCCCTTTGGTTCTTTCCCCTTAACGTTCCCTGTGCAACGTGTCTGGGGGGGAGGAGGACGGGACAGGGAGGCGCGGGAGGGGCCGAGGAGAGGAGCTGTCCCCTTGCACGTTTCCAATCGCATTACGTGAACAAATAGCGGAGGGGTGGCCGGGCCAGAACGGCTTGTGTAACTTTGCAAACGTGCCAGAAAGTTTAAAATCTCTCCTCCTTCCTTCGCTCCAGACACTGCCGGCTCGCCGGGCCGCCGCGCCGCTCCCCGTCGCCTTCCAGAGCACTGGGAACGAGCAGAGGCGGGTGCCACGTCCCAGCAGCCGCTGGACTGGGTCTGCAGCCCAACCTCGCTGGGGACTACCATACCCGCGCTCCGCCGCCTCCCCGGAGGAAGATTTCTCCCTCCCCCGCGTGATTTCGGTCCAGTTTTCCTTTTCTCTGAGCCGCGTCCTCCGGAGTGGGGGACATCGCCGAAAGGGAGAGATGCGCTTCGCCTGGACCGCGCTCCTGCTGGGGCCGCTGCAGCTCTGCACGGTCCTGCGCTGCACCCCGCCGGCCGCCGGCCAGCAGCAGCCCCCTCGCGATCCCCCGGCGGCTCCGGGCGCCTGGAGCCAGAAGATCCAATGGGAGAACAACGGGCAGGTGTTCAGCCTGCTGAGTCTGGGCTCGCAGTACCAGCCGCAGCGCCGACGGGACCCGAGCGCCACCGCCCAGGGCGCCGCCAACGCTGCCGCCCCGCCGCCGCGCACGCCGATCCTGCTGCTCCGAAACAACCGCACGGCGGCGCCTCGGGCGCGGACCGCTGCCCCGTCGGGAGCCGCCGGCGGCCGCCCCAGGCCCGCCGCCCGCCACTGGTTCCAGGCTGGCTACTCGCCGTCCGGGACCCGCGACGCCGGCCCCGCGCGCGCGAGTAATCGGACCACGTCCGCGGAGCGCCCGGCACTCAGTAACCTGAGGCTGCCCAGCCGCGTGGACGGCATGGTGGGAGACGACCCGTACAACCCTTACAAGTACTCCGACGACAACCCCTATTACAACTACTACGACACGTATGAAAGGCCCCGGCCTGGCAGCAGGTACCGACCCGGCTATGGCACCGGATACTTCCAGTACGGTAAGCACCCCAAGTATCAGGAACCACCCGGGCACCCCTTCCCCAAAGTGGCTGGTGGCTCCCCGACGTGGCTGCCAGGGCGCGGCAGGCCCCAGGCCCCACAGATCCGACCCCTCCCCCTGCGCCTGCAGAGGCAGCCCTGGAATCTGGTGCAAACCGCGCGACTGGCCCCTCCTGCTTCCTTTCCACATGGGTCTGCAGCCCCAGGCATCCCCCACTCTCCTGCTACCAGCAGCCTCACACTCAAACAGCAGTCGGCTGGGTAGAGGTTGAGGAGGAAGGGACACGGAGGGTGGCCCCCGGGGGCGCAAGGTTGTCTCACTAAGCCCATCACCTGCTGACGTTTAGGTCTCCCGGACCTGGTGCCCGATCCCTACTACATCCAGGCGTCCACTTACGTGCAAAAGATGTCCATGTACAACCTGAGATGCGCTGCGGAGGAAAACTGCTTGGCCAGGTACCAGCTGGGATATCAGCGGCCCGGCTCCCTTCTCTTGGTTCCAGGGGCCCATCAGGTCCCTGGTTCTAACTACTCTTGTTCCTAACAGACAAGAGTTGGGAAGTGGTACAAGAGCTGGGAAGTAGGATTTGAACTCCTGAGCACTCTGACCTGGATGGAGAGAGAAATTTTTTTAAGATTTCTGTGAGTTCTGTCTTTCAAACTGCAGCACAAATCAAGGAGAGGGAGCAAATCTTCCTCCTGAGTGTGTTTGGAGGGGCGGGAGAGGGTGTCTCTGTCTGTTTTTCAAGATCCTTCAACTTTGAAGCCAACTGTTTCCAATAACTTTCTATTAAACAACTAACTGTACAATAATAACATGGGAAAATATTGTAATCAAAGAGCTTGTTAATATACCCTTAAAAGACTGGGGGCTAATTTGCCACCGAGGAACCCCTTATCCACAGAGGTTAAGTTTTATCCTTTTGTCTGAAGCCATAATTAACTTAGCTATTTAGGTGTCACTACAGCCAGAATAAGACCATGAACAAGAACTTTGTTTTTCCATCAGTCCTAAAATAAAATCATAGCAATGGATTTCTCTGAAGTTGCTACTGGGAAACCAGCAGAGGGAGCTAGAGGACGTTTTGATAGGTCTCAAAAATGTTTACATTGTAAAATAAGGTCATTAGTAATCAGTAGTATTTGAATGCATATTCACACAAAATAGTGTATTAAAAGGTACACAGTAATGTTATTCATATATTTCTTCCACTCTGGCCCTTTATAATTTTCAGGCTAAAGAAAGAGAAGAAATGGAAATGCATCATTTTCATTCCTGAGTCTTGCATCACTAACACCATTGTACTCTTTATACTATTACAGCAATGCTGTTGTTTTAAAGACAGTGAAGTTAAAAAATTGTCTAAAATTATTTGTGTACTTTTTAGAGTAATTTCCCCACTTCACATCATAGTTATTTGTTCCAGAAATGTGTTGTTAAATTCAAAGTTCTTAACAGGTAAATATGGATGATTTTTTTTTTAACCTGGGGTAATTTCTACCTCAGTTTCACTTATTCATATGGTTAAATTAAACTTGATTATAAACTTTACTTATAACTTATTTTAAAATATTTTTTATTATTGATTTCAGAGAGAGGAAGGGAAAAGGAGAGATAGAAATATCTACACTAATAAAGAAAGATGCAAATTGACCATACCTTCACAACACCCACCATCCCATCAGGAGTGAGTATGCAAATTAACCCAACAAAGCTGGTGGGTTAATTTGCATACACAGGCACCCAGTGGCTGGGGGCGGGGCAGCTTGCATCATTGCCATGGCGATGACATCAGCATTCCACACGGCCCCAACAGCTCCAGGCCTCTGGGCAGCGTGGGAAGATGGAAAGGCGGCTCTGGACCAGAGTGAAGGCGGTGCCAGCAGCCAGGGGAAGAAAGGCCCATTTTTGCACAAATCTTCATGCATCGGGCCTCTAGTCAATGATGAGAGAGAATCATTGATTGGCTGCTCCCTGCACACCCTCTATAGGGGATCGAACCCAAAACCCTGGCATGTGCCCTGACCAGGAATCAAACTGTGACCTCCTGGTTCATAGGCTGAAGTTCAACCACTGAGCCAGCCAGCAAAACTATAATACTAATTTTATTGTTTTTATATTTATACTGAGGATTTCCATAGTTTTCATTCACTCACCCATTCAACATATATTCCAGAGCTCTGACTACTTGCCAGACACTCTTCTAAGATCTAGAGATCCACAATAATAAGCAAAATGCCTTGACTCTTGAAACTCATAGTCTAGTTGGAGGAGTGGGAGAGTCACCGTTATATACTCAAAAGGTTTTGCTTGTAGTTTTCTCTTTAGTTAATAGTCTGTGAAAATAATAATGTTTCTTTTTAAAAAAATGACAGCTCAGCATATAGAGCGGATGTCAGAGATTATGATCACAGGGTGCTGCTACGATTTCCCCAAAGAGTGAAAAATCAAGGGACATCAGATTTCTTACCAAGCCGGCCAAGATATTCCTGGGAATGGCACAGTTGTCATCAGTAAGTGGATGGGCCTTCTGGGTACTTTTGAGTTGGTTTTTCATTTTTCAAATGATTTTTACACAAAGGCAGAGAGAAAATTGCTGTTATTCACATTTAGAATTTTTCTATGTAATCTGATATAACCAATGGAGTCTGTCTTTAAAATATATCAATTAGTAGATCCTGTTATCTTTTAAATTAGAAACTCTAAGTCCAGTTTATTAAAACTGTTGATAGGGTTCAGTGATTGGATTCACTAGAATTTTACTCTAATATATTTCAAGTAGATTTATAAAAAAGCCCATTGCAGCCAAGATTATCTGTAGTTAGCATTTAACAGCATTTAATAAAGACCACAAATTGTTATTAAAAGGGTTCAGATACCTTTCTCAAAGAAAAGTGTATATGATATACTCCGTGAACTGAGAAGACCTATCTCCATCTTTCAAAAGACTTGTATCAATACAACTTTGCCTGTTTTGTCCTAAATTTAAAGATTTCCACATTAGGTTATGCTATAATTAACCTAGATAAATTGCTCAGGTGTTTATTGCCAGAAAATTCTGACATGTGCCCTTAAACTTATTCTCTTTCTAATGGGAGAAGATGAACAACTCATCATGTTCTCTTTCATGAAATGATAACAGTAGATATGAGCACCAAATATGCTGATAAGATAGAATTATTCATTTCCAAACAAAAGCTTATACATAAAATAATAGTTAAAATAATAATGGTGGATAAAACATGCCATTTTCTCTTTTGCATGTTAGTAACGATTTTAAATCTATGAGAACTTAAATTTCTAAAATCTCACAGAAACCTCCCAAGAGTCATGTGCTCTTCTTTATTGGAATGGAACATCAGTATGGCAGCCAAGAGAAATATACTAGAAAACACATGGCAAGTTTCACTTAAACACAGAAATTTACTAATTCTATTTAATATTCAAAGATAAACCAGGGTATAACAGAAAAACAAAACATTCAAAATATGTCTTTTTTTTCTAAGTAGCAAAATTGAAAACTTACGGTTTTTATAGACTTCTGACCCTGGATGGGAGTGAGGGGAAGGAGGTGGAAATCATGCATGAATCTGGCTTTAAAAAGATAAACATTATCTCAACTTTAATGTAGGGCAGTGGGGAAGTCATCTGAAGTTCTCACTGCTTTTTCTCTCCCTGTCACTGACCACTGTCTCTGTGTTGTGGGGCACACTAGACATTACCACAGCATGGATGAATTCAGCCACTATGATCTGCTTGATGCCAACACTCAGAGAAGAGTGGCTGAAGGCCACAAAGCAAGTTTCTGTCTGGAGGACACATCCTGTGACTATGGCTACCACAGGCGGTTTGCGTGTACTGCACACACACAGGTAGGCTGGCATCATCAAATCAGGAATCTGCAGGTTTCCAGAGAAAACAAAGGTGTCTTCTATTTTCTTTCCTCCCACCTGTCCTTTACAAACTGCTTCATTTAGGGGTTATCTAGTCAAGATAGAAGATAATTGAGAAAACAAAAGTGAAGTCTTGATGATCCTAATTATTCTGAAAGTATTTTATCATCACAGAAGATCACTGCAGACTCATTGTGTTCCACAATCAAAAGCAGCACTTTACTCTGAAAAAGTCTGAATGGTTTCCAATATCTGAGCTCATTCTGTTTTCTTTCATTGGCGTGGTAAGTAACTATAGAAAAGATACCTGTTTTCCCACCTACAAAACCTAGTATGCTAAAAATAGGATACCTGGTGATTATGGTTAGCAAAAGGAGAGAAAGTAGGCTTCTTAAAAAGCACTTTAAAAAACTGTCTCTTTTAATCAGTAAATAAAAGCAGAAGGATACAATTTCTTTCTTTACACACATATATTTAAGACTACAGTATAATTGATGTCAGATGTTCTTTGGATGAATTTTTAAAAATCGTGCTGAACTAAGCAACTTGTGTATCCTATAATGGGAAAATCTGTGTCAGTTCAAAGCCATGTCAGTATTTCCATAAGAAACTCTAATTGTAAAAGGACATTGTAATTTTACTCCTGCGGAAATCTTGGCAAGGAGCAGTGAGTGTATGTGTCTCAGGGCAAGGGGAAGCAAATTCCAGGGCTGTGGCAGGAAGCCTTTGGTGACCTAAATGTTACTGCTGCTTCTTTCTCTAAGCTTAGACTATGAGAGCAATTGGAGGGGGTAAGGTTCAATTTAATGTGCCCTGAGGCAACACTTACTCTTTAAGCAAAAGAAGATGTAACCTACCCACACGTTATAGATATGTGTCTATAGAAATTCCTTTTTCACTCTGAGAATCCCACAGGACCTGCCTGTGAAGGGACCTAGTTTATTCTTTTCATTCACATAGAGGCACTGTGGATAGCTCACTGCTGAAATACTTGAATCCAAAATGACAAATATTTACAGCACTTCTAGTCTCTCAATTCATGGGGGTCACCCTTACTTCATTTTATATAGTAGCTTTCCCTTAACCATCTTCATTTAAGTCCTATTAACTATTATTCATCAGGTCTTGTGTTACAAGCAATTTGTGTTTTTCACTTAGACTGGCATTTCATTTAAAGGAAAAAAGAATTCTCTCAAAGCCTCAATATTGATTTAGATTAGTTGTATGTATTATAATGTTTATTAAAATGTATCCAAATATAAAACTAGATGTAACTTACTTATATTTATACTTTCATAACAAATTCATATATTAAATGTATATAAAACTAGAAACTGTCATATTAACTTACTGTATCAAACAGTTGTGTTTTGCTAAAACCATATAGCTAATTTAGACAGCCTCAGGTAAGGTTCTACATTTAATCTGTTTTTAAAGCATGACTTTGAATATATGAAATACCTGTTTCTTTAATGGCCTTAAAAACTCCCATATTTGTTTGCTAGTTCAAATAATTAAAGCTCATACTTAACTTCTACGAGCTGAGTCATGCTAGAGTACTAGTTTCAGCTTTCTTTAAAGCTCTTTTATTTAC
This sequence comes from Lasiurus cinereus, assembly GCA_011751065.1. Lineage (NCBI taxonomy): Eukaryota > Metazoa > Chordata > Mammalia > Chiroptera > Vespertilionidae > Lasiurus > Lasiurus cinereus. The sequence continues at coordinate 5,970,746 of JAAGEH010002531.1, forward strand.
TTGAAGGTAATATAAATATTGTAGCATTATTTAAACCTGGATTAAAGAGATATCTATTTCAATGACTCCCTTGTAAGGCCATAAATTTAGTAGTAGCAACAGCAACAATAAGACCTAACACTTACTAAGTTTTTATTATGTGCCAGAACAAACGATAAGCTGGGATAAGACAGCAAAAATTATTCATATGTATTTATCCCTCAACATACTGTTAATGCATTGGTATGAACAAAGGTGGGTACATGGTTCTCACTGCTGTGGCACAGGTACTTCTGAGTGTGGCCTGTCCTCGCTACATTGTGTGTGGTATGAGAGCACAATTCTTCCTCTTCCTCCCCAAATCAAGTTATCGTCAAATCAGCACTGGTAGGACATGCTTAGATGATTTGCCATCTCTTTGGTGACGAAGGTGATCTTAAGCATCAAAGCAATTTGGGATGCTGAAATTAAATAACACTATTGAGTTAAAGTGATTCTAGCATATGCTTTTTAATTTACTTTAGATTACCTTTAGAATGAAAATACAACAGTTAAACTTCTTGTGAAGAACTAATAGATTTGAGACTGCACCTACAGGCTTCAGTTTGAACAAACTTCTCCAGACTATATAACTTTACAGAGAGCAGGCTATAGAAGTTACTCATTTACTTGCTGAATATCTTAGCAAGTGAAGTGAGATGGGATGTGTACATTGAGACATACATTCTTCTTTTAAATCAACAGATATTTCAGTGACTATATGAGAGAGGGGACAGTGTGGTGGGGAACATCAGAGACTCTGGATCCAAATGCCTAAACTCAAAACCAACTCAGCCACTTATAAGCTACTAGAGGCCTGGTGCATGAAATTTGTGCAAGGGGATGTGTGTCCCTCAGCCCAGCCTGCACCCTCTCCAATCTGGGACACCTCAAAGGATGTCCAGTAGAATCAGGCCTAAACAGGTACTCAGACATCCCTCTCATAATCCAGGACTGCTGGTTCCCAACTGCTCACCTGCCTGCCATCCTGATTGCCCCTAACTGCTTCTGCCTGCCAGCCTGATCACCCTCCAACCAGTCTCCTACTAGCCTGATTGATACCTATCTGCTCCCCTGTTAGGCTGATTGCCCCTAACTGTCCTCCCCTGCAGGCCTGGGTCCCCCCCAACTGCCCTTCCCTGTAGGCCCAGTTGCCTCCAACTTCCCTCCTCTGCTGGCCTGGTCCCTCCCAACTGCACTCCCCTGCTGGCCATCTTGTGTCTACATAGGGGCAGCCATCTTTGACCACATAGGGGCAGCTAACTTGTGTGTTGGAGTGATGGTCAATTTACATATTACTCTTTTATTAAATAGGATAGAGGCTTGGTGCACAGGTGGTGGCCAGCTGGTTTTCCCTGAAGGGTGTCCCAGATCAGGGTGGGGGTTCCCTTGAGGTGTGGGGTGGCCTGGGCAAGGGGCCTGTGGTGGTTTGCAGGCTGGCCACGCCCTCCAGTGACCCAAGATGAGGCCCTGGTATTTGGGATTTATCTTATATAATTGAAACTTTGTAGTCTTGAGCAGAGCCAAGCCTCCTCCTTGCTCCATGGCTGCCGCCATTTTTGTTGGGATTTATTTATATTCTAAGATTGAAACTTTGTAGTCTTGAATGGAGGAGGCCAAGGCAGGCCAGGGCTGGGGAAGCCTGGCTTCTTTCATCACTAAGGCCAACTCAAGCCTCCTGCTCTCTCCAGCTCTGTGGCTGTCACCATTTTTGTTGGGATTTATTTATCTTCTATAATTGAAACTCTGTAGCTTGAGTGGAGGCCTGGGCCTGCCAGGGTGCACGGAAAGCTTGGCTTCCTCCATTGCCGGGGACACCCAAGCCTCCTACTCTCTCTGTGGCCACAGCCATCTTGGTTGGGTTAATTTACATACTCATTCCTGATTGGCTTGTGGGTGTGGTTTGTGGTGTAGTGGAGTGATGGTTAATTTGCATATTTCTCTTTTATTATATAGGATATATCCTTCCATGAGTTATTTGACCTTACTGTGCCTTAGATTCCTTATTTGTAAAATGGGGATAATATCACCTACCTCATGTAGTTCTGGGAACTGGATCCATGTTTAAAACGATTCCTGACATATAATACATAATTACTCTCAGTTATTCAAAAATGAAATCATAGACCCTACCCTTAGGGAACTTATAACCTTTAATTAGATGTTTTTATATAATATGATTATAATTCATAGCAGAAAAATATAAATACTATAAAAGCTATATGCACAAAAAAGTGTCATGTGCAGAGTGCAGGAAGTCATTTCCAAAGATCAACTTAGGGAAGGTTGTACTGAGAAGAGAATATTTGAGCTAAATTGATTATTAAGTGGCCTTTATTCTTGAACTGATGATAGTCTAGAATTTTGGTGAAAGTCTATTTTTCACTTAAGATTATATTTATCACTGGTGACTTATGACACTTTTAAGAAGCTAGATATACTACTACTTATATTAGGCAGTATTTTGTTGTTGGAGGTGCTATAAGGCTGAGTCATATATACTTCTCAAGGGAGATGCAATATAATAATAGTTATACTTATAAACTCTTGTAAGTACTAACTTAAAATCTCTCTCCCTCTTTTCTCTCTCTCTCTCTTTTTGTTAATCCTTCATCTAAGGATATTTTCTCATTGATTTTTAGGCAGAGTGGAAGAGAGAGGAAAAGACAGAGAGAAACATTGATGTGAGAGAAACACATCAATTGGTTGCCTCCTGCATAGCCCCAACCAGGGTCCGGGCCAGGGAGAAGCCTGCAACCAAGGTATGTGCCCTTGACCAGAATCAAACCCAGGACCCTTTGGTCTATAGGCTGACACTCTATCCACTGAGCCAAACTGACTAGGATTAATATGCATATTCTCTAGCATACTCTAACCATACACCATCTTTTTAAATTTTTTATTTTATTTGTTTTAGGGGTTGAGTCCTGGCTGTTATGATACTTACAATGCAGACATAGACTGCCAGTGGATTGACATCACAGATGTAGCACCTGGAAACTACATCCTAAAGGTAGAGACCTTTAAGAATATATAACTGTAACTTATTTCCACTGTAATTCCATAGATCCCTTTCTCTGGATTCAAATGTTAGATAATCATGACCCTGAAAGCAATTATACATTTTCTATAACTATTTCTAAATGATCCCAGATATATTATTTTAATTTTATTTTTTATAATATATAAATTTATTTTTTATTGTTGATAATATTACAGATATCTTCCAAAATGTCTTATTTTAAAGAACTTGAGGGGAAAATATACAACCTCTCCCTAAAACGGCTCCAGAGTTTAACCATTTGCCTAAAACTTCACCCTCCCTGCTTCTGTGAGTTGAAGCATGGTAGCTCTGTGAAAACAGGAAGAAATTAACCAGTAAACCACTGCTAATAAAATCTGAAGTGCAGATGATGTTTGTGTTGCCTAGGTCAGTGTGAATCCCAGCTACCTGGTGCCTGAATCAGACTATTCCAACAACGTGGTGCGCTGTGAAATTCGCTACACAGGACATCACGCATATGCCTCAGGTTGCACAATTTCACCGTAAGTCTGATTTGCCTACATGATACTCTTTCCCAAGCATTTTAGTTCATCAATAGGCATTACACAGGGTATGTTTGTTCCTATCACTAATATAGCTTCCTTGCAAACTAGACCGAAGGTAGAAATGGTGTGCAATATCATAGTTAGAGCTGATCTTTTTTTGTCTATGCTAGAGAAAGGAGGGTGTACTCAACTTTTTTAGCATCTTAAAACTTAGTTCTGAAGATGACAACACAAACACACACACACACACACACACACACACACACACACAGAACACATTGTTTACCCAGAAAGCATGTGTGGAGGCTGAATATGTGAAATATGCAATGCGCAGTGTGGGTGACCTTGTGGGAGCCCAAATGATTGGGTTTCCTGCTGCTGCCAGAGTCCATGACGGAGCTCTGGAGAAATTCCTAGAGTTCCTCAAAGTACATTCTGAAAAATCACTGTCTTAAAGAATGCAGCTGAAGGGATCAGACTGCCTGCTCTGTGCAAATCAAGAGTTCACATCTTTGAGTTCTAGAACAAATACTAGGGAAATATTCCATAAAAGAAGGGATGTGTGGAGGTACCTTCATCATTTTCTTAGTCCTGAAACCCTTCTCTGAATGACATCTTAGACAGAATCCCAGCACATTAATATTAAGAGGAGTGGTGTATGTGATGAAAGTACTTAGCGAAAGCTGGGGCATGTTTCCGGCTTGTCTGTCCTTCTCACCCTAATGCCTTAAGCACTGCCTGCTTTAGTGTTGCTGGGTTTTAGATTCTAACTACACATGCCACCTGTGAGCAGCACCTTCCGAACAATGAGCACACCATGAGAGTGAGACTGAACATGCATCAGCTTTGCTTTGACGCTGGAGAGGCACAGGTGCCTCTGAGTCACACAGAAAGGTTTAACAGATACACTAGAAACTCATAATAGTAATTTCTCCCTGACATACAAACCAGGACAGTGGTTCACCATACATGTACCTGCAGTTGTAGGTTTCCCCTTGACCTCCTAAACTTGGTTGTGCAGGTTCTGCCTTAGACCTAGGCTCCTGTCCCATGCTCCACTCACAGAGCCACCTCCTGTGGCTTGGGCTGCATTCAACTTTTCCTCATTCCCATGAATGAGCAAAGGCTGTGCTTTAACAAGTGTTATCACAGCATTCAAGGTCAATGAAGCTTGTAACAGCAAAGGGACAGCACTGAAAAAAATAATAATTATATTCTTCTGAACATGCCTACAACATAGAAAACCTGAATGGGTTTATGACCCATATAGTACAGAGTGATCATAGGGTACCTGAAAATCCCCAGAACAGCAATGGAATTTGAGCTAAAATATATGGGTTACCTTGATTTTTATAATTCCTTAAATCTCTAATCCTTGGTATTGTCACACTTGCTCTATGTATTTATTGAGGTCCTACACTGGGTATTTGAGAAGAATACAAGGATAAATAAGACTCCTGACCCTGTGTAGCAATAATTACAATAAATTACTTGTGAATCTTTGTTCAATCTTTGTCTCCTGTTCTACTGTCTTAGCCAAGACATTGCTTCTTGTCTACTGTAAACCCATTACCAGGTATAGGTCTGCCACCATGTAGCCTCTTAGTCAATATTTGATTAACAGATAATTACCCTCTCTTTAGGGAATTGAAAGGGTGAGAAAAATACATAACTGTAATAAAGAAACAACAAGGACTCCCACAAGGGGAAAAATAAGATGCAGTGGGGCCAGGACCTCTGTTATACTAGTAATAAGCTAGGTGACTCCCAGGTACAACCAGGTCTGGAGAAGTGACTCAGTTGTTTCAGAGAATGTGTCTTGCTTCTCATTCAGTAGAATCCATTGAATTGGATGTTGCCAGATATTTCCTTTTTATTTTTAAAAAATATTTTTTATTGATTTCAGAGAGGAAGGGAGGAGAGATAGAAACATTAATTATTGATTTGATGCCTCCTACACGCCCCCACTGAGATCAAGCCCACAACCTGGACATGTGCCCTGACTGGGAATTGAACCTTGACTTCTTGGTTCATAGGATTATGCTCAACCACTGAACTATGCCAATCAGGCTGCCAGATATTTTGAGCAAATTAAAATTGTTTCAGCCTAGAGTTGCCGCCCCCCCCTTTTTTTTTAACCATTTGCTACTGACTATAACTAAACTGCAAGAGTGGTTGAGGTAGAATTTTGATAATGAATATTAATCAGATGAAAATGTGAGTTTAATTACCCATAGTTAGTGAATCATAATAAAATAAGATCATACTTATCCATGAATGGAAAATAATGAGAGAAGTGCAGAAACCTCAACTTGAGAAAGAAATCCTCACCTTCAGCTGACTGCCTCTTACGTTTTGACTTTCACTTCCAGCCTCCCTTGCTAGGGATCAGAGTTCAGAGGAAGGAAAGATTATCATCTGGCTGAGAATCAGGAGTGGCTTTAGGACAGCATTTGAATTGGGTCTTGAAGGCTGAGAAGGACTGCACTAGAGAGAGTATGGCAAGAACAAGCTCTGTCAGAGAGAAGGTGGGGTAAGAGCGGGGAGGGGAGGAGAAGATAAACTAGGGAACTTGTATGCATATATGCATAGCCAATGGACAAAGACAATAGTGTGGTGAACATCTGGAAAGGGTAGGCGTGGAAAGAAGGGGGGGTCAATGGGAAAAAAAGGAGGAGGGACATCTGTAATAATACCAATAATAAAGATAATTTTTTTTTTAAAAAAAGAGCCTGCTGGGAAGACATCACTGACACCTACATGGCAGGAAGAAATTGAAGGATATGTTTAGAAAAGCAAGTGTTCTAGTTTGGCTAAAATATGTTTCATGGAGTAAAGAGTTAGGTAAAAAGGATGGATCAGTAAAATGGGACCAGATCAAAGAGAACACTGAAGAGCAAGACAGAAAGTTACAACTTCCTTTTTGGAGGCCATGCAAAGTCTTTACAGTTCTTGGGTGGGGAGCATATGTAGCCTAAAGTTATGTGGTCTGGTGACTCTGTAAGTAGCAGTGGGTGTGATTCCCTTGGTAACATTATTGTACTTTTTTTTTTAAACTCTTAAAGACATATTACCTCTGAGTTTACTGATGTTTTTCACATTAATGAAATATTTGAGAGCATTCCATTGGTGTGAACAAACCTCCCAGTTAGAAAGTGTGTGCTATTAATGTATCCTCTTCTCCCTCATTGTATATAAAACATACAGACCACATGACTTTGTGGTCCAGTTCAGTTCTATGATACTACAATTAAGTTTTCTTCTCACAGACATTACTGTTGGGAGATTTATGGTTTATGATTTGGACTGAGTGCATTCTTATTTCCTTTACAAGGGGAATCTATGATCATAATATAAACACACTAATATTGATTTATTGGCTTTGATTTGGTGTCTTGCACATTAATGCCTCATTACACATCCCAAATCATGCTGGGAAAGGACTAAGGCAGGACAGTGAGAGGCCATGGCCCTGCTTCTTGGTGCACATCCACATTTGCTCCATGGAGTGAACTCACCCAGGCAAAGCTGCTAGTCTGAGTCCTGCTTTACTTTTGATTGTTTCAGTAGATTTTTTTTTAACCATAAATATCAGGCATATGCTATCTGCTGCTGACATAGTTACTTTCTTTAGTTAAAATCAAGTATTGGCCCTAGCTGCATTGTCCTGATATACCAATGTTGCAGGTTCAATCCTCTGTCAGGGCATAAATAAGAATTAACCAATGAATGCATAAATAAGTGGGACAAGAAAATGATATTTCTCTCTCTCAAATCAATAAAAATATTTTTTTCTCAATCAAGTATTAGTGAATAATTTCATAAGGTAACTGCTGCTTAGATGGAAGGAAAAAAATGATACCTCAATTTTTTAAAAGGTTGACTTCAAACTTGTCTACTGTATTCATTCATAGTTTTATCATGTTAATAACTTATCTTTTATTTTTTAATATAGGTATTAAAAAGCAAGCCAAGACTCCCAATGGATAAATCAGTGCCTGGTGAGAAGTGGGAAAAATAGATTAACTTCAGTAGGATTTATGTATTTTGAAAAAAAGAACAGAAAACAACAAAGGAATTTTTGTTTGGACTTTTTTATAAGTAAGCACATAACTGGATTTTAAACATTTATATTGGTATTGTTTGGAAAATTTTAATATTATTATTCACATTATTTTGTGAATTAACATGTTTCAATTCTGTAGTTGTACCCTTGGCTCTTTCAAAGAAAATCAAATTTCTTATGCTCTTTTTGAAATTATAATACAGAAGGGAAAGTAATATTGCAATGAATGAGCCAAAATTACTTTGAAGTGGGAATTTTCTAAAGTGCTGTAACTTCAGTGAACTATGGTAATCATTGGCTTATATATGTCCTGGCTCCTACTGTTTAAATAGGTATGGACACATTTGGTGCTGAGGAAGGAACAAATGCATTACCATTGGTCTCAAAAACTATTACTATATAGCAGAGAAATGATAGTATATGTATTCAGATAGCTACATCCCTACATAAAATTTATGTTTACATTTTATAATTAGTAGATAAACTCCTTTCTTTCTGTCAAGTGTACAATTTCATTCTGACATAAGTCAGTTTTTATTTTGGAACAAATTGAGTAGTTGAGCTGCCCAACTCTCCCTGACATTTGTTGATGCTCCCCTCTTCTCTTTAATTTTCCTATGGGCAGAGACCTTTTAAGTGGCATCTTTAAATTACCCTTCTGGGGACTGGTATACATAGAACAACTGTGTTAATGGGGAGTTATTTTGATGACAAATATGATACATCCAAAGATAATGCACAATTAAGTATATTGAAGTACTAGCCAAAATTTTTTTCTTACACACATAAAAAACATCATAATGAACAAGTCCCTCAAACCACAACTATCTCTCAATTTTTAAAAAATAATGAAAACCAATTTAGAATTTTCAAATTTTCCACATTAAAAAAATGTTCTGCTTTAAAAAGAGCAATGCTAGAAAGTTTTAAGTTATCTAGAATAGATGACATAATATGTGTGGATACAGAAACCGTATCCTATGTCATCCAGGAATCAGTCATGTAGTGTGTGTGTGTATGTGTATGTGTGTGTGTGTGTCTGAAATATAATCCAGATTAGCAAAGCATACAGCATTACATATTTGAAGGGTTGATGAATAACATAAAAAAAAAAACTTTCGGCAAAACCAAAGGCTGTGTTACATACTGAGACAGCTGTGCTTTTATTTTAAACTGTGAAATCATGTGCCACAAAATTGGGAGACTTTCTCTTTTTTCTATATTCAAAAGGTGCAGAAAGAAATCAAATTACACTTTTAAGTTAGTGGTGTTTAAGCAATAGTTTTTCTATATTAACCAGTATTAAAATCTCAAGCAAGGTACTTCAAGTGCCAGGACACAGGTAAAATTTAAAAATGAGTTGGCATCTGTGTATTATATGCCATGCAGTTGTAAAGTCAACACCATTCAGCACTCACTCAGTGCCTCCATTATCCACCCCTCAATGACTGGACAGTCATTGAGGGGTGGATAATGGAGGGCCACAGATCTACATCTGCCAGAGCACACTCTTCCCAACAGAGAACACAGACAGCTTAGTAGAGATCAGAGCTTTCACTGAGCTAGTATCTGATCTATGGGATAGCTTCTTTGATGTACCTCTTTGCCTTAAATTGCTTTTTAGTTTTAAGATTGCAGGAAGAGCCTTTCTTTTAGATTATAATATTTTCAAATATTTTAACATACTTACTTTTTAGAAAAACAAAAAAACTACTGTCAGTATTAATACTGAGCCAGACTGGCATCTACAGATTTAAGATCTATTAGTGTAAGATTTTTACCCCTGTATTAAAAGCTAGCCAATATCATGGCCTTTGGATACACGAGAAGACACATTTACTATCATTCATAGACCCTCCATCTGTTTGTCCATCCATCATAATTTGAGGGCCTAATATATGCCAGGCACTGACATGCTAGGCAATAGGAAAGATTTCCTCTAACCTCAATTAAGTGTTAAAAATGTCATTATTATGCTTTAGGTTCACTTTATTTCATTTTTAACAACTTAAGTACATGTCTAAAAATTTTATTTTAAGCTCTATTGTTTTTCATGACCATATTTTATTTTAAAAATAAGTTAAAAACTAATAGTTATATGCATGTATGTGTTACTAATAATTAAAAATATGTTTCCAATTTCTGAACTGTCTGCCTTTTAAATATAAAATGTACTATTTGATTGATTTTGAAAAAAAAGTTTCGATTAGGAAGTAAAAATTCTCACTTAATCCTTATGCATCCTTCTCCCTCAGTCATCCTTCAACATTCCCTTAACATTCAGTATTTTTGAACCTCAAGGGATCTCTTCTCTGAATAATCACAAAAGCTCATACAAAATGACTAACTGGTAAAAGTTGTCCATTAATAAAATAAAGAATCCAGCCTTATAAGCTCTAAATTAAAAAAATTAAATAGAAAGTAGAAATGATACAAAGAATGTTGAGTAGTGAAAAGAGACTGGCTTTTAATCTAATAAAGACTGTGAAAAAAAATGAGCTAAACAGGAAAATAATGAGTCTTCCACACACCATATTAGTGACCTCATAATTATTCAGACCACAGTTTGAACTAAAGATTTCTTGACCTTGGGGGTGAGGATTTAGTTTTCCAGCAGTACCAGAACATATGAATCTACAACTTGCCTATTTCTAGGAAATCTTTACACTTTTACATAATAAATTTATTCACAATTCCAATCACTAGGCATTATTTGTAATAATGAACAATTGTTTTTTCTTCAAAACCTCACAGAATAATCACATTTAAACATTTCCAATATTCAGATTCCAAAGGAAATGCCATGCATTAAAATGATCATGGCACTGAGAAATCACTGTTAGTAAATTGTGTGAAAATATATAATTTCTGGTCAGAAGATGCTTTATTTTAAAAATAACTTGTTCTGATACTAACAGTATAATAACTGATAAGTAAAAAGTTACCCCTTTAATACATTTTTTATATTTATAATCCATATTCACAAATAATACATTCAAATATTTCATTTCCACATACCAAAAGTCCTGGGCCACTTTTAAGCACTTCAAGCATTTCATTTATCTTTTAAACTAAAATGGTGCTGAATTATTTCAACTTGAATGTAAAAATGTGTTGTTTTAGTTCACAAGATATAAACATTTAATTAATAGATAACTGCTTGCTACTAACTACATATCATTTGATATTGTAATATTTTCAATGAAGTTTTAGTTTCTTCCAAAATTTTCAAGAATCTTATTTGTAAAACATCTGTAACTTTTTGAGAAACTCTTAATTTACATGCCTAAGACTGGTTTATAGTCTTTTTTACACTCTCACATTTTTTCATTGTGTGCTATATTACAATGCAAAATTATATAAAAATAATGCCTTGAATAAATGATTTCAAGTATCCATACTGGTCATTTGTTGTTACATATAAATAAATGATATGAACTTCATTTTAAGTTAAAATCTAAAAGCCCATGTATATGGTTTGTGGTTTTGCTTAGTTGCCTTTTGTATTAACAAATTGTTCAATAAGCTCACATGACTTGGAACTTGTTTATGATGGATTAAAAAAAATCTAGTTGATGTTTTAAAAAAGAAATTATCATACATGAATGGATCCTAACTTCTGTCACCTTTATCAGTTACTTTAAGTACACAGAGCAGGCATTGAGAGGACAACCACACTCTGTTTTAATTAGGATTTGTAAGAAATATGCATAATAATATATATACTCAGGGACACATCCAATTCAAGCTACAAACTAGCCATAAAAAAGAGAAACATTGCTATCATAGAAATCCTTATTTAAACATTTACCAGATTAGCCTGGAAGTTGGTAACCTGAAAAAACAATCTGGCCCCAAACTGTGGACAAATGCGGTGTTTTGTTTTTTTTTTCTTTTGGGGGGGAGGGCGGGGAATTCACAAAATTAACCCACACAACAATTCACCTTTAAAGAACTCTTATGGTTAAACAGATTGGAGAATTAAGTTGTGCAATATCTGGTGATACCCTGAACGAACAATTTCTTGCTTCCCTAGTCTGCTCAAGGCAAAGTATCTGAATATACTTTCCTTATTAATGCAAAAGATGGCTTTCTTTGTCCCATCAGTGGTCAGTATTTCTCACACTGTTCAATATTAGCTCATTAACCAAGACAGGGGAGGACAGATCATTCCCTTTTGTCAGGAAACTTGACTGCCTTATGCTATTCATTTATTAATATTTCAAATCCTTGCCACAGATATTAGTAGAGGATTATTAACCCACTTGTTGAATATATCACTTGCATTGCAGTAATCCATAGCTTAAATTTAAACAAAGCTCTTGCATCATTCTTCTTTTTAATTTAAAAAAGTAAAATATTTATTATAGAATTGGGAGAATACTGATTTCCTCAAGCATGTAGTCTCATTTCACAAGACAGTCTACTAAAAAAAGAACCCTGTACAAAAATAAGAGAAATGTTATCTCTGTGGCAGATATTCACAATACATATTACCATATTCAATAATTCTAAGAAGTCCTGTAGTAAAGAAACCACTCTAACTTTATCATCTAGTGTTTCTCAGATTTGTTTTGCCATAAATATCTGTTTTAAATAGGATTAACTATGCTGTCAAAATGTTGTTTTTTTTCATGGAAAACTCTGATATATGCCATATTATTTAATTATCAGTTCATAAAAATGAGATTATTTGAAAATGACTTAAAACATATCTAATACATAGTCACAAACCCAAACAGACAACCAAAATGAGGAAATAACTCCCAAATGAAAAGAACAAGAGATAAAAGAAGGGGAGATAAATGAAGCAGAGATAAGAAATTGATCTGAGCCGAGAGCGGTTTGGCTCAGTGGATAGAGCGTCGGCCTGTGGACTGAAAGGTCCTGGGTTCGATTCTGGTCAGGGGCATGTACCTTGCTTGTGGGCACATCTCCAGTGTGGGGTGTGCAGGAGGCGGCTGATCGATGTCTCTCTCTCATCAATGTTTCTGACTTTCTATCCCTCTCCTTTCCTCTCTGTGAAAAATCAATAAAATATATTTAAAATAAAAAAGAAAAAAAAAAGAAATTGATCTGAAAGAGTTCAGAGTAATGATGGTAAAGATGCTCAACAGCATGAAAAAAGCTATAGTAACTATAAAAAAAGAACAGTCAGAAATAAAGAATGACATAACACAAATAAAGAACACATTGGAAGGAATACACAGCAGATTAGGGGAAGCTGAGGATTGAATCAGTGAATTAGAAGACAGAGTTGAAATAAATCACTCAATCAGAGAACCAAAAAGAAAGAAAGATTCAGAATTGAAGGGCAGATAAAGAGCTTCACAGATAAGAAAAAGCTAAAGGAGTTCATCAACTCCAAACCAGTATTATATGAAATGCTGAAAGGTACTCCTTAAGAAGAGGAAGAAAAAAATGGTAAAAGACAAAAAATTATGAACAACAAATACATATCTATCAAGTGAATCTAAAAATTAAGTGAATTAAAAATGTGATCAACAGAATAAACTGGTGAATATAATAGAATCAGGAGCACAGAAAGGGAGTGGACTGATAATTCTCAGGGAGAAAGGAGTGAGGGGTATAAAGGGAGAAACTAGACAAAAATCATACACCTATGGATGAGGTCAACGGGAGGGAGGTAAGGGCAGAGGGAAGGGTGGGAGCCGGGTGGAGGGGAGCTATGGAGGGGAAAAAAGAGAAACAAATGTAATAATCTGAATAATAAAGGTTTAATTAAAAAAATAAATATATGCTCTTTGAGGGCAAAAAAAAAAAGAAAAAAAATAATAATTAAAAAACAGGAGGACAGGTTAAGGAAGCTGTGGGACAATGTGAAATGTAACAATATTAGAATAACAGGTGTACCAGAAGAGGCAGAAAGGGGGAGATGGATAAAGAACATGTTTGAAGAAATAATGGCAGAAAACTTCCCTAACCTAGTTAAGGAAAAGTCACACAAGTTCAGGAGGCAGAGAGAACCCCAAGCAAGAAGAACCCAAACAGGATTATGCCCAGACACATCATAATTAAAATGCCAAAAATTAAAGACAAAGAGAGAATCTTAAAGACAACAAAAGAAAACTGTTACCTACAAAGGAGTTCCCATAAGGCTGACACCTGATTTCTCATCAGAAACTCTACAGGTCAGAAGAGAATGGCATGAAGTACTCAAGGTAATAGAAAGCAAGTCTCTGAGACCAAGATTATCCAGAAAGGCTATAGTTCCAAATAGTCAAAGAGCTTCCCAGACAAAAAAAAAAAAAAAAGGCTAAAGGAGTTCATCACCACTAAGCCAGCATTACAAGAAATGCTGAGGGGATAGCTGAGAAGAAAAAAAAAAAAACAGAGAAAGAAACCTAGCCACACAGAATTAAAATGGCTATAAAATAAGTACCTCTCAATAATAATCCTAAATGTAAATGGATTAAATGCTCCAATCAAAAGGCATAGGGTAGCTGAACGGATACAAAAACATGACCCAACTATATGCTGCCCACAAGAGACCCACCTCAAAGCAAAAGATACACACAAATGAAAGTGAAGGGAAGGGATGGAAAAAAATTTTCCATGCAAATAGAAAGAAAAAAAAAAGCTGTAGTAGCAATACTAATATCCAACTAAAATGAAGGCTATCACAGGTGCCAACAAAGGGCACTACATAATACTAAAGGTATCAATCCAACAAGATGTAACCCTGGTAAACATATAATCATCCAATTTAGGAAAATATATATATAACTTCTAGAGGACTTTAATGAAGAGATTGTCAACAATACAGTTATAGCAAGGGACTTCACTGGATAGATCTTCCAAACAAAAACTTAACAAGGAAACAGTGACTCTAAAGGACACACTGGATCAAATGAATTTAACTGACACTTATAGAACATTTCACCTCAAAGCAGCAGAATATACATTCTTCTCAAGTGCACACAGGTCATTCACAAAGATAGGCCACATGTTAGGACACAAAGTAAGTCTTTACAAGTTCAAGAAGATTAAAATCATATCAAGCATCTTCTCAGATCACAGTGGAATGAAATTAGAAATCAACTACAATAAAACACCTAAAAACCTTGAAACACATGGAGGCTAAATAGCATGTTATTAAACAATGAATGGGTTACCAACAAGATCAAGAAAGAAATAAAAAAAACTCCTTGGAAACAAATGAAATGAATACACAACAACTAAAAATCTTTGGGACACAGCAAAAGCAGTCCTGAGGGGGAAGTTCATAGCACTACAGGCCTACCTCAAAAACCAAGAAAAAAATCAGCAATAAATTATTTAACCCTACAACTTAAAGAACTAGAATGAGAACAAGAAAAGCCCAGAGTGAGTAGAAGGAAAGAAATAATAAAGATCAGAGCAGAAATAAATAATATAGAGACTAAAAAAAAACCCAAAAAACACAAAAAATCAATCAAACTAAGAACTGGTTTTTTTCAAAGGATAAACAAAATTGATAAACCATTAGTGAGACTCATCAAGAAACAGAGAGAGGATGCAAATAAATAAAATCTCTCCTTTCGTAAACATTACTTGTTGAGAACACAGAAGATGAACCAATCATTTTCTTCATGGTCATTCATTTTGTATATTTGAAATTATTTTATGTTCTACATCTAGTATAGCTTCACTATGGGTTATAGGCACTAATTTGAGATAGAGAAAGAGAAAGGAGCCACAAAACCAAAAGTTGAACCAGCAATATAATAACTAAGAATATGTCGAGGTTACTGATAGAAATACAATATTGCTAGTTCCCAATTTCTTTACATTCCAAGGCAAACCAGAACTCATGACACAACTGTACATAATAGGGGTTAAGGACAAATGTAATGGTAGCTCCTGATAAGAGGCAGCTCCTTTGAAAAAATGTTAGATCTTCATTGCACATATCTTACTAATGTATAAATTTTATGCCTGAAAATTTTGCAACGAATATTATCATCCAGTTATTTGCAAACTAGAATTATACCATTGTCATACAGCAACCATTTTCAATTATTACAAAGCCATCCTTTTCTAGAGGTATTATGTTAGGGAAAATAAATTTTATAATAATTGATAGTTGGGGTACTGCTGGGGCCAAGGTTCATAGATAAAACAGTCTGCTAGCTGTGACAATGTCACTTTTATTTTAGGACTCTTTAATTTCTGGTAATAGGAATATACTTAAACTTGTTTAGTCCAAACAGGAATTTATAGGCTTATGTAATCAGACAGGTTTGTCCCAGGAATAGATGGAACCAGGAAATCAAACATCATCAAAGTTCTCATTGTCTTCTCTTTGGGTGTTCACTTCATTATTTTGGTTTAGTTTCTCCATGAGGATGGAAACTTTGTTGCCTGCAGATCTCAGTATACATCTACACAGCTCATTGAGCAGAAAGAAATGGCATTAACTTATAGCTCAAATTTGAAAAATCCAGGGGAAGGTACTTCATAGGCTCAGGCAGAATCATGTGTCAATCCCAGATCTAGTCATTGTGGAAACCATGAAAGGTCGCAAATGAGTCAAGTGCTCTTCTTATCTATATATAAAAAGCTTAAGTGACTGAAAAACCAAACAACCAGTTGACTGGTTGCTATGCCATGCACTCACCACCAGGGGGCAGACGCTCAATGCAGGAGCTGCCCCCTGGTGATCAGTACACTACCACAGTGGGAGTGCCACTCAGCTCAGCTGCCTGATGGGTCCCGGAGGCTCACCACCCTGAAGGCAGCCATTCAGTCCCTCAGTAGTCCTGCAGATCCAATCTCCAGAGAACAGGCCAGACACCGGTGGATCTGCGCTGCTGGCGAGATCCCAACAGTGCCAACAGCCTCCTAGGTGTCAGCCTCAGGCATCAAGGCTGCTTCCCCTCCCTTGATGCTCTGCAAGGAAGAAACAATATAAAAGTGGCTGCCAGGTGGCCCCTGACAACTGGCATGAACATCAGCAAGATGGATCCAGATCCCGGGCGGCAAGGGCATCCCACTGTTTGCCTGGATGGCTGATCATGTCCCGGGCCTCCCAAACCTCTTCAGAATGGGCGCCAGACGCAGGTTCACGATGGTGAGCACAGCTATGGTGGCGCAAGCCTCTCCTGATCAGGACTGACTGGGCACAAGCCTGCAGCAGGCACAGCAGGACTGGGATGATCGGGAGCGTCAGGCAGGAGCGGCAGGCAGTGTTGGACTGCTGTTTTTGGCCCAATTCCCTTTGGCCAAGGGATCCCACCATGCACAAATTGTCCACCAGGCCTCTATACCATTATAAATGTCAAGGAGACAGGGTCAAGTAAGAGAATGGCTGCTTCCAGACAAATCACATGACTGCAGTTTTGCTTTATGTGTAGGTGTGAGCAAGAAAGTGAAGATGGGGGAAAGAAAATGGATTCCCCAGAAAAGGGGTGAGTTATTATGGGTATTTTCAATGAGAAGTTTACTGGGAACCAACAATCCACCTACTTATGTCCAGCAAAAATATTAATAAAACCAACATATATATAATCCAACTCAGAACCTTTCCTTCCATGCTACTCACCCACACTATTTCTCTTAAGAGAACCCCAAATCCTCAGAATTTAAGGGGTGACTTTTTCACAAGAAGGACATAATGCCACCTTCCTCTTCCTTTCAACATGATTTTCCTCCCCTACTGGCAGGTCTAAGCAGTCTTCTCCCTCCCACCCCATTGGCAGTGTTTCATAGTCTTAGTAAGTTAGCATTTCAGAAGGGAAGCTCTTCCTTACAGGTGAGAGAAGATCCCAGTTCCTTCTAATAACTGGAGTTGCAACAGGTGGGTCATTCCAAAAAGAAAAAGGGAAAAGAAGAGAAAGAAGCATTCTTTTAAGGTTTTGCTTCTCCAGTTTGCTACCCATTCCCACCAAACCCTCTACCATACATCTATCCAGTTGTTTGTCTCTAGAGGGACTCCATCTAGAAGGAGTAACTTAGGAGAGGGGGCATTGCACTCTTTAGTTCTATTAGTTTACACTGTGCTTTTAACACATTATAGTCCCTGTAGAGTGGGCACAGTCAATGGTGAAGTAAGGTGGCAGGGAAAACTTCAGAGAAAAGCACAGCAAAATATTAGTGTTCTGGAAGAACTGCAATGATCAATTAGAGGCTAGGATGAGATAAAAAGTAGTATCTCTCCCAATATTCTCACTTTATGTTCTAACCATCTTTTAAGGGCATCCCATTGTCCCGGAGGGCTGATCACATTCCGCGCCCCTTTCCCCCAAAACCTCCTCAGAATGGGTAGGGCTCATGGTAGTGAGATATAGAAACATGTACACATGGTTATGCTAGGGTGAGGTGAAAACAGTATATAGGTGTGACAACTCATCCAAGAGGTTTTTAAACCTGAGTCTGAGATAAACTGTTAAATTGGTTTTGCAGAGAAGAAATCTAAGAGGATGAGGTCAGACAGAGAAATAGGATGGAAAATATACACATGATGCAACTTCTTCACTAATTTAGGCAACCTGCTCTCTGGGAAAAGACTATTAAGCCCAGACTTTCTTTAAGGCCAAGGCTGACCAGAGATGCCTTTTAGTCCACAGGGAGTTATTCTGTTTTTCTTTCAGAGTTTGAGAAGGCTTATCAGGAGCTAGGCACACATAACCTTATTCCCTATCTCTTCTCTCCAATTTTCTCAGGGGAATATTTCTGAATATTAGAGACATGAAAAGAAATGACATATTCTCCTTTTCTCTCTCCTCATGTAGGGATTTCACAATTTAACTACAGGGGGCCCTCTAGAATTCTTTCTCTCTCAGTGATCAAAAAGAGGGCAATGTGAGTACTTTCATCTCAAATACTGGTCTCAGTTGAATCTACCAGAAAAAAAAGTCTAAGAGTGCACTTTGCCCTATCACAATAATTTGGATCTTCATCCAAAACCAATATTTCCATCCTGGTGATGCTAAAATCATTTACATTGTCATCAATAAATAATACTAATTTCACTGAGCTAATAACTGCTAAGGTAACTGTTTCTTATATCTAGTTCATATTCAAATTTCACCAATCCTATCTAATAAAAGAGTAATATGCATATTGAACACCACTCCAACACACAAGATGGCTGCCCCCATGTGCTCAAAGATGGCTACCCCATGTAGATACAAGATGGCCACCACAAGATGGCCAGCAGGGGAGGGCAGTTGGGAGAGACCAGGCCTGCAAGGGAAGGCAGTTAGGGGTGACCAGGCCTGCAGGGGAGGGCAGTTAGGAGCAAACAGGCTGAAAGAGGAGCAGTTAGACATCAATTAGGCTGGCAGGGGAGTGGTTAGGGGGTGATCAGTCTGGTAGGTAGAAGTGGTTAGGGGCAATCAGGAAGACAGGCAGGTGAGCAGTTGGGATCCAGCAATCCTGGATTGTGAGAGGGATGTCCTGGCCTAAATGGGCAATCAGACATCCCTCAAGGGGTTCCAGATTGGAGAGGGTGTAGCCTGAGCTGAGGGACACACACCCCCTGCATGAATTTTATGCACCGGGCCTCTAGTTATAATTTTCTTCCTTTTTTAAAAGTTAGTTTGTTTAAATCAGGATTAAACAAAGACAATACACTAAATTTTATTATTAATATGGTTTAAGTCTTTGAAAAGAATATATATTTCCTTTTTATCATTTTTTTGTCTTGCTATTAATCTGTATGAAAAAATAGGTATTTTTATAGAATATTGTGTGTCTTACAGAATTTTTCACTTTCTGGATTTGCAGATTTTATCCTGGTAGTGTTATTTAATACATTTTTCTGTTCCTTATATTTCCTATAAAAAATCAGATCTAGAGACCTGACTAGGTATAAGCTAGGTTTGATTTGGAGGCGCAAGAAGACTTGATAAGTGGTGGTATGTCCTTCTTAACTGCCTCACATGCCAAGTATATCTCTAGTTATCTCTTGGTGCTGTTAAGAATGAACAGTGTTCACTGCTGTCAGTCTAATTTGCTCACTACAAAATCCCCCATTAGGTTTTCACCTACTTATTTTAGCAACCATTAATATTCATTGCTAGATCCATTATTGATTATCAAAAGTGATTTTTAAAAGAACTCAGAGTATTTCATAATGCTTTTTCATTTGAACTGAACTATTTGTTTCTTTCATTAATGTATTTTATTAAATTAAATAACATTTAATGAGAAACTTGATAATTGACCTTTTTTTCCCCTGTAGTAATCTGAGATAGTTCTGGAACTTTATGAAAGACATTCAGTGTGCTGTGCTCTTTCATGAGAAAAGCCAATGTGTTGTTTTTGGAGCTGTTGTGTCATGTGCGTGTGTATTTTTCTCTCATTATTGTCAAATGTAATTTTAATCTTACATAAATGATCTGTTGATTTGAAATATCATGGGAATACTTTGACCTAAAACATTTTCAAAGAAGTTAGTTACCGGAAATACAAGCTCAGGACACTTTACACAAGTATAGCTTTCTTCTTCCTCAGATTTTTCTATTTTAAATCTGGTTTCTCAATTTCTTATAGATTTTAAGAAGCCTAACTGACATTCAAGGCTTCCTTTATCAGGCCTCAATTCCCACTTCATGCTTTCATATCCTACTATTATATATTCTCATATGGCCCTGCCAGACTGCTTTCCTTAGATCTTTCATATCCCCAGGGATGAAGTACTTCCTTTAAACACATAAGGCCTTTACCTCTCTGTCTCTTCAGGTACTTGTTTATTTTTTATAGATTCATATATAGCATGTCCTCCCAAATGTTTACACACAGCTTGAATAATTATAAAGGCAGTATTTATTAAAATATATATCATTTTCAAATCTGAGTTATCAGCTGTTCAAGTATGTATACATTTTTGGGGGGACATCCTGTGTATACATTCTCTCCTATTAGACTTCTAATGTATAGCTACTGATTCTTGGCTAACACCCTTGTGTTTCTATTGGGATGAAAAAAAATTTTTAGTGGTCTTACTGGGCAACTTTGAAAAATACAGAGAATATAGGCTTATTTGACATTTTCACATCTACATTTATAATTGATTTTGCTCCTCCAACCCACCCTCTATAGTCTTTATTAGGTTTAGTGTGAACATTATCCAAGCTTCAGTAAAAATGGCAGTGTGATGTAGTGGCTAACAACAAAGGTTATTTAAGTTCACATCCTAGCTTCACCGGTTAACAGCTACATGAACTTCAACAAGTTACCTAGCTGCCAAAGACTAGCATGATAAAACAGAATGTAAATTCTATAAACATTCATAAGGTAGAAATGGAATAACTAACAAACATTGAGAGAAGAAGAAAAATAAAATAGAAGTGTGCTACTTCATACTTTTATAGTTAGAGTCAAAATCTGCACTTTGACTCCAGCTATAAATAAAGCAGATAAACATATACATGTGCCTATTCTTAGATTTATTAATATAAAGATAACCTTAAGAAAAGTAATACCACTAACTAATATTCAGTAGTGGAAGAAAACATTCTGAGAAAAAGAATATGTTAATTTAATCATCCATCAAAATAAGAAGTAAATAAATACTGTCCAAAGCAGGACTTGACAAATATGGACTGTTAGCTTACTCAGCACTAGTTTTTATAGATAAAGGTTATCTAAACATAGCCAAGCCAATTTGTTTACAATATCACAATCAAGTAGCTGCCACACAGACCTGATGGACTTCAGAACCTAGAATCACCTGCTACAGAAAATGTTTGCTGACCCCTGTCCTAAAGTAGGGTATTTAGTATATGAAATATAATTATGAAGGTAGTCTCTACTAAAAGATACAAATATTTCAATTTATAAAAATATCACTGACACAAAAGTTAGCAAAATATATGACAATGTAACTGACAACTGTGTTAACAAGAAAATATTGAAACCTGTAAAGAATTTTTGTTGAGTTTATTTGAGCCAAACTGTTGACAATTGCTGGTAAGCAGAATCTCAATGTACTGGAGTATTGGGATAATGCTCCAGAGAATGGCAGTTTTCACCTCATTTTATACATTACTATCAAAGGGGGAGACATAAGTGGGTTACATGAAATCCACACGTGATAGATTAAAGAGGTGGAAGAAAGAAAAGCGGGAAGGGAAACCTCTGAGATTGGATAAAAAGTAAAATGATAGACACATACTTCTTTTATATAGGTGGGTACAAGACAATCAACAGTCAAAATTTAACAAGATAACAATAACAGTTCCTTATGTGTACATGTCAGCAATGATATCTGGATGGTGGACAAATGATGGCAATGCAGATCCTACCCTCTCTGGTTTGGTCCTAGGTAACCTGTAGTGAGGCACAGTAGCTGACTGCTAGCAAAAAAGCATAACCAATGGATACAAGACACTGGGGGGGGCGGGGGCAGGTGAGGGCATGTACTGGGTGGGGGGAGGTCAAAGGGAGAAAAAAAGAGGAGACATATGTATTACTATTTGTAATACTTTAAACAATACAAAATTAAATAAATTTTTTAAAAAAGATAACAATAACAATGAGGGAATTTGTGGCCTTGCCCTGGAACCATCATGCATTGGCTGTGACCTGAGGGGTCTGGAAAAAGGGAAATTACAAGTTACCCATTTATAGAGTACTGGTTTTCTCTTTTTCTACTTTTATTCAATTTCAATTTCCCCCCCATTTTCTCTTTCTGCTATTTTGGTATTTCTTCAAAATTATGCTTTAAATTTTTTAAGTGAATATTTCTTTAAAATCTAAATTAATCTCAGTAACTCTACCAGCAAAACATAGGCTTCATAACTCTTTGATCTCTTTCTTATTTTATGTGCATTTTTAAATTGATTTCAGAGAGGAAGAGAGAGGAGAGAGATAGAAACATCAATGATAAGAATTATTGATTGACTGCCTCCTGCACGCTCCCTACTGGGAATCCAGCCCACAACCAAGCATGTGTCCTAACCAGGAATTAAGCCATGACCTCTTGGTTCATAGGTCACTGCTCAACCAGAGTCACAAGGGCTGGGCTCTTACATGCATTTATGTCAAGTATTTTGGTTCTGCCTTTCAACTTTTTCTCCAAATTACACATATTATTATTACTTTATGGTCAATATTTATATCGATTTACATACATCTTTTCTAGTTTCTTTATCAGTCTTTCTATGTCTCCAACCTTCTTTCTAGTATCATTGTCCTACTTTCTTTTTTAATATATTTTATCGATGTTTTACAAAGAGGAAGGGAGAGGGATAGAGAGTTAGAAACATCGATGAGAGACATCAATCAGCCGCCTCCTGCACACCCCCTACTGAGGATGTGCCCGCAACCAAGGTACATGACCTTGACCAGAATCAAACCTGGGACCTTTCAGTCCACAGGCCGATGCTCTATCCACTGAGCCAAACCGGTTTCACCTGTCCTACTTTCTTAAGGATATATTTTTCATCACTGTCTAGTGAAGATCTGTTACTGGTAAGCCTTTTTAGATTTTGTCTGTCAGAATAATGTCTTTATTCTCAAAGGACAGTCTAATAGCATAACTGATCCTGGTTAGAAATTATTTCCTCCCATTACTATGAAGATATCTCATTTCTTTCTGACTGTTTCTGTTGAGGTAGGCTATGGATGAAAAGGGGACACATTCTAACCTGACTAGCCCAGGGAAAGCCTACATGGAGGCCTTGCAAATCTAGAGACCTAAAGTAATTGTTAGGATCTCTAAAGGAGAACGCACGTGGCCAAAAGGTAAAGAATTATAAATTTATTAAAGGCCTGGTACATGAAAATTCATGCATTGGAGCGGGGGTGGGAGGGGGTGCCGGGGGGAAGGGATGGAGAGGGGATGTCCCTCAGCCTGGCCTCCCCCTATCATAGTCTGGCAGCTCTCAGGGGTGGGAGGTAACCTGGTGATCAGGGGAAGGTAACACCCCTATTACACCACTGCTGCTGCCACTGCTGGCAGCACAAGCCTCAGCCGGCCCTGGTTACTTGAGCCTCAGGCAGGCCCTGGGCAGCTGGGCAGCCACCATCTGAGGCTTGCCTGTGCCTTGGCCAGCCCTGCTTGCCTGAGCCTCAGTAAGTGGGGGGTGCAGGAGGACCCTAGGTCCCTAGTGGGGTTGACAGAATTCCAGTGGCAGGTACACAGAGCAGCCAGCCCCACCTCTGCTGAGGGCACCACCATCTTGTGACAGTATGATGGTCAATTTACATACTACCTCTTTATAATGTAGGTTTATTACATCTGTTAGCAGAAGGGCTGAAACCAAAATGGCATCAGCAGGGCAGAGTAGGGGGAGCAGGATATTTATGTCTCTTGTAAGGGGCAATCAGAGTAACTGGTCAGACCTGGTACAGGTGGGGACCAGGAATAAGCAGTCCACTGGAAACTGGGTGAGGTTTACTGGAAACCAAAGGCTGTTAATCAAGAGCCCCAAACAAGACATAATGGAGTGCAAAAAGGTGCCTAACATTTCAGCCTCTCTCTGTCTGTCTCTCTTTCTTTTTGTAAGTTGGGATTGATGAAGAATCTGATCTCACTTTTCTGTAACTTCTTCATGCTTATGGGGGGTGTAGAGATGTCCCTAATCCATCAGTGATTGAGGGAGTGGATGATAATCTGCTGTAGGTCTGAATAGCATAATTTCCCCTATGGATATATTGGTAATTGCTTGAATGTGGTTTTGAAGGCAGGAGAAAAAGGCTCTTAGGATACATGGTCCAAAGATGAATGCCAGGAAGAGCATTAAGAAGGGTCCAACTAGAGGTAAAAGCCAATTAAGATTCTGTAGCCAGGCGCCCCAAGATTCCGAAAGTTGTTGTCAGACTTTCGAGGTCCTATCAACTAGTTTCTAGGTCTCATACCTTACTATGCCATATTGATTGGCATAAAAACAGCATTCTTCCTCTAAGAATAGGCATAGCTCCCTTTTCTCAGCTGTGAGAAAGGAGGTCAAGTCCTCTCCAATTTTGGAAGGTAACTGCTGCCAGTAAATCTATGTGATCCTATACTCTGACAATACTTTGTGCAATTTCCCCTAAACTATCTGAAAGGTCTTTGGATAGGCTCTGATATTAGGAAAGGAAGGCTGCCAGGCTTGTCTATGGAGGGCAGCAGGATGGTCCTGAGCTACTTTCATTAAGTTTGTCATAGTTGACTCCCTAATGGGCAATCTTTTTGAGCCTGGCAATGAGACAGATGATCATATGAGCTGGTGAATTCTCCAGGGCAGAATGAAAGTAGCTCAGGACCATCCTGATGCCCTCCATAGACAAGCCTAGCAGCCTTCCTTTCCTAATATCAGAGCCTATCCAAAGACCTTTCAGATAATTTAGGGGAAATTGCCCAAAGTATTGTCAGAGTATAGGATCACATAGATTTACTGGCAGCAGTTACCTTCCAAAATTGGAGAGGACTTGACCTCCTTTCTCACAGCTGAGAAAAGGGAGCTATGCCTATTCTTAGAGGAAGAATGCTGTTTTTATGCCAATCAATATGGCATAGTAAGGTATGGGACCTAGAAACTAGTTGATAGGACCTCGAAAGTCTGACAACAACTCTCGTGTGTTCCTGTTTCATTGGTTCAGGAAAGCCCATTAGGGAGGAAGGCCTAATTGAGGCCTGCAATCCTGTCTCTGGAGGTAAGCCCATTGCCCTGGGCTAGTCAGGTTAGAATGTGTCCCCTTTTGGGTCTTGGGTCAGAATAAGGAACTGCATCAGAGCCAAACAGGTTAACCACTGTGTAGCTCAAGCATGTCAGATTTGTGGCCCACAACAAATATTTTTACAGCCCAGGCAATATAGCAGTATGTAAGAAATGTTTAATAAAATTTTTACAATATCTTGTTATATATAATTATTATTAATGAATTACAGTGTTCGCTAATGACTGATTACTATAATCATGTTGCATTAATTTCCCTTACACACCTTACCCACAGGCATATCATTTCTCTCCACTAATACTTTTAGCAGCCAATTGCTGATTACCACATCATTAGTCTTGGACTGACTTGTTTGGAATGCGCAACAAGAAATATTTTGCTTTCGGAGAACAAGAAAAATAGATTTACTTGTGTTATGCTTATTAATTTGTGCAGTTATTCAGTGTCTGGTAAGTTAATGTTCAAGAAAAAATATTAACTTTTATTAAAATGTTCTATTTTATGTTGATTACTCATTTATTACAGCCTTTTGTATTCAGCATTTCTATATCAAAATAAATCTACGTTTCTATACAAATTGAAGCTTTTGTTTTGTTTTTTTGTGGCCCACATAAACGTAAACCTTGTTTATTTGGCCAGTGTTAGCCTTTGTGTTTGATATGCTTGATGTAACTAGTTGATGAGAAGGAAAGACAGAGCCAGCAGTCCTGTGTGAGACTTGGTGGTGTTGAGGAGGTGATGTGTTAAATTGAGGATTTGAAAGAGATACCAAGGACTTAGGAGATTTTTAAGAGACATGTGGTAGACCTGCATACACAATAAGAGGAGGAGAAGGCTTGCACATTCTTGCACTCCATTATGCTCTATCTGTTGATTTTTCTGTTATTCTCATTATAGGTTTCATGATTAATAGCCTTTGGTTTCTAGTAAACCGACTCACCCAATTTCCAGTGGTCTATCTACACGTTGGTCCCCACCTGCACCTGGTTTGACTGGTTACTCTGACTGACCTTTACAAGAGGCATAAATATGCTCCCCCTGTTCTGCCCCACTGATGCCATTTTGGTCTTAGCCCTTCTGCTAGCAGATGTAATAACACATTTATAATTCTTTACCCCTTTTGGTCTCATGTGTTCCTATTTTATTGGTTCAGGAGAGCCCATTAGGGAGGAAGGCCTAATTGAGGTCTGCAATCGTGTCACTGGAGGTAAACCCAGGTAGAGCTGCCACTGTCTACTGCTCTCCAAGTAGCAAACTCAGGGTGACTGAAGCTGGGACAATGACTCCTCTTCCCCATGGAACCCCCTAGGTTTTGGCACCAAATGTTAGGGTCACAGAAAGAGGAGCAAGAGCCTCAAGCAGGGCATAATGGAGCACAAGAATGTGCCTAACAGTAACCACAAAGGATGGTCTGAAATTAAAGCTTTTAACTAAAAGCAATAACTGACAGGTAGCTATGTCCTAGGCTAGATTCTTCCCTGACAAAGGACAATTTAACTAAGCCTGTCTGTTGTCTTTCGCATCTTTGATAACATATCATTGAAATGTCAGGTAAAGTGCACACTAAGAAAACACTGTATATCTTTACCTAAACTAATCTGGAAAAAAAAGTACAAAATACAAATATGTAAAATAAGACAAGAGTAAACTAATACAAACTTGTATAGGTAATTTTAAAAATCAAAAGTTATACTATTTAGTTCTGCAAATAAAACATATATCATGGATGAAATGGTTACATTTAAAAAATATGTAAATTAAATTTAGGTGAAAATCTAAACAGATAAATTAATATAGAAAAAAAAAGCAAACAAAAGCAAACAAACAGAAAAAGCTGTTAAAATGCACCAGGCAGAGATTGGTGTTTTTTATTTTATTTTAATTTTTATAGTTATTCCACTAAATCTTTAAAAAACATGAAAAATCGTAACATGTTTAAAAAATATGAAAAGTCATTTTCATAAATGCTTCAAAGATATTTGATAAAACTCAGCATCTATTCTTTAATAAAAATACACCTCAGTAAGAAGAATAAATCTTAACAACATAAAACATATCTAACTAAATCTAAGTCAATTTCATGCATATGGGGAAGCACTGAAAGCATTCCCATTAATGCCGAGAAAAGATAAGAAGGTCCACTTTTAGTGCTATTATACAATGTTGTACTAGAGATACTAGCCAATCCAATAAGCTAAGAATTTTTATATTAGGAACAGGTAAAATGACATTTTCTTAAAATGATGTAATTCAGAACTCGCAAAAATATAAGAGAAACAATAGAGTAACTATTAAAACTTTTGTAAGGGGGCTGAGAAAACTGTCAGTATACAGAAGTTAGGAGCTTTCATACATAGCAACAATAACCAAATAGAAGGTTAAAGATTAGATATAATTTATAACATGAATAAATTTAATGTTCTTTTTGGAAACAAAGTCAAAAGACTAATGACAAAATGGACATTCTTTGCAAATCATAATAAGTAAAAGGCTTATTTCTCTAACATATGAAGAGCTCCTAGAAACCAATAACAAAAAGATTAAGAGTCTCAAATTTATTTATTCAAATATCAATAGAATATGTATTCAAAAAGTAAATATTTAACTGAGCACTGTTCAAGTTTGGGACATGGCAAAGAAACAACAACAAAGTCTGTACACTCACAAAACTTATATTCCCGATAGGGAGACTGACACCCCTATAAATATATGTGTCAAATGATGAATGTCATAGAAGAAAAATCAAGCAAGAAAAAAGCAACTATGACCATTTAATGTCTTTCTAAGGGCAGTTAAAGAAGCTCTCCCAAATAAGATGACATTAGCACAGGGACCTGTAAAACTTAGGGACAGAGTCTTGCAAATATCAAAGTAGAGAACAAATTCAAGCCCTAAAAAAAGTAAATTCCAGATATTTATAATGCAATTATAGTGCTTAAAAATCTTTAAAAATTTGATGGACCTGAAAATCTCTCCTTTATCACCTATGATAAAAATAAAAATTCAAAAGTAATTTACACCTATTTCACGTATGAGCTAAATTGGTTGTTATTAGTACATGTGAAAACTATGAACTTCTGTCCACAACAGAGAGGCCTAAGCAAAATACTGAGTATTCACACCATGTTTAGTTTAAAAATAAATACAAATAACCTTTCTCCCTTCAATGACCCTCTAAATTTTGGCTGTTTTTACTGAAAAACATCCTTTTAAATTTGTCCTGAAGACAACATGGAGAATTACTTTCTTTCAAAACAAGTTCTCCCTTGAGGAGAAACACATGTTCAAAGAACAAACAACATTCCAGTATCTGACTTAAGGCTACTTAATTTCAGCAGGATGATGTCACTTAGTCTACTAAACATATTTCTGAACATACTATTCATTCTGCAATTCTAGAAGTCATGGAAGAGACCCATCATTTTATACAATTAGAGAACAAGTTTGAAGTGCAAATACATCCCCAATAAAAAATAATTTCTAAGGGAAGTTAATGAGAGAAATATCAATGTGAGAGAAACTCATCAATTGGTTGCCTCCTGCATGAGTTTTTATCAGGGCCTGGGCCAAGGAGAAGCCTGCAACCAAGGTATATGCCCTTGAATGGAATTGAATACAGGACCCTTCAGTCTACTTGCCAAACTGACTAGGACCAGGGACGTCACTTCTTATCCTGCCATTCAGCCTGGGTTCCAGTAACCAGGTCCCAGACAGCACAGCAGGCCTCAAGCCCAGGAAGTAGCAGAAGTGGTGCTGAGCACAATGAATGATCAGAAAGTAACAATAGCAGCTGAAGTAATAACAGTAATTGCTCTACTCCCATTGCTAAATACCAGTGGGAGTATAACATCAAGAAAAGAAGTGTAACAGTGGTGGAGGTATTTACTTACTTAAATTTATTCAGAGCTTACCAGGAACCAAGCACTCTCTCAAGTGCTTCATAGTTATTAACACCTTTAATCCCCACAACAATCTTATGGTTAGTCACAATTTTTATTATACCTATTTTACAGATGAGCCACAGATTAAGTAATTTGCCAAAAGCCACAGGGTCTGTAAGGGGTAGGGCCAGAATTTAAAATTGGCTAGTACAACTTCCAAAGTACCAGTGGTAGGAGCAAAATTAACAGAGGCTGAAGCTGAATGTTAACAATTGGAGCAGCAGCAATGGTGGCAGAAGTAGTCATGGTAATAGCACCACTAATAATGGTAGTTGTGATAGTGATACTAGAGAGCGGTAACAGTAGTGACTGTGGTGGCAACAATAGCAATACTGATACCATTTTTGAACACCTACTGTGTTCCAGGCATTGGAGTGACGTGTTTCCACATCATTAATCCTCACCAAAATCTGTGAAGAAGGAGTTCTGACACTTTACAGACAGGGTGACTAAGGCTTGCAGTGGTTCAATGACTTCCTGGGGTCACACAGATGGGAAGAGATAGAGCCAGGCCTTTCTAAGCCCAAGGTTAGATTCTCTCTCCTTCTGGGGTCTTCAATCCTTCCCCTTACCTGAAGCTGCTAAGAAAGCACAGCCTCTTGCTTGCTGCCTCCAGAGGCAGAAGTGTGCACCTTCTCCTGGCACGATTAGGACAGTCTATTACCCCACACCCCCTATTCCTTGTTCCCAAACTTCCCCTCATCCCACTCCAAACACATCCACTCCCTTTGTCATGACAACTTGTAGAGGTTGAAGGCAAAGATCTTATCCTAATCCACTAATTTCTTTCAAATCTTCTTGCTTATAACATGGGTTCCTGACCTCTCTCCACCGTGCTGGCCCTTCTCCAAGCGTGATGTCTAGAACAGGACTAATTCTAGAAATGGGAGAGTAGTAGAGGAGTCACCTTCCTCGCTCTAGCATGACCTCTTTTAAAACAGCCTGAGATTACAAAACAGCTAAGATTGCATGAGTTACTCACACTGGTGATGTCCTAAGCCAGTGGTCGGCAAACTGCGGCTCCTGAACCATGGTTTGCTGCTCTGCTGACCACTGCTTGGATTCTTGATTCCAATAATTACAGGCTGCTGTTGTTCCTTGCGAATAAGCGCCTATCCCAGTGGTCGGCAAACTCATTAGTCAACAGGTCAGCAAACAACCGCTCGCGAGCCACATGTGGCTCCTGAGCCGTAGTTTGACGACCACTGTCCTAAGCTGACATCCTAAATCCTTGCTCACTTTTGGGTCTGCTTCTCTCTGACCTGCCTGACCCTGAGCCCTTTCTGTGGTTCTCTGAGACCCTCTAGCTTGTCACCAATGGGAAGTAGAGGGTTTTCTTCCACAAGTTTTTTAATTTAATCAATCTTTATTGTTCAGATTATTACAATTGTTTTTATTTTCTCCCATAGCTCCCCTCCACCCAGTTCCCACCCCACCCTCTTGCCATTACCTCCTCCCCACTGTCCTCATCCATAAGTGTACGATTTTTGTCCAGTCTCTTCCCGCACCCCCCACATTCCCCTAAGAATTGTCAGTTCACTCCCTTTCTATGTCCCTGATTCCATTATATTTACCAGTTTATTCTGTTCATCAGATTTTTAATTCTTTTGTTGATAGATATGTATTTGTTGTTCATAATTTTTATCTTTTCTTCTTTTTCCTCTTCTTAAAGAATACCTTTTAGCATTTCATATAATACTGGTTTGGTGGTGATGAACTCCTTTAGCTTTTTCTTATCTGTGAAGCTCTTTATCTGACCTTCAATTCTGAATGATAACTTTTCTGGGTAGAGTCATCTTGGTTGTAGGTTCTCGTTACTCATCACTTTAAATATTTCTTGCCACTCCCATGTGGCCTGCATAGTTCCTGTTGAGAAATCAGCTGACAGTCATATGGGTGCTCTCTTGTAGGTAACTGTTTTTCTCTTGCTGCTTTTAATATTTTCTCTTTGTCTTTTGCTCTTGACATTTTAATTATGATGTGTCTTGGTGTGGTCCACTTTGGATTCCTGCTGTTTGGGGTACTGTGTGCTTCCTGGACTTGTAAGTCTATTTCTTTCACCAGGTGGGGAAAATTTTCTGACATTATTTCTTCAAATAGCTTTTTAGAATCTTGCTCTCTCTCTTCTTCTGGCACTCCCAAAATTCTGATGTTGGTATGCTTGAAGTTGTCCCAGAGGCTCCTTACACTATCTTCATAGTTTTGGATTCTTTTTTCTTTTCTGGTTGAGTGTTTTTTGCTTCGTTGTATTTCAAATCTTTGACTTGATTCTTGTGATCCTCTAGTCTGCTGTTAGATCTCTGCATAATATTTTTTATTTTAGTCAGAAATTAATTATATGCTTAATTTCTAGTTGGTCCTTTTTCATATCCTCGAGGGTCTCACTAAATGTATTGATCTTTTCTAGGAAATTCTTGAAAAACCTTATAACCATGGTTTTGAACTCTATATCCAGTGGTTTGTTTTCCTCCATTTCTTTAATTTGTGATCTGTTTCTTTGTCTCCGCATTTTGGCTGCTTCCTGAGTTGATAGTGGTGCTTGGTGTTCTATAGGGCCCTGTGGCTCAGCCTCCCCAGTTACCTGAGGTGGACACTCTTGGTGCACCCCTTTGTGGGCTATGTGCACAGTCTTGTTGTAGTTAAGCCTTGATTGTTGTTGGTATCACTGGGAGGAATTGACTTCCAGGCCAATTAGCTGTGAGGATCAGCTGTGTCTCCACTGGGAGAACTTCTGTGCTGGAGATACCCTTATGAGACAAGATTTGCAAAAACCTCTGTGTTTAGCTTGGATAGGGCAGAGTCTTGGGGCAGAGTCTCAGGGCAGAGCAGACAACTTAGTTTCCCATCAGCCCTGCCCTTGTAGGCCCCTGTGTTTCAGTGTCCCATGGTAATTGCTGCAAGCACCTCTGAGAGAAAGCTGTACTCAAGTTCCACCTGGTGCCAGACAGTCCAGTTTCTCCCCGAATGTGTCTGGGTCCCCAGAGTCTCGCCTGGAACTGGCAGTCAGGAGTTTTTATCTCCCTCCTGCTTGAGAAAGCCAGTCGAAGTTCTCTCTCTCCTGCAGCTCCTGTGTGTCTCAGTGTGCTTTTCTCTTTCCCTCTAGTTGTAGAATTCCCACTCAGCCAGCTTTCCTGTGGTTCTGGATGATGTCCGTTTTGTCTGTTAGTTGTATTTTTAAAGTTGTTGTGCAAGGCAGCAGTTTAGGTGTTTACCTATGCCACCATCTTGGTTTCTCTCCCACAAGTTTTTGGTTGTCCTCTCTGAGCATCAGATTTAAGGGATTCTATATTCAACCACTCCTTGTTTCCTTTCTGAAGGACACTGGTTCAGTGGTAAGTTAGTAAGTGTTCCTCAGAGAAAGGGTTCCCAAGTCAAATCAGTTTGTGAAACTCTGAGCTAAACAGTCTCCTTCGCTGGAGAACTCAGGGCTTTTATGAATCTTTGCAATGGGCCTGGGACTCTCCCAGAAAAGGTATACTTCCCAGTGTTTCCCAAACCTGGTTCTTTAAATGGCTGTTTACCTAAGTATGTGATACACAAATAAATTCCCTTTGAAAAGTCCCAAATTACAGTTAAAGCTTAAAAAAAGGTAATATTCCAACATATATTTAAATAAAATGTAAAAGCTATAGTTGAATAATATGTAAAAGTTATATTTAAAATTTCTTTGTAAAAAAAAAAGAAATAAAAATATTCAAAACACTTTGAGAAGAAAAAAAGATAAGAGTGAAACAAACTACTAAGAATCTAAAGAAAATACAAGGCTATAATAATTTAATGTGTAATACTGGATCAGAGAAATGCATACATAAAAAAGAGAAAGAGCATAGAAGCACTCAGTGATTATATGGTGACATTTCAAATCAGAAGAGAAAGGATAACCCAACTACTCAACAAGAACATTAGAAAAATATTCATTTAGAAAAACAAAGAATAGTTATATCCTTACCACTAGCATGCATGTATTAAAATAACCCTAGCTGCAGTAACAGATAAATAGCCTAAATCTGTCACTTAATCCACTACTCACTGATATCTTGCTCATATAAAGTTTAATAGGTGGTTGTATAGGGTTGGGGATCTTCTCAATGTAACCATGGTTTATAGAAATGTCACCATCTTCAAAATCTCTCTTGAAAGGTTGCCCAAGATGCCAACATTTAGCTGGAAAACAAAGAAAGAAATATGGAAGAATGTTTGGAAAATTTGGTATGACCAGTGAAAATCATGTAGTCATCTTTACCATATTCCATTGGCCAGCATCTGACTAGCTCTAGCCAGTTACCTAAGGAAAAGAAAAGTAAGATTTAGTGAACATTATTTTTTAATTATAAAGTTTTTAATGCAGTATGCCCTTCTGGTTACTAAGTATCTTATCAAACCTAGAGCACATTTCCTCTTTCCCCATGTAAGACAATCTAATTCTACCTAGTTATTGCAACCAGCTCCAAGTCCAAGAGCTCTGAATGATGCATGGCTTTTCTATCAGTTCTGAATATGGCCCATAAAGTTCAGTGACATTTGCACTAAACACACAAGTCAAAGAAATCTCTCTACTGCCATCTGGCTCAACCTTCTATGTTGATGAAGGACAGGAGACAACAGAGACACTGGTCAATCTGGCAAGCATTTTGAGGTCCCTATGGTATAGCAGTGGGGATATCTTCTTAATTTGAACTTTGCTAGGTGGAAGAAACTTATTTAAATGTTCTCCCAGCCCTGGATCTACCCTTATGCAGGTTCTCTTTTGTTCATTATCACATTCAAAATTATGGGGACTATGCCTTCCTTAGGGCCTTTTACAGTTTTCGTAACCCATATATTGTCTGAACGAATTTGGGAGACCCCAAATATCTTTAATGACAGAGCATCTTTAGGCTGCTGAAGTGTGGGTTTGCAATTTTGTTGCCATTACAAATAAGCAGATTATTGTTTTTTGAGGGAAAGATCTCTATTCAGTTACATATGCCAGTAGCATTTCCCAAAGTTATTTCCAAACGTAAATCTCAAGCCTGCCTTATTTTTCTCTTCCTTTGCCCCATGCCATCATGTTTAGGAGGAAATACCACACCTTTACTCAGTCGTGTATGCTGGAGTCAGAAGAAGTCTTCATGAACCTTTATGTATATCTCTTATCATCTGGGACTAGATGCTTTTCCATCATTTTACTTTTTTTTTTTTCATGCTGTCCAAGTAACAAATTATTGCCATATCCCATATCTTTTTCTCCTATTACCTTGATAAATGTAGTTAACAACAATCAACATTCATTACCAACATTCCATTTTCTAACCTTCTTCCCTAGAGCAAAGGGTTCCCTAGACATGTAATCCACATTCTAACTGCAAATGACCATTGAACAATCATTTTGTCACTGCATAACACAAATTTCGTTTCTCACCCTGGATATTAGCTTTCATCTTGACTGTTGCACTAATGCCATGTGTTTTGGATTTTAATATAATGGAATTCTTGTAGCAACAATTTCTGCATCAGAGTAATACTTGTGCTGTTAAAAAAAAAAGTATCCCCAATTCTCTGATTTAACACAGCATTTTTTTTTTTTAAATAACAAATCTAATTGGCTTAAGTGGAGGAAAGGATTGATGAGCATGATTCTCAGTCACGTAGGTTCCTAGACTGATGGCTGTTTCTTCATTTTAAAAATAGGATCGTCTAATGTCTTCATAGGAAACCATATCCACCTGAGAGATAAAAGAAGAGTGGAGGATAGAAGAGGATTTTATGGGCCAGACCTGGAAATGTTTTATACTGTTTTCATCCATATTCCAATCAAGCAATTCTTAAGTCACAAGACCCCAACCTAACTTTAAGAGAGGCTGAGAGATGTAGGTAACTTATGTACCTACAATCTCTTATGTACCTGTCAATCTCTGCCAGGATACACAGGGATATATTCCAGATGGTTAAGAAAGGTAAATATAAACCTATAAAAAGTACTAGTGGAACTACAGATTTAGGGATGTCAAGAACTCTTTAGAGTATGGGAGTTCCATGAACCTACTACAGAGAGCACTTAGAAGACGGGGGCAGAGCAAATATTAAACTGTCCTTGATGGTGAAAGAAAAGGCTGCTATTGAAGCAGGGGAAATACCCACCAGGATCCTTCTTCCTTGCTGAGGAAAACGCCTTAAGCTACTGTAAGATTGTCAGATACAGGGTACTGTCAATCAGGACATAAATAAAGACTCACTGACCAGGGTCGGCGAGCGAACTCATAACCCAGACACATGCCCTTGACTGGAATCAAACCCACTACTCTTAGGTGTGTGGTAGTGTTATATAACAGTGTTCTATGCCTTGTGTTGCATGTTCCAAAAAAATAAAAACAATACATCTAAAAATGGGAGGAGAATGGAGATAGAACAAGTAGAATAAACTCATTAACAGTTATTTAAATAAGTAAAAGTTAAGAAATGTTATTAAAAATTGACGATACAAATTATAGATAAAAGAAATAAGGATCTAATACAGCACTAAGAAAGCTGTAAGCACAAAGATAACTACAAGAACAAAAATATTAACCTCCTCAAATACCAAATTTAGGGGTTTTTAAAAAAATAAAACACAGTAAGCACATTATAAAGAGAAACAATGAATTATTACAGCAAAATTAAAAGCAAGCATATTCATCTTATCAACAATTGTGGGTTTAATGTACCTATCAAAAGGAAAGATTTTCAACTTTCATAAAGATGCAACTATATTCAAGAGACATGCATAAAACAGAAAGGCTAAAAATAAAAGGATAGTCAAAGGTATTCCAGGGAATGCGAAAACCGACTTGGTTTAGTGGATAGAGCCTTGGACTGAAGGGTCCCAAGTTCGATTCTGGTCAAGGGCATGTACCTTGGTTGCGGGCACATCCCCAGCAGGGGGTGTGCAGAAGGCGGCTGAACGGTGTTTCTCATGGATGTTTCTAACTCTCTATCCCTATCCCTTTCTCTCTGTGAGAAAAAGGTATTCCAGGGAAATGGCAACACGAAGAAAGCAGGGGCAGCAACACTGATATCAGATAAAATAAAAGGCAAGCAATAGTAGAAAAAGAAGAAAATGAAAAGAGAAACTGATATATCTGACTACATATTTGTAAGTGGCAGACAAGCACGATAAAAAGGAAATCCAAGACAACTGACAAATTTGGAAAAAATATTTGTAATACATATAACAGATAAAGGGCTAGTATTTATTTTAATATAAAAATAAATCTTAAAAAATCAGGGGAAAAGACAAAAACAAAAAATAACCTACTTGCCCTGGCCAGTACAGCTCAGTTGTTAAGAGCATTAGCCCACACACCTAAGAGTAGTGGGTTTGATTCCAGTCAAGGGCATGTGTCTGGGTTATGAGTTCGCTCGCCGACCCTGGTCAGAGTGCGTGTGGTAGGCAATCAATCGATGTGTCTCTCTCACATCAGTGTTTCTCTTTCTCCCTTCCCTCCTGTCCCTTCCACTCTCTCTGAAAAGCAATGGAGAAAATATCCTTGGGTGAGGATTAACAAAAACCCAAAACAAAACTCCTCACCAATGAAAAAAAAGGTCAAGATAATAAATTCACAAAAATTGACGCAATAAAACTTAAAAAAATATTCAAGTGTACCCATAGTAAGAAAAGTACATAGTAAAACTGTATTTCACTTAACCAACTGGTGAAAATAAAAATGTAAAAACACCAAACTCTGTTGGAGGTTGTGAGGAAACAAGCCTCTCTCATACATTTCTGGTAGAAATAAAAATTGGTACAACCTTCATGGAGAAAAATTTAGCAATTTAAAAAATGCATTTACCTTCTGACATAACATTCTTAACTCTAGGAACATACCCACAATATGAAAATGCATCTGTTTTTCATATTTTCTTTGCAACACTGTAAATGTAAAATATGAAAAATAATC
This sequence comes from Lasiurus cinereus, assembly GCA_011751065.1. Classification (NCBI taxonomy): domain Eukaryota; kingdom Metazoa; phylum Chordata; class Mammalia; order Chiroptera; family Vespertilionidae; genus Lasiurus; species Lasiurus cinereus. Next base: position 6,007,846 of record JAAGEH010002531.1, read on the forward strand.
GATATACCCATACATTGAATGAATTGATAATTACACAAATGAAGTACTATAAAGTTTTTTGTTTTGTTCTAAATGAAGATTTTAATGAAAAGATTTGCAGTGATTTCCAGGATATATTTTTAATGAAAAAAACAATGTTTATAAAAGCACCTAGGGAATGCTAAATTTTGTATAAAAAAGAGGGAATAACAAAATATACATACACGTGTTCATTTGCGCAAGTGAACACAGCAAGGATACACCAGGGACTAATGAGATTATCTAATGTATGTATGGGGATGAGGTGGAAAGTAGGGAGTTACCAATTCTCTTGAGTATAGCACTTTGTGTGGCTTTGACTTATGAAAATGTTAATGTTTTACATATATAAAGAAAAAAAATCAAATTAGCAAGAAAGGACAAATACTTAAAATTATACAACAGAAACATTCGAGCAACATTGATTTTGAATAAAGTACTACATAGAAAAAGGAGGAAGAAAACTCAAACCCAGAAAACTTTATTATTTTTTAAATTGAGATACAATTCAGATACCATAATATTCACATTTTAAAGTGCACAGTTCAGTGGGGTTTTGTATACTGAGAAAACTGAGCCACCACCACCATTCAATTCCAGCACACATTCAACCCTCCTCCCACACTAAAAAAAAAAATGCCATACCCATTAGCAGTCACTCACAAGGCCTCCATCAACCAGCCCGCACAAATTTTTGAGAATAGGTTTTTGACTCCCCAAAAACTTAGTTGTTTCTCAGTATCCACAGATTAGTTTTAGAACCCCTGCTTCTCCATGGATACCAAAATTCACAAGTCCTCTATATAAAATGGCATACATAGATCAATGCAGTCGGCCCTCCACATCCACAGACTTCCAACTACAAATAAAAAATACAGGTATTCATTAAAAAGATCTGCATATAAGTGGATCCATGCAATTCAACCCCGAGCTGTTCAAGAAGCAACTACATGGACTTTTGTTTATTCAATTATGTTGGATATTTGAGTTGTTTCCTCTTTTAGCTATTATGCAGTGTTACCATGAATATTCACATTCAAGTTTTTGTCTGAACGTGTTTTCAAAGTTCATCCATTGCCATTGTATATATCAATACTTCTATCCTTTTTATGGTTAAATAACTCCATTTATGTACAGTTGACCTTTGAACAATTCTCTTAACTCTCAATTCCAATAATTACAGGTGGTTGTTATTCCTTGTGATTAAGCCCCTATCCTAGTGGTAGGCAAACTCATTATTCAATTGAGCAGCAAACTGCAGCTTGCCAATCCCTTCTTAAGGTATTCAGCTGAATGGAAATGTGGCATCATATGAGACTCTCATTATGCCTATGTTGGCACACTTGATAATATTCCAAAAGTCTTTGTGAATCTGTTCATTTTAGTTCTTCTGTTTGTTCTTCTGACTGGATCATCTTAACTGACCTATATGTAGGTTCACCTTATTCTTTTGCCTGCACAAATCTGCTGTTGAGCCCTTCTGTTAATTTCCTTTTGTTTCACTTATTGTATTTTTCAGCTGCTGTTTCTTTTTGTCTCTTCGTTATCATTATTATCTCATCATTGATATTATTTGGTGAGACATTGTTCTCAGACTTTCTTTTAGCTCTTTAGACATGGTTTCCTTTGGTTCCCAGATATATTTAAAGTAGCTTATTTAATGTCATTGTTGAATAAATACAGTCTGAGTCTCCTCAAGAAGTTTCTATTGGTTGCTTTTTTTTCCTTTTGTATATGAGCCAGACTTTACTTCTGCATATCTTATGTTCTTTTGAAAACTAAATATCTTAAATATAATATTGCAAGTCAAGAAATTAGTCTCTTTCCCCACATCTTGTTACTGGTTTTTGCTTAGTGACTTTTAAAACTATTTTTGTGAAACTGACACCTCCACTTCATTGGCTTAGTAGTATAATAACTGGACAGAAATTTCCTTAAATTCTTGGAATCAATACTTTTCTGATTTTGTTGACAGGGCTCTATGTGCTGGGACACACCTTCAACACTTAGTCAAAAAGTTGACAATTCCACGTTAGCCTTCATTTCTTGCTTGTGCAAGCTATCTCCTGTGTCCTTTCAACATTATGTCCTTTCTCTAGCAATGAAAAATATATATTGTGTAGCCAACCAGAGATGAGTTTAGGGCATCTTCAGCTTTTTCCTGAACATGTACAGTTACATGTGTGACTTCCTTAATTCCAAGAAGTATGTCAGAACTTACCAGATTTCCCAAGGATATTAAATTCTTCATATTTCTTTTTAAGCTTTTTGATGAAATTTTTGTTTGCCCTAAGTTACTCACTGCCTCAGGCAGCTATGATGTTGAACAACTGTCTCTCTTTGTGTTCTAAATGATCTCAGGAAATGGCTTTATGCACTGGGCAAGCTCTTTGACAGGACAGATTTACAAGAGGGGCCTTCCAGTGAACTACCAAAGTAGTCAAATAACAATTCTGGTAAAATATCTATGAAGCTGACTCCCAGTGGCTGTCAGCTGCTAGTTTGCAAGACTACCAGGTGTGAGAAGTGGGGACGAGAATAGGACAAGTTAAAATGTCACAAAGATCACTGTTCGTATGAACATTCAGCCGTTTTCCTTGAAAAATACTCCCCGGATTGCTGTAAGCCTATGGTTAATTCTATAGCTCTAAAAAAGTTGATTCTAACAATATGGACAGTTTTCTCATTGTTTTTGACAGCGAGAAACATTTCTGTATGCCCTTATTCCACCATTTTTGCTGACATCATCCCAGATAACTTTCAAACTTAGTTTTGAGACCATATGCCCTCAGGCTAAAGAAAAATACATTCTAAACATATACTGAACTTTGGTTAATGGACTCCTGTTTTACAGAGGCATCATTAGCAATTCTTAAACTTCTGTATATTCTCGTGTTGAGAAAACAAGTAAATATATTGTGAAAGGCTCCCAGTGGTCAAATTAAGGACAATGTATCAAAATAAATAAGGAATTTCTATTTCTGACCATTACATAATAACTGAAACCAGATTTGCCCTTCTACACTAAGCAACTAGAAAACTTAATAAAACTTATAAAACAAAGGTTTTGGGATAATGGATAAAAAAGCTGTATAGGATATTAACACCCCAGAGAAAAAAACCAAATGAGTTGGGGGCTTCAGCTCACTACCTGCTAGTTCAGAGTTTAGATAAGCTAATGTGACTAGATTGTGGGAGGAAAATTACAGAAGAGGAAGATGCACAGAAAGGTTCCTAGATTTACAGAAGAAAGGGTTCCTTCAAGTTGATCATATAAGACTGATCTGTGCAATGCATTTAAAGAATCTACCAAGGCCAGGGGGGAAAATGTCTAGAAAGTAGTAGAACAATACTAAGAACTTACAGTCCCAGGAATAGTTTGTGTTCTCACCAGATACAATAGAAAGATTTCCTTACAAAGCATAAAATAGTGATTCAGTAATGGAGCCAAATGAGCCTTACACTAAGGTTTCCCAACCTTAGCATTGTTGACATTTTGACCTGGATAATTCTTTTTGTATATACTATAGAATGTTTAGCAGCATTTCTGGTTTATTATCAGCAAAATCAGTAACAATGTTTTTATAGGGTTACACGTAGAAGCAAAATGTATGTAAATAACAGAACAAAGGCTGGGAGGAAAAAAATTAGTGTATTGCCCTGCCAGTGTGGCTCATTGGTTGAATGTCAACCTATGCACCAGGAAGTCATGGTTTGATTCCTGGTCAGGGCACATGCCTGAGTTTAGGCATGATCCCAAGTTAGGGGGTGTGCAGGAGGCAGCCAATCAATGATTCTCTCATCATTGATGTTTCTATCTCTCCCTCTCCCTTCCTTTCTCTGAAATCAATTAAAAAAAATGTGTACTGTAGGTTAGACTGTGATAAAGATATATATTGTAAACTTTATAAGCCAATATTGGGTATTTACAAAATAAAAAATACCCAATAAAAATAGAAAGAGGTACCCATGAGATCACAAAGAAATAACTTTAAAAACTGAGTAGTTCTTCCTTAATATAATAAGCCAGCTAGTAATTGTAGAAGAAACATTTTTTTAATTACCATTTACAAGTACTCTAGCAGTATCATTTCAGTAAGAATTATGGCTGAATGGTAGAACTAGTCAGTGAAAGTTTTATAATATTCTACAATCTGAAAGTATCTCCCTAACAATAATTATTCATTACAAAGAGGAAAATACTAACTTTCCAGTGGGGAAATCTCATAGACATTACCTGAAACAAGAAAATTATCATCACTAGTACTAGATCATATCAGCATCATCACATGTCTTTTAATATGCACTGGGATAAATAAAACATCCCTCCTATGATATTCCTGCCCAAAATGCCTAACTTGAATTTAAGAATGGGAACATCAGACAAATAAAGGGACAATGCTCAATACTTCTGAAAAATGTCAATGTCATAAAGTACTAAAACAGACTCAAACTATTATCAAATGAATGTAAAGTATGACGTTGGCTTTTCAGTTGTAAAAAGACATGGAGACAATCGGAAAAATCTGAGCATTTGATAACTGGATTGTGGTAATACAAGAGAATAGAGAATGACTTTGTTTATAAAGAGAATATAAAGGGTGGAGGGGAGAGAAGGAAACAAAAAAAATGAAATGGGAAGAGAAAAGGATGAGAACAAGAAAGCAGTTGGAGAGGGAGAAAGAGTGGAAGACAAAAAGGAGAGGAGAAAGCTATAAAGAAAATGCAGTAAAATGTTAATGCAGTAAATGTTTATGGAATTTGGGTGCAGGACAATGTGTGGTAAAGAACTTGGCCTTGCTAAAGACAATAATAATTCAAGATGGTGAAGGCAATCTATGTCGTACCTGATTGGACTGTCTTTGTTTAGAGTAGGAGTTGGCTACACTAAAAAAAGACAAACCCTGTGATTTACCATAGGCACTTAGGTAATGTATTATCAGTCCCTCTGGAACAACCATGTGGGCAATCAGTCAATCATCCCTGAATATTGAAGGCACAGTAAAAATTCTGTATACAAAACCTTAAGAAAGTTCCTCAGACTGGCAATCTGCATTTAATCCCTCAATGATAGTATGTCCTGAGGACAAGAGAAGCTTTGCATTTAGAACTCTCATAGATATTGCTCTATGCATCTATCTCTTTCTATGGCTGTTTATAAGTTGTGCACTTTCCCTGTGATAAATAAACTGTGAATGTAATAGGTTTCAGTGAGCTCTGGAAATTTTTCTAGTGAATTATTGAACCTCAGTGTATGGGGAACCCTCCACCCATTCCCCTCCCACACACCACCTCCAAACCTGCCACTGGTATCAGAAGTAGGAGTGGTCTTGTGTGGGCTCCTCTGTAACTTTGTAGTTGGCCCCTAACTCCTTGCAATTGGGTCAAGTCTTAAGCAGACTTGACAAATCTGGAAAATAGTGCTCTCAACTTTGTAGTTTGGCTAAATCTGGGTGAGCATAGAGACATTTTTCTTTAACTTTTTTCCGGTAATAAATTTTCATAATTGAAATTAATTTCAATTTAACATAACTAAAATTATATCAAAATAAAATTTAAAATAAAACAAATTTTGCATTCAACAGAGAATTTTCTTTCCACATAACATTTTGAATTCCATTGCTCAAGTTATCTAAATTTTTAAGCTCATGGAAAAGTAGAAATGACTCTCTAGAGCTTGTGAATTCCTGATAACCAGAAGGCTTTCCCTGCCATTAATTTTTGAAAAGATTTTATCATTTATATATATGTGCACGTACACACGCACTCACACACATATACATTTTTATTGATTTTAGAGAGAAGGGAGAGGGGAGAGATAGAAACATCAATAATGAGAGAAAATCATTGATTGGCTGCTTCCTGCATGCCCCCTACTGGATGTACCGGCATTTTACTGAAATGTAGGATGTGCCTTGTCCAGGAACTGAACCATATCCTCCTGATTCATAGGCTGAACAATGCCAGAATTCAAAAAAAAAAAAATTCTTTTTTAAAGAATTTTTAAAATCTTTTCTTTTAATAAAAATACTATGATATACAGAGTAGCCCCCTCCTCGGTGAGTCATCTTACAACCTTTCTGTTCAGCTATTGTAGAAATGCTCTTTCAATCATAACTCCTTCAATCTATGATTCCTCAAAAATGTTTCTATAAGAGCACATGGCTATGTAATCAGGTGTCATACATTTTGAATTTAACAGAAATATTTATATGCAGTGAAATAGAAAACTAATTTTTGGTTGTGTTGCTACATTTAAACAATATGTTACCTAAATTAAAATATTCAAAAGTCTAAAATTGTCCTGGAAAACTAAAACAGTCAAAAAGTACAAGATCATTACTAAATAAAACTATCATAAATATTAATATTTTTTTGTATAATTTATTACCTGTATACCTCAAATGAATATTACTTTTTTAAATTGATATTAGAGAGAGAGAAACATCCATTTGTTATTCCATCTGTTCATGTATTCATTGGCTGATTCTTTTATAACCACTGATAAAACCACAACCTTGGTTGTACAGGGCAGATGCTGTAACCCCGTGGTCGGCAAACTGCGGCTCTCAAGTCATACGCGGCTCTTTGATCCCTTGAGTGTTGGTTGCTCTTCCACAAAATACCACGGCCTGGGCAATTCTATTTTGAAGAAGTGGTGTTAGAAGAAGTTTAAGTTTAAAAAATTTGGCTCTCAAAAGAAATTTCAATTGTTGTACTGTTGATATTTGGCTCTATTGACTAATGAGTTTGCCGACCACTGCTCTAACCAATTGAGTTACCCATCCAGGGCCAAACATTACTATCTTAATCTTAGTTTTACTAACAATATAAACTTTTAGTAGAGGTTATCTACTTTAAATAGCTATAATTTCCTCATAATTTTCAATTATTATTTTAAATATAACTCTACTTTTATTCTCAAGGCAAAGAAACACAGATCTAATCCAGTAAAATATAGTTCATGATAAGTACAAATGAGGAAATCTGAGTAATCTCAAATTTCTTTTATAAAGGGAACGTTCTGGGAATATTTTTAAAAACCAACTTATTAGCTGATTTGTGGAAGATTTATGTAAACATAACTGGAACACTTAAAAAAGAGAAATAAAGACAATAATAAACTTATTTCTATACCTCCTCCAAAAAGACTTACACAAATACGAATTTAAATAATGGGCTGGCAAAAATAAAAAGGAGAAAAACAATTTTTTAGATGGAAAAGTTCACAAAAAGAGGTACTAATTAATCATCAAATGTAATTTTTTTCCCCTGAAACACAGCAATTTTAGATTGCTGCTCTTTTCGCCGCCTGCTTGCTTCCCATGAAGGATGAAGAGGCAGCTGTGTCTGCTGTTTAGTATTTTCTGGTCCTCTTTGTGCATTCTTAATAAACTGATTTTTGAGTTGAGGATCATTTTGCTGAAAACCTGGGAAAAGAAAGCAAAAATAATGAAATTTAAGTATATACCCAAACAACATGCAAAAGATATATTTTCTCTTCTCAAATTAGTATTGAAGAAGAAATATAGTTTTACTGAAATGGAATACCTCATTTTAAACCTTAAGTCCAATAGGGAACAGTTTGAAGTTGAAATATACAGTACATGAGCAGTCAATCTTAAGACACATGCTTCCTAATCCTTGCAAGTGGATGTGTAGTGTATTGCTTGCCTCTTAATATATGCTGTGATATTTTAAGAAATATCATTTGCTTGTGAAATCTGTGTGTGAAGCAGATGTAGCCAGAAAACACATGTCTTTACTAGGATACTGAATCTGACAATGTTGATAGGAAAGATTTATTTTTAAAAGGCTATTTATTGATTTCACTCCCTTCTCTTACTGAACAAATTTATTACTACAAGGTAAATTACTAAATCTACTTCAATACAACTCAAAGTTTTGTTTTAATCATAAAGTTACCAAGATATGAGGTTGCCAACTTATATTCTAGTCCTTATAGCATCTTATAGTATTAGGCACTTCAATTACATTACCTTGAACAAACTACTGTTTGGAAGAAATATACTAGCTTGAAAAGACCTGAATCAATGCATGTTTTTAGAATAAAAAAGAAATGGGGGTGGGGCGCCGCCAGGAGGGGAGATAAAAAAAGAAACAGGGAGGCAAAAAGTTTAATATAGATGAATTAAGCATCCTATATTAAGTTTAATATAGGATACATAATTTCTCCACTTCAATTTAGACATCATTATCAAAAGCCTTTTAAAGATCTGCTTAAAAAGCACTAGTGTTTTATAAACAAGTGCATATAGTTTCTAAAATATCATGTACAGATTCATATTTTATACAAATCACCATGTGCTCCAGAAATTTATAATACTCAAAGTGGCTCTAGGGATGAAGAATGAAGAGTTTAAATGTTAAGTGAAACTGTTTCATGATAACTGAGATTTGAATGAGACAGTATTTCTAAACTAATAATATATTTTTAATAATTATGCAAAGTAAATTTGCATAGTAATTATGCAAAGTAAAGTTAAACAAAAATAAAAATAAAAAATCTCTTTTACATGGGTCTCCTCAGGGAAAACATGGGCATGGCTTTAGTTTAGTTATCCTATGTTTGTGAAAATAAAGTAAATGAGGCACATGGCCTGTGTTTGCCAAACTTGGTCTTCTTTTTCTTCTAGGTGCACAACCATAATGTATTTCCCATCACGCAACAGTTAAGAGAGGCCATGTAACTTGAGTTATAGTCAATGGAAGTTTCTATTCTCTCTCCTTTATTTTTTGTAGTATATTGCCAAAGAGCCATCTATTACAGAGCCATCAAACTAATCTTTTATAATTTCCAAACACTTAACCACCCAAACTCCAAAAACATGAAACACTGCCAACCATTTTACTTTTCAGTCTCAGATATCTATTTTCTTACCATCTATCAATGAACTGCTAAGATAGTTTCAAATTTTTATGTTTTATTAAAAATATTTTTATTGATATATTAGAGGGAGGAAGGGAGAGGGAAAGAAAAAAAAATTAATGTGAGAGGGCAATATTAATTGGCTGCCTTCTGCATACCCCCTACTGGGGACAGAGCCTAAATCCTGGGCATCTGCCTTGACTGGGAATCAAACCAGTAAACCCTTAGTATACTGGATGACATTCAACCAATTGGGCCACAGTGGCCAGGGCCAGTTTGTTTTTTTAATGTACAGGTCACTAAACTCGGAGCAGTCACATCCATGAGTACTGTGGAAAGCACCACAAGCATCACTCAATAATCCTCGGCTTTGAGTTGGATGGGCCTTTGGGTTGGCTTTGTTGGGGAGGAGGTCAGTGTGCTCTATGTGTGGAGGGAAAAAAATGGGCAAAAGGATAGTGATTATGTGATTATCTATTCAAGAAATCCCACTTTATTTTTTCTCCTAGCCACAGAGTCAATCTGTATTTCTTAACTCCCTTGTGACTAGATATGGGGTCATGTAATTGAATTTTGGCTAATGAAATGAGAACAGAACTGATTTCTGCCACTTCAGGCCTGGCCCATAATAACCTTCTGCAAATTTTTCCATGTACTTTATTCCCTTCTGTTGGCAAAATGGAGAATATCTGGAAACTGCAAGAGGAAGAATCCAAATGAAACTTTATCACTGAATGACTATGTGAAAGATAGCCTCTGCTGATTCATGCTGGACTGTGATGTGAGAAACAAACTTTTGTTTTTAAATCAGTGAGAGTTTAGAATATGCACAGAAGTTAGCCGAACCAAATATATTAAACTTGATTTGTTATAAATTAATTTAAAAACACTTTGAGCTGGCCAGAGTGGCTCAGCTGGTTGATTGTCACACTGTACACTAAAAGTTTGTTGGTTTGACTCCTGGTCAGAACCCATACCCCAGTTGGGACATATACAGAAAGCAACAGATCAAAGTTTTTCTCTCTCTCTCTCTCCCTCTACCCCTTCTCTTTCTAAGCATGTCCTCAGTTGAGAATTAAAAAAGAAAAAACACACCAAAAACTTTGATTTTTCTCTCAACTCAGAAAGCATCATTACTTGTTTAAATTACAGAGGTTCTCAACCTTCCTAATGCCGCAACCCTTTAATACAGTTCCCCATGTTGTGGTGACCCCCAACCATAAAATTATTTTCGTTGCTACTTCCTAACAGTAATTTTGCTACTGTTGTGAATCGTAATATAAATATCTGTGTTTTCTGATGGTCTTAGGTGACCCCTGTGATGGGATCGATGGACCCCCAAAGGGGTTGCGACCCACAGGAACCGCTGGTTTAAAAGCACAGTGTTGACTAAGATATAGTTCATATAATAATTTACTTAAAGAATGCATTTAGTTCAAGATAAATGAAATACATCCAATATTTCCTAAGTTTTGTCTATATCTTTCCTAATGGCAGGACATAGGGAAATAAAACAACTTAAATCTTATATAATAATAGACAAATATGTAAATTGACCATACTTCCGCTACACCCACGGCCAATCAGAGTGAGTATGCAGATTAGAAGACCAAAGATGGCGGCTGCCCAGCTGCTCCAGGCGCGGAGTGGCCAGGCAGGGCAGGATGCCTGCTATGAGAGGAAGGGTGTGAAGGGATCTACAAGAGCGGCATTATGGCCACAGCGAAGACAAGATTGCAGACTATGGAGTCTGCAGCGAAGACAAAGATGGCAGACTCCAGCCTGGGTCTGCAGCAAAAACTAAGAAGGCAGACTCTGGCTAGAGCGAAGGCCTGGGTCCCGGGTGCTAGAGGAAAACCAGTGCTGGAAGCCAAGGGAAGGAAGGCCTATTGCACAAATCTCTTTGTGCAACAGGACTCTAGTTAATAAGATGGTAATTATAAGATGCTCTATTTCCATTTCTGTGGGTACATAATTCATTCAGGCTATTGAGTAATGAAATTTTTCATCCTTCCACTTGGACAAAGCATTGCTTTATTGCATATGAAGGTCAACCAGTCATTAATAACATACCTGAGGTGTTGCTTTTTGGAGCCTGTTCTCTGTAATTTCTAAAAGAAGAAAAACATCATTAGGATTTTTAAAAGATAAGTAAATCTTCTGACTTAACAGAGAGAGATAAATTGATTTCACTTACATGTAAATCTAAAGGACAAAATAAAAAAACAAAAGAAGAGATACAGAGAACAGACTGATGATTGCCAGAGGGGATAGGTTTGGGGGACTGAATGAAAAAAATGAAGGGATTAGAAAGTACAGATTGGTGGTTATAATGCAGTCACAGACATATAAAGTACAGCAAAAGAAATATTATGTATAGTGTTAAGTGGGTACTAGAAATATTGGGACCAACACTCTGTAAAGCACATGATTATCTAACTACTATGCTGTACACCTGAAATGAATAATGTTGAATGTAAACTGTAATTGAAAAATAAAATTTAAAAAGAAAAAACTGTTCTCACTTAATATCCTATGGTTACCTTGTGTCTTTGAGATCTAGACAAAGAATTCAAAAAATCTTTTCACAGGTGAAAGGAGTCACATATAACAAAAATTAAGACTTACATTTAGTAGGAAAGAAAAGGGATAGTGATATGTTATTTTCAAGTGAGGAAAAAAAATGCTGACTTTCGAAGCAGGTTTAGGAGATATGTTAATTATTTTTAAGGCTCCAAAGATGGTTGTTTGTGTGTTTTTTCTATGCTCATTTTACACACACACACACACACACACACACACTCACTCTAGAGGCCCGGTGCATGAAATTTGTGCACGATGGCAGGGGTGTGTGTGTGTGTGTGTCCCTCAGCCCAGCTTGCACCCTCTCCAACGGGATCAGGATTAGGCCTAAATAGGCAGCTGGACATCACTCTCACAATTCAGGACTTCCGGCTCCTAAAGTGCACCTGCCTCTGCCTCACTGCCCCTAACTGCTTCTGCCTGCTAGCCTGATCACCCTTAAACACTGCCCTGCCAGCCTGATCAACACCTAACTGCCCTCCTCTACTGGCCTGTTCACCCCCAACTGCCCTCCCCTGCTGGCCTGGTCACCCCTATCTGCCCTCCTCTGCAGGTGTTCCCCCCCACCCCCTCGCAACTGCCCTTCCCTGCACGTCATCTTGTGGTGGCCATCTTTTGTCCACATGGGGGCAGCCATCTTGTGTCTTGGAGTGATGGTCAATTTGTCTATTACTCTTTTATTAGCCAGGATACACACACACACACACACACACGTATGTATGTATGTATGTATGTATTTTATTGACTTCAGAAAGGAAGAAATATAGATAGAAACATCAATGATGAGAGAGAATCACTGATTAGCTGCCTCCTGCATATCCCCTACTGGGGAGGAGGGAATTGAGCCCGCAATCTGGGCATGTGCCCTTTGGCCAGAATCGAACCTGGGACCTTTTAGTTCCCAGGCTGATACTATTCACTGAGCCAAACTGACTAGGGCTTCCATATTCTTAAACTTCTATCAACATCACAGTTTTCTATTGTATTAAAATGATCCCTGACCTCTAAATATATAGAAAAACAGTTCACTGAAGAGAGCAGCTAATACTGAAGAAATTAGCTTACCATGTGTAAACATATCCTTACCTGATTAAAATTACAAATGAAATAAACTTACTGATTTAAAACAGAACAGCTGTGCAAGGCAGTATTTAATAGCAGAGATAGAGACAGCAGCATCACCAAACATTAAAAAAAAGCCCTTTGGAGAAACTCTGGTGTTAGGGCAAGTAGCTGTAGTGAAATGGAAATACATAATAAAATGATGGATGCTTACAATAATGGCCATAGGTTAATAAAAACAAAACAATAACAAAAAAACTATCACATTTTTATTCATTAAGTTTTGTTTAAAGAGTGAACTATGTGAGACTTTTTTGAAACTTATTCATCAAAAGCTGATTCAAAGTTTCAAAACTTTGGCAATTGAAGGGATAAATTTAAATTAGATAGAAAAAATTATTTGGCTATAACATTTCATTTTCTTATGAAGCTGGATAAATGTGTCATTGACGTTTCTGTTTTTCTTATATTATCCTAATATAAAGTGGGAGAGATCCAAGTCACAGGATGTATTTTGTATAAACTAGAATTATGGAGGGGAGGTAGTCTTTTCTTTTACTATTAGAATGTGTAAATATTTAATATTTTTAAAAATTAAAAATAGTTATTTCAGAACACCAAAATATAATTACCTTCTAGAGCTTTTAGATCCAGATAAAGAATGGAAAAACACTGATTCAAACTTCCTTGTTTCTGTACCTGGCTTGTTTTTGACATTTCTTATACTCTCACGGGTTTCAAGTATATCTTCTTCAGGGAAAACTTTTTTGGGAGATTTTTGTTCCAAAATTGAAGAAGGACAACTACTTTCCTTCTTTCGTGTCCGTCTGACTTTCCCAATGAAGAAGTCATCTCCACTATCACTATCCTCAGACATGGAAGACTGTTTGTAAAACCTTTCTTCTGTACTATCATCAAAATACTCCTTCTCTTCTTCATGTGATTCTTCTCTATCACTGTTATCACCAAGTGAACTATCAAAGGCTTTCTTTTCTTGGTTTTGACTTAATGTTTTCATTTTGGGGTCAGCAGGCGTCTTCTGCGGTCCAGAGGGAACTACAGGATCCTTTTCAGAAGGCTGTGATGGAGAATTTGGAATAACCACAGTTTTGAATCCATGTTCCATCTGGGCTCTTTGTTCTTTTGAAATATTAATTGGTTTCTTTGCTAATATTTTGGCTTCCTTGTCTTTTTGCTCACCGATAATAGTACCTTCATGCTGCAACTTAATGGCATCATTTGAACATGAAGTGTCCTTGGAATGATTTTCTTCTGAAGCAGTCGTTGATGACTTAACTTCAGCATCATTTTGTCTTGCATCTTTGAAGGCTTTGACGGCAGCTGCAAGAAAAATAACACACAACTTATTTCAATACTGAAACAAACAAATAAAAATATCACTGTTCAGTACAATATTCCTTATATTATTTAGGAACCCTTTGGGCTAATTTATACATTATATGAAATGCAATCAAGCACCACATAATGACATTTCCATCAAGAATGGATGGCATATATGACAGTAGTTACATGAGATTTTAATGGGAGTTTAGGTGTGTAGGAGGCCATACCATCTAATTGTGTAGTGTATGCATAATTATGAAATCGCCTAATGATGCATTTCTCAGAATGTTATTCCTATCGTTAAGTGATGCATAAGTATATATATAACAAAACAGGTCTGAATTTACAAAGAAAGCTACTGACTTGTTAGAAACCAAACTTCGAGTAAGAAAGCTCAGGAATATCCATTTAAAATGTAAAATGAGAAAAACACATCATTTTATGCCTTGGAGTGTTGAAAAACAGTAAAAACTTCACTGAATGCAAATAACTAAAACAAAATGATAACTTTAATTTCTGTAGGAATAATATAATTGTAGAGCATTATGAATTGGTTTTTCAGACATAAAAATATCTTCTAATCTGTGACAAAAGCATTTAATTCTTTCAATACATTTTAGAATACACACTAAATGGAAATCATATGGCTAAGTAGTAGACACATCAAAAATAATATGAATTACATCAATAATTAGAAAATCAATTATATTATTACCTATATTCAAATATTAGAATTTAGAAAAAAGTATGAATTAACTTGGGCTACAGATTCATATATTCAACCACCTACTTGATAGGTAATTCTTCAGGTATCAATTACCTTCCATATTTTCAAGCCTCTACCCATACATATGGAAATATTTGTAAGAGATATTTGTAACAGAAAAGGTCCTTGAAAGGCAAAAGAACCAAAAACACAAATAAATAGCCATTTTTAAAAAATAATACGTACAAGTGCATTAATAAGTACATGGCTTTAATTCATACCTTTCAGCACATCTATTTTTTTCTTTAGAAGAGGGTGCATTGCTAATCTGGCAATTGCTCTTTCAGTCGCAGTAGATTCAGGCTGCAAATTGAAATGATTATAATTATTGTGTAATCAATGAGTAAATATTGTTTGGTTACTTAATGTCTTTCTAAAATTGTGGTAGGCATCACATGTGATTTTTAAAAAGTCTAAAAAAATATATCACCCTAGCTGGCTTGGCTCAGTGGGTAGAGCATTGGCCTGTGGACCGAAAGGTCCTGGGTTCAATTCCAGTCAAGGGCTCATGTCCTAGTTGCGGGCTCGATTCCCTGTAGGGGATGTGCAGGAGGCAGCCAATCAATGATTCTTTCTCATCATTGATGTTTCTATCTCTCTCTTCCTGTTCCTTCCTCTAGTAAAATAAATAAATAAATAAATAAATAAATAAATAAATAAATAAATAAA
>JAAGEH010002531.1:6023187-6101036 GCA_011751065.1 Lasiurus cinereus
AAATAAATAAATAAATAAATAAATAAATAAATAAATAAATAAATAAATAAAAATATACAGAGAGGAATCCAAGATGGCGGCATAGGTAAACACCTACACTGCTGCCTCGCACAACAATTTCAAAACTACAACTAAAAGACAGAACGGACATCATCCAGAACCACAGGAAAGCTGGCGGAGTGTAAGTTCTACAGCTAGAAGGAAAGAGAGGGGCTCACAGAGACCCAGAGGAGCTGCAAAAAGCCGAGGTACTGAGACGCGTGCACTGAGAGAGTGGGTGCCGGAGTACCTGGCTGGCTTTCTCTGGCGGGAGGGAAACGGAGACACCCAATGGCATTGAACCCCTTATTTTACGACACTAAACCCCAGATCCAGCGAAACTCATACGGGGGGAGTTTGGACTGTGAAAAGGGAGAGGTGCACGGAAATTTAGGGGAGTTGCAGGAGATCAGGTCTGGTCTCGCACGCGGTCGGTGCTGCGCGCAGGACAGATTGCTGATTGTGCCGCTGACTTTTGCGAGTAGGCGGGAGACAGACCCTCCGAACTGTGCCACTTCTGACTCCACTAAGCCCCAGTTTCGGGCGAAACCCTGGGGACCTAGACTCGTGTGGTCCTAGTGCTCAGGGGAGCCGGAAAGGCAGCGGTTAGAGGCACTGCGGGTGCGCAGCAAACAGGGACCGCTCCAGGGATTACCCAGTCACGTGAGACTCAGGGGCCGTGGAGGGCGGGGCCAACTGGAAGGCAGGGCGGTCCCTTAAGCCCTGAGACTCCACCCCTCCCAAGCTCAACAGAGGCTTCTTCGGTTTTGCATCTGGTACCATAAGGCTGAATCCAACACAGAAGTTTCCCCGGCAGAGTGAAAATGCCGAAACAAGGGAAGGGATCACAAACAAAAGAAATGGAGGGAAAAAAACGACTGGATATAGAGTTCAAAACCACGCTTGTAAGG
Source organism: Lasiurus cinereus (assembly GCA_011751065.1). NCBI lineage: Eukaryota > Metazoa > Chordata > Mammalia > Chiroptera > Vespertilionidae > Lasiurus > Lasiurus cinereus. The sequence goes on from JAAGEH010002531.1 coordinate 6,024,138, forward strand.
TTTTTCAAGAATATGCTAGAAAAATTCGATAAATTTAGTGAGACCCAAGAGGAGATGAAAAATGACCAACTAGCGATACAAAAGAGCCAACTAGAGATGGAAAAGGTCCTGCTAAAGATGATAAAGGACCAAATAGAAATTAAACATACACTGACTGAAATAAAAAATATTATACAGAGTCCTAACAGCAGACTAGAGAAAGGCAAGAATCAAGTAAAAATTTTGAAATATAAAGAAGCAGACAACATTCAACTGGAAAAGCAAGAAGAGAAAAGAATCCAAAAATGTGAACATAATGTAAGGAGCCTCTGGGACAGCTTTCAGCGTACCAACATCAGAATTGTGGGGGTGCCAGAAGAAGAGAGAGAGCAAGATACTGAAAACCTGTTTAAAGAAATAATGACTGAAAACTTCCGACATCTGGTAAAAGAAATAGACTTACAAGTCCAGGAAGCACACAGAACCCCAAAGAAAAGGAATCCAAAGAGGATTACACCAAGACACATCATAATTAAAATGCCAAGAGCAAAAGAGAAAGAGAGAATATTAAAAGCAGCAAGAGAAAAACAGTTTATTACCTACAAGGGAGCACCCATACGACTGTCAGCTGATTTCTCAACAGAAAAGATGCAGGCCAGACGGGAGTGGCAAGAAATATTCAACGTGATGAATAGCAAGAACCTACAACCAAGAATAATCTATCCAGCAAAGCTAACATTCAGAATTGAAGGGCAGATAAAGAGCTTCACAGATAAGAAAAAGCTAAAGGAGTTCATCAACTCCAAACCAGTATTATATGAAATGCTTAAAGGAACTCTTTTAGAAGAGGAAGAAAAAAAAGGTTAAAGCCAAAAAATTATGAACAACAAATACATATCTATCAACAAGTGAATCTAAAAATTAAGTGAATTAAAAATTTGAACAGAATAAACTGGTGAATAGAATAGAATAAGGAGCACAGAAAGGGAGTGGACTGATAATTCTCAGGGGGGAAGGGGTGAGGGGTGTACAGGGAGAGACTGGACAAAAATCATACACCTATGAATGAGATCAATGGGAGGGAGCTAAGGACAGAGGGAGGGGTGGGAGCTGGGTGGAGGGGTGCTATGGAGGGGAAAAAAGAGAAACAAATGTAATAATCTGAATAATAAAGATTTAATTTAAAAAAAATACACACACACACACACACACACACACACACACATACTTTATAAAATATAATATAGCTCCTGCTTTCAAAGAACTGAAAAGATCAAGTTAAGACTAAATTAATATAAAGGAATTAAGCTTGGTGATATGACTATATTATCTAACCCTCTATATTTATACTATGAATGTCCAATATTACTATTGCATTCTCAGAACTTTCCACTGCAGTGCCTGGCTTATAGTCAAAACTTTATCAATATCTGATGATGACTGAACAGGAACACATTACACATCATATTTAATATATTTAAGAATTTAGAACATTCATAATGCAGGTTAACTGCTTTAAATATCACCTGTAGGCTAGTAACTTCAAATTTCTATTTCCAGTTTTAACTTGGGCTAAAGACTCATATATCCAACCACCTACTTGATAGTTAGATAATTCTTTGATTTTTCTTCTCAAGTCCACTTTTACTATAGACCTTCCCATCTTAATGTATGTAATTTTAAGTTTTCTGGTTATACAGGCCTAAAAGTCTAAAGATTCTTCTATTGTATTTCTCCTTCCTTTGTATCTCATAATTAATCCTTCAGCAAATCTTATGGTTCCAACTGCAAAATATACTCACTTATTACCATTTCTACTCTTACTACCTTTCACCAATTCACCAATAGTCTTCTCACTTGGGCAAATGCAATAATTTCATACTGGTCACTCTCTATAGCATTTTGCTCCCCTACAGCCAATTTTCCCTATAACAGTCACAGTGAGCTTTTAAAATATAACCAGATCATGTTATCTATTCTTGATACTTAGGCTTTTCTATTGCAAGATCTTTCCTACTTGGAATACTCTATTCCCAAATATATACATGGTTGATCATCTCACTGTCTTCTGGTCTCTGCTAAAATGTTGCCTAAACTAACACAATGCTTTCCATCACACCTCATTTATTTTACATCACCTAATGCTTCATGCCAGTGCAGACATTTGCATATCTGTAAGGCAGACACTTTATCTTCTTCATTGCTATAGAACCCTATAGAACCTTTTTTTTTTTCCTGCCAAGGGCCATGTAGATATTTATAACATTTTTGAGGGCCATACAAAATTATCAACTTAAAAATTAGCCTGCTATATTTGGTCAAACATTTAATTAACTACCCCTAATGCCTTAACAGGACCAGACCAAATGATTTTGTAGGCCTTACATGGCCCGTGGGCCAGACATTCCCCATCTCAGTGCCTAGAACAATAATGGTTAATAGTTGGCATTCAGTAAACATTCCATAAAGCAAGTGAAGAAATTTCACAAGTGTGTGAAAGAAGAGCTAAAAGCTTCAAACATCTTTATTATAAATTTATCCTACAATGTTAAATAACCCAATATAAGTTTTTTTTCCCCTTGCAAGTAATATAAACTTGTGAGTATCTAAGTAAAAGCAAGATGGTGGCAGTTTGAAATCTACTGTTTAGAACACTGATCTAGGTAATGTCACCCAGAATAATGTCTTCAAATTAAACCTGGTGAAAATCTTCTGCCTGGACCCCCTATTGCTATATAATTAACTTGTGTACTGAGCTGCATAATATTCCCCTAAAATGTATGTTCAACTAGAAACTCAGAATATGACCTTATTTAGAAGCAGGATCCTTGCAGATTTAATTTATGAAATCACAATGGATTAGAGTGGGCCCTAAATCTAATATGACTGGTATCTCTTAAGGACATTTGGTTATGTAAAATGAGAAAAACTCATCATTTTATGTCTTGGAGTGTTGAAAAATTTGTAGCCCAAGTTAATTCATATTCTTTTCTAAAAAAAAAATCATCATTTTCAAAGCATTTAAACCAGAGAGACAGAAAATGAAGAAAGAAGGCTGAGGCATAGATTAAACTGCCACAAGCCGAGGAAGGCCTAGGGACACTAGAGGTTGAAAGCACCAAGGAAGGATTCTCTCCTAGGACCTACTAAGGAAGTATAGCTTACTGACACCTTGACTTCATATTTTAGCTTCTTGAATCATAAGAGAATAAATTTCTGTTGTTTTAAACCATCTATTTTGTGGTATTTTGTTATAGCAGCCTTAGAGAAACTAATACACTTTGACTGTGACTCTTACACATCTCTGTTCAACCTTCTCTAAGAAATGTAGTCCACAGGGAGATCATTCATTACACACAGTATTAAATCAGTCTTCTGCTTCTTCAACACATTTCTAGGTTTCCTGATGCAACACTGGACTTCTTACCCATTTTATCTAACTTAATAAAGAGATATGAGAGAATCTGGGAAGAAAGCCTATTGCTGGTATCCTGAGTCACTCAGTGACAAGCTGGACTGCTGAAGTTTATGTTTGAACTTTGCAGAAAGCATATTGAAGGCTGTAGCACAGAACCCCCAATGAAGGACATAATTTTTCAGGTTGAAAGGCTCAACATAATATATGAAAACAGTCACATCAGAATATTGACTTTACAAGCTTTCAAAAGAAAAAGCAAACAAACAAAGCAAATCATACACACACAAATAATAATTATATCACACACACATACACAAATTTAGGAATCAGGATCATAGGTCGAAAGACAATAAAACAATGCTTCTAAATTTTTGCAGAAAAATAATTTTCAAACTAGGTAAGAATAAAAATACGTTGAGACATGTAAGGTTTAAAAAAGTTCAGATCCCTTGAATCATTCTCCCAAGAAGTAGCCAATGCCTCACCACTGATATGAAGGGTACAGCAAATAAGGAAGGCATGGGATGTATTAAGAAGAGATCCAGGCAAAAGAAATGCTCAGTATGGTGACAGATTTAGAATTAGAACCCGTGGTGTATTAAATATTTTTAGAGGAGATTTCAGTAACTGTTGAGGGATTTGGTGCTATCCTAGAGAGAAGATAGAAAACTAACAAAACAAAGAAAACAATGATAAACTATAGGAAATAGGAATATTATGGAAAGGGAAAAGTAATCACTCACTTCTTGAAATAATTAAAATAAACATAATCACAAAATGCTCATTTAACCTAAATTTATAACATAATCCTACTAGGTGTACCCGTTAATAATAGCGGGTTTTGTAATGAAAGAAAACACAGCAATTTCAAAAGAAACATCAAAAGTGCTTTATTCAAAGTAATGTCCATTGCTAGCTACAATGGACAAATCTTCCAGGAAATTTGTGGATACAGTCCCGATAGAACTTTCCTTATTTTGAGACAAACCATTCAGAACCTCAATTTTCCACTTCTTTGTATGTTTTGAAGTGCTACTCAAAAAGTGCGGGTGTCATCGATCAGAAGTGGTAAACTGAAGCAAGCAAGGTTTGGTGAATACAGCGGGTGGGTTAATACTTCCCAGGCAAGATCTTTTAATGTGTCTTTAACTGGTTTTGAAGTGTGTGATGGTGCGTCATCATGAAGCAAAATTACTTTACCATGTCATCTGGAACATTTTGGTCATTTCACGATCAAAGCATGGTTCAAATTGATTATTTGTTATCAGTAGTGATCAGTATTAACAGTTTCACCTGGTTTTAGAAGCTTATAATATACCATACTTTCCTGATCCCACCAAACACATTGTCTTCTTTCAGAAGCGATTTGGTTTTGCAGTTAATGTTGATGGTTGACATGGATCAACCCATGATTTTGTGCATTTGGGATTCTCAAAATAAACCCACTTTTCATTGCTAGTCACAATTTGATGCAAAAAAGACTTTCTTTTATACTGTTGAAGCAACATTTTACTGATGACTTTTTGGTTTTTCATAGATCTTTCATTCAGTTGATGTGGCACCCATTTTCTTCCTTTAAAATCTTTCCCATTGCTTGTAAACTATCAGAAATTGTTTGCTGAGCAAAGTTTAATCTTTCTGCAAGTTGTTTTTGAATTTGACATGCATCTTCATCCAATAATGCTTCTAACTGTTGGTCTTCAAACTTTTTTGGTTGACCTGGACGTTCTTTGTCTTTCACATCAAAATCATCATTTTTAAAGCATTTAAACCAGCATTCACAAGTATGCTGAGATGGAGTATGTTCACCATAAGCTTTCCAAAGTATTCAGCACTTTTCTTCAAAATAATGAATTAAAACTTCCCGCAAATGCTTTTATTGACATGAAATTCAACATTTTAAGTGTAAAAATACCTCTGATGTTAACAACTTTAGCAAATTTGACATATGAAGTTTTGAAGCTTGTTGTCAATTACAACAAAATAGCAGACATATCAAATAGTATATCAATATATGTGTAACTCCATCTATTAAAAAAGTCCGCATTAACTGGCACACCTAGTCCTATCTAATAAAAGAGTAATAATGCAAATTGACCGTACCTCCGCTATACCCACCAGCCACACTCACAAACCACACCCACCAGCCAATCAGAGCATGTATGCAAATTAACCCAACCAAGGTGGTTACGGCCACAGAGAGAGCAGGAGTGAGACTTGGGTTGCCCCTAGCAATGGAGGAAGCCAAGCACCCAGGCCTCCTCTTAAGGCAACAAAGTTTCAATGGCTGTGCAGCAGAAGGCTTGGATCCGCTCCAGGCTACAAAGTTTCAATTGTAGAAGATAAATAAGTCCCAGATACCAGGGCCTCTGCTTGGGTTGCCAGGGGAGGGGGTGGGATGGCATGGCTGGCCTGCAAACCACCACAGGCCCCTGGCTGAGGCCACCCCACACTCCAAGGAAACACCCATCCTGATCCAGGACACCCTTCAGGGCACCCAGCTGACCCCCACCCATGCACCAGGCCTCTATCCTATCTAATAAAAGAGTAATATGCAGATTGACCATCATTCTAACACACAAGATGACTGCCCCCATGTGGTCAAAAGATCCTGCCCCCCATGTAGACATAAGATGGCCACCACAAGATGGCTAGCAGGGGAGGACAGCTGGGGGTGATCAAGCCTGCAGGGGAGGGCAGTTAAGGGTGATCAGGCTGGCAGAGGAGGGAAGTTGGGGGTGTCCGAGCCTGCAGGGAAGGACAGTTCTGGGGGGGGGACCAAGCCTGCAGAGAAGGGCAGTTGGGGGGGACCGAGGCCTGGAGGAGAGGGCAGTTAGGGGTGACAAGGGCCACAGTGGAGGGCAGTTAGAGGCAAACAAGCTGGCAGGGCAGCAGTTAAGCATTAATCAGGACGGCAGGGGAGTGGTTAGGGGGTGATCAGGTTGGCAGGCAGAAGAAGTTAGATGTAATCAGGAAGGCAGGCAGGTGAGCAGTTGGGAGCCAGCAGTCCTGAATTGTGAGAGGGACATCCAACTGCCCGGGCAATCGGACATCCCTCAAGGGGTCCCAGATTGGACAGGGAGCAAGTTGGGCTGAAGGACACCCCCTCCCCGTCCACAAATTTTGTGCACCGAGCCTCTAGTATACAATAAAAGGCTAATATGCAAATCTACCAAATTGCAGAACAACTGGTCACTAGAACATGCACTAATCACCAGGGGCAGATGCTCAATGCAGGAGCTGCCCCCTAGTTGTCAGTGAACTCCCACATGGGGGTGCCACTCATCTGGCTCATAGCTGGAGAGCACAGTAGCAGTGGTGGGAAGTAAGGAGTGAGAGGTCCTGGGCAGTGAGAGTGATGTCTGATGGCTGGCTTAGATATCCCCGCACTTCCCTTCTCTCACCCCAATGCCTCTAGTCTACATATATTAGAAGAATGGAAAGGTACAGATATGACATGAAGGAGTAACAAGATAGAAATCCTTACAGATCACAGCAAGAAGTCAAAAGCTTATGCTTAAAAGTAATCAATTTAAGTTGAAAGTGGGAGAAGACTAATAAAGACCTGTTATTTTCACAAAAAATCTTGTAGAAGTATTTGACTCATATCTGGTGGTAGGCAAGCCAGTCAGTTCTCACATGATGCCTATCTTTTAAAATAACATTTCATGGGGACACAGCGCCATAAATTCATTATACAACCAAGCATATGCACTCCAGGGCCCTGCCCTTCTTTCAGGTTCCACAGGAAAAAAAGACACTGCAGCAACAACTATTTATCTGTGACTGCTTTCTTCAGTATATTTCCTGTAGCAACAAAAAATTTTTTCAAAGATAATGTCCAACACAGAACATCTGTATTTGTAAAATAGGCAAATTAGAAAGTGACTATTCTCACCTAAAGGGTTAATTTCACATGTTTTTAGATAAAAGATTCTGGGAATCCTAATAGATTTTGACTAAATGTATTCACGTAGAATTGTTCCAAACATCTACTACTGGCTTTGACAACTTGCTAAAAGCTTTGATAAATTGGGTATTTTTCTTTCCAGAGTTAGCTACAACTTTCCATCTTAGTTATAAAAAGTTTTAGAAGAGCAGTGGTAATACCTGCATGTCTGGTGTTGACTCTAGGTAAACACTGTTTTGTTAAGAATCATTTTATCACTGAGTTCATTTACCAATGTTACTTCTCTGCCCTGGAAAATATCCTACAGTGACTTAATGATTCAAATTCTGTAAATTCTGTTTTTAAAGAATCTAGAACAGCGCTCACCAACTGGTGGTCTGTGAGGTCCAAAAGTTGGTGACCGCTGCTCTAGAATAAGTTTTAAATTTTACAATTATGTATTAATTTAATAAATGAAGACATTATTCTTATTTATGTCTGGTAGGTAATCTTGAAATCAAGTCAAGACGGTATAATTGTTAAGTAAAATCTTTGGTCTGTGTTCCCTTTATAAATTCTTATTAAAACTTTTATTTAAAAAGTAAATAAATGGTTTTTAATGGCTTTTTGAAGAATGAAGTTAAAGAAAGGTTTAAAGTATTAATTTCACATTTTTTTATTAGGAGAAATAAGTTTATTTAAATGATTGCTGAGATTAAAAAATTGGTATTTAAATAAACCATTTAAAAACTACATGTATCAAAGTCAGGTTTCTGAATTCAGTCTAGTATGAGAAGTTGTTGAGAAACAAGTTTTCTTCCAAATTATTTGAGATAACTTTCTCTCATTTTGTGACCCAACTTCAAGCCCCTTTCAACCTTTTTGGGAAAGAGATCAAATATAAACAAGTGGGCTCAGGCTCATACCTTTGGTCGTGCTTTGGGACTCCGCTGCAATTTGTTTAAAGCAGTAGGCTAAGTGTAGGAGCTCACACGAATAAGCAGGCAGCCATGTCAGACTTCCTTTCTCTCTTTAATTTCGCTCTGGCCATTCCTCCTTCCTCACTTGCACCCTCCCTCTCCCTCTTTATATTTACTCATATTTATATTTGCATTTACATAAACATGACTTATTATGTGAAGGTATGGTCTTGAAGACAAACATCATCTTTTGAGGTTTATGATCTTGCACTAACATAAAAAAGATTAAGACAAATGCACAAATAACAATTCCAAGGCAGAATGTAATAAACTTCATAAGAGAGGTAGAACATGCTATGGAAGTTTGCAGAAAATTTTCAAATAGAGTCATACATCTTAAATTTAAATAAATTTATTTTTCAGCTAAAAGTCTAAGTAGTCTGTGAGCAAATAGTTTTTACACCTGCACGAAAGTCCTCACAATATTGTGGGGTATGAAAGAAACCACAAGTTTCCTTATTTAAAGTTGACACAATGTTTGCCATGGAAAATTCTCAGGAAACTGTGGTTTAACGCACCTCCAGTTTCTTCCATTTCAAATAAATTAAATAAAATAGGGAAAATACCTAATTTTTTAATGGAAAATTTTTATTTTGGCATATGGGTATTTGTTGTGAGTACAAAGCATTTGGTGTTCAATTTTGAAAACCATTTTGAGAATGTACATACGAATATAAACAAGAATCTAAAATGCAAAAGCTCTCTCTCTATTTTTAATATATTTTTATTGATTTTAGAGAGGAAGGAAGAGGGAGAGATAGGAACATTCGTGATGAGAGAGAATCATGGATTGGCTGCCTCTTGCAAGTCCCTCACTGGGGGGTCAAGCCCACAACCTGGGCATGTGCCCCTGACTGGAATAAAACCTGGGACCTTTACATTTGTAGGCGGACACTCTATCCACTGAACCAAAATGGCTAGGGCTGCTAAAGCTCTCTTATATGCAATGTTCATTCCTTTGAAACCATGCCTAAAACAAAGTGATTTTAAATGAACTGGTAGGGGTAGACTGCTAGTAGCAGTACTTTTAATTGGATTTAATTTTAATTCTGTGTTTTACCTAAAGATATAAATCAACACTTTAATATTTGTACTTACTAAAAAGAAACAGTCCATTCAGATGGATTCTAAGAACTAATGGCAAACTAAGGTTTAGAGTTCACATTTAAGGGCACAGGAGACCTTTCTGCATTCATTGGGTTCATAATTCCTATGATACCATGATTCAAAAATACAGTCTTATACATATGAAAACTTATTCCATCCTTTTGTTCTAAATTTTCATTCTGTAGGCCAAAAACCGAGAAACCTGGGTCTAGACCGTGGACCTGCCATTTCCTACTATCTGATTGTAGGAATATTTTTTACCCTTCTGGGCCCATGGTCTCATCTGTTAAATGGGTTTATCATCATCTTCCCTGAGAAAGCTAGCATATGTAAAGCACCCAATGAGCCAGGCAACTGGTCTTTACGTGCTGCCTCTTATCCTATAGTTGTTTACTATAATTGTCTTTTATTTCTACTGGATTACATCATCCTTTAGAAAAGCTGTTGTATATATACACAATAGAATACTATATGGTTGTAAAAAAGAAAGACCTCTTAACCTTTGCAATGGCATGGACAGACCTGGACCTTATTTTGCTAAGTGGAATGAGCCAGTCAGAGAAAGACAAATACCATATCATCTCCCTCACATGTGGTATCTAGGGAATAAATAAACTTGCAAACAAAATAGATCCAGAGGTATGAATACACAGAACAGACTGATAGATCTCTGAGGGGAGGAGGCGGTGGAATAAAATAAGGTGAAGAGATTAGTTACAGAATGTATATGCAGAGCCCATGGACACAGACAACAGTGTGATGAAGGCCAGGGAGTGGGGAGGGCTGAGTAAAGATGGCCAAAGCAGAGCAAGGAGGGGCAGAATGGAGGACATCTATAATAGTGTCAATAATAATAATAATAATAATAATAACAACAACAACAACAACAACATTGTCTCTATTCCCTTCATATCTTCCACAGTGCCAACTGCTATGCATGCAACAGATGTTTTGAATTGAGATGCTCCTGAAAATCTGGAACAGCTGTCTAGAAATGTCAGCATTCTAGTCCCTAAACTCTCTAGCTTTAAACTCTCATCACATACATGTTAACTGGCTACTTAACCTTTGTACCTCATTCCCTTGATTTGAAAAATAAAGATATTACTATTATTACTCTCCCCTCCCACACACATATAAATACTTTCTCTCTGAGATCACCGTTTTTCGGTGTTTTAAGATAAGAATGCATGAGGAGAAATTATGTAAGCTGTAAGATATTCCGCAAATTGTTTGTTCTGATCTATTTTGACGATCACATATCCTCAAATGTACAGAGCCCTATGTAACAGACTTATTTTCTATTTGGTCATCTTCCATTGAGCTCCCTTCCTATGGCAAATCTATATATATATAAAAGCCTAAGCGGCTGATCTGATGCACACTGAAAACCAGGGGGCAGACACTTAACGCAGGAGTGGAAACAATAGGCAGTGAAACATGGGATAGATGGATGAATCTCAGAGGGAAGGGATAGAGAGGATGATGGGAAGAGATTAACCAAAGATCTTATATGCATACTAGAGGCCTGGTGCACAAATTCGCGTCCCTCTGCCTGGTCTGCAGGGATTGGGCCGAAACTGGCTCTCTAACATCCCCCTATGTCAGTGGTCGGCAAACTGCAGCTTGTGAACCGTGGTTTGCCGCTCTGTTGACTAAGGCGTTTGCCAACCACTGAGATAGGGACTTAATAATAAGGAACAACATTCTGTAATTATTGGAATCTAGAGTCTAAATCAGTGGTCTGCAAACTCATTAGTCAACAGAGCAGCAAACCACGGCTCGCGAGCCGTTGTTTGCTGACCATTGCCCTATGTGAATTACTATTACAAATCTCAGGACTACATATACAAATGAATTTATTACAAAATAATAATAATAAGGTAATACAGACGTTTGTTTTTTTCCATTTTCAAATTAAATGATATTTTAAATACTGGAAGGCTGAACAAAGGGCTGTAACTGGAAGCCAGATGATAATCAAGACAACTGATTTTATACATACTACACATATATCAACTGATGTTAACTTTCCAAAGAAAAAAGAATCTGGCTGAGGAGTTAAATAAAAAAAGACACAAGATATTTTATTTTGGATATTTTCAAGTTAAAGTTAAGTAATAAATACATGTTGTCAAGTGTTAGTGTTGGAGTTTAGATAAAAACATAATATTATTAAGGAACTAAAAATAAATTGCTTTTTACTCTTAACACAAATTAAACATTAATGAAATATCTTTAGAACTTAGCAATCAAAAAGTTAAAAAAAATTATTCTAGTAAAAATCTTAAATATATACATATTTTTTAAAACTCTCAAGAGGAAGCAAAAATATATCCTGCCATATACAATTACCACTATTCTATTTAAGATGTCATTATTTTATGTGAGATATAGACCAAAACACAAGTTTAAAGCTGTATCAAAACTAAGTTTTTCCTGCTCTTTTATGAATGAATTCTATAAAATAATATTTACTGAAAAATCATAGTAGTATAAAATAAAGAGGCTATTGTAAAATCATGCCCAATACTTTGGTGTTGCTTCTCCGACAAGGACAAATGATGGCAACAAGTCCTTATTCTCCTCAAATAAACTAAACCATTTTCTATTCTGGACTTCTAATAAAATGCTTTAACATTTAACATATCTAACACCAATTAATTGTAGAGAAGTCCGTGCAAGTCTACATAAATAGAATAAGAGTATATTTTTCCTTAAGGCTAGAATAGACAACCTCATATTTATAGTTGGTGATTCTAATATATTTCTCTCAGCAATCAATAAAACAGGAAGAAAACCAGTAAGGATATAAATCACCTGAACATCATCATCATTCAATTTGACCTAAGACATTTATAGGACACTGACCCCAATAGAATATATACTGTTTTCAAGTGCACATAGTCATCAAGATAACAAATAATGAAGTTACAATAATAAAAACCATAAAAAGTATGCTCATGTATCATAAAGAAAACAGTAACAACGATATACCTGGAAAAAATCAACCAAAGATCTTCTATGCATATATGCATACATAACCCATAGAAGCAGAGAGTGGAGTGGGCTGGAAGGGGCTGATAAGGGGAAAAAGGGGATATATGTAATATTTTCAACAATAAAAAATTAAAAAAAGAGAGATACATATACCTGGAAAAACCCCTATTTGCTCAGAGATTAAAGAATATATTTCTAATTAAGCCATCAGTTAAAGATAAAAATTTCAGAGGAAATTCAAAACATTTTGAACTATAAAATGAAAATATATCAAATACATGAGACGTAGCTAAAGTGGTGCTTAGATGGAAACTTATAGCATTAAATGCTTATATTGGAAAACAAAGTATAAAATCAGTAATTTAAGCTTTCACATTCAGAAACTAGAAAAAGAGCAAAATAAGTACAAATGCAAGAAAAACCAAATAATATAAGTCAATGAAAACAAAAACAGCAACACAATGTAGAAAACCAATAAACCCAAAATCTGTTCTCAGGTAGGAATTCTCTTAATTGTAGGCATTAGCAAAATGAGGAGAAATATAAAAAGGAAAATAGTAAAGAAGGAGGAGGAGTTGCAAATCCAAGAAGCAGAACTGTATAAAAGTCCTAACTGTACCACCTAACAGTGGTATAACCTTAATCATCTCATTTCATTCTTTCAGTTCTTCTCATTTGTAAAAGGGGGGTTAAAAAAATCATTCATAGGGTGAATGGCAGGGGTTAAGGGAAATATTCATGGAAATTATTTGCAAAGAATAAAAATAACTATTCTTGTTTGAATTAGTAAGATTGACAAACTGTTATTTAACACATAAATATCATATTAAGTTATGTCAACATTTAACATGTCTAACATCAATTAATTGTAGAGAAGTCAGTGCCTTTAAGGACCTTTAAGGTGTGATAACTCAGCAAAAAAAAAAAAATCATAAATTACTATAAAATATTTTTTGGCAATATTGAAGGTCAAGTGGGAAAAATTCATTATATACTAATACTAGCTGGCTTCTTCATAAATTTTCTCATCAAGGAAAAATGTAAAAAATATAAATAAGGAACTTTTAAAGAAAAAATACAACCCACTGCAGTTATACCTTTTTGCAGATTTTTTCAAAATTGATATCGTCACCAAGAGCAGATTTAGTTACTATATCAGGTTTCAATTCCTGTTAAAAAATAAAACAAAATAATTTTAGTTATGATTCTAATTTTAAACTGTCATTATTATTATAAGATAAATTTCTTCCTCTGTTTTGCTCTTAAGAAATCTGATATTAAATAAATATTCAACTTTCAGAAGATAACAACTTCTATCACACAGTAAGAAATGATCATGCTAGAAAAAGTCACAGCAAAAAATTTAAAAGCTCATCACCTTACAACAATTATATTCTATGAAAGCTAGAACATTCAATGTGCTATAAAATTCCAGGATAAACATATTTCCATAATAAAAATACGACTAACATATTTCAAAACATTATGTATTATTACATTTACAGAAATTTTTACTTATTATAATGACATTGTCAATTTTATCAATTTATAGAGGAATGTAGAGATTTATTGAGAAATATGTAATTTTATTTAATTTTAAAAATCTTAATTTATAAATGAAGATATGTTCCAAGTAACTGATACCCCAGTAAAATACCTGAAACCTTGCATAGTGCCAAATCCATACACACACACACACACACACACACACACACACACACACACAATTTTTCCTATACATACACTAGAGACCTGGTGCATGAATTTATGCATGGGTGGGGTCCCTTGGCTTGGCTGGAGATCAGGGCCAATTGGAGTTGTCTCTCCCAGTCCCCATCATAGCCAATTGGGGGAAGGTACCACAGAAAGTTGACTGTGGGAGCACACTGAGCGTCTGTCCCCTGGTGGTCAGTGTGCGTTATAGCAGCCCGTCAACCGGTTGTTCTGTCTACCGGTTTTAACGGTCGCTTAGGCTTTTATATATATAGATGCCTCTGATAAAGATTAATTTATAAATAAGGCACAACAAAAGATTAACAACAATTAAAGTACAATAATGATAAAATTGAATTACAACAATCCTATCTAATAAAAGAATAATATGCAAATTGACCACACCTCCACCACTATACCCACTAGCCACACCCACCAACCAATCAGAGTGGGTATGCAAATTAACCCAACCAAGATGGCTACGGCCACAGAGAGAACAGGAGAGAGGCTTGGGTTGCCTATGGCGATGGAGGAAGCCAAGCTTTCCGCAAAGCCTGGCCTGCTGAGGCCTCCACTTAAGGCACACTCTGGCTGGCCCAGGCCTCCACTTAAGGCAACAAAGTTTCAAGGATTGTGCCAGCAGAAGACTTGGCTCCGCTCCAGGCTACAAAGTTTCAATTGTAGAAGATAGATAAATCCCAGATACCAGGGCCTCCACTTGGGTTGCCGGGGGGCATGCCCAGCGGGCAAACTACCGCAGGCCCTTTGCCCAGGCCACCCCACACCCCAAGGGAACACTTACCCTGATCCAGGACACCCTTCAGGGCAAATCAGCTGGCCCCCTCCCATGCACCAGGCCTCTATCCTATCTAATAAAAGAGTAATTTGCAGATTGACCATCATTCCAACACACAATATGACTGCCCCCAAGTGATCAAAAGATCCTGCCCCCATGTGGACATAAGATGGCTACCACAAGATGGCCAGCAGGAGAGGGCAGTTGGGGGTGATCAAGCCTGCAGGGGATGGCAGTTAGGGGTGATTATGCTGGCTGAGGAGGGAAGTTGGGGGTGATGGAGCCTGCATAGAAGGGCAGTTGGGGGGGACCCAGTCCTGTAGGGTAGGGCAGTTAGGGTCAAACAGGCTAGCAGAGGAGCAGTTAGGCATCAATCAGGCTGGCAGGGGAGTGGTTAGGGGTGATCAGGCTGGCAGGCAGAAGCAGTTAGGGCCAATCAGGAAGGCAGGCAGGTGAGCAGTTGGGAGCCAGCAGTCCTGGATTATAGAGGGATATTTGACTGCCCGTTAGGCCTGATCCCAAATTTTGTGCACGGGCCTCTAGTGTAATATAATAAAAGTTGTGTAACTATGATCTCTCTCTCAAAATACCTTACTGGATTATACTTACTTTTTCACTTAAAAGAAGCATTTTATGACATCTTTTTGGCATGTCTCAATTGCCAGCATTACTACTCTTGTACTTTTGGGCCATTATTTAGTAAAATAAATGTCATTTGAATACTTTCCATTTAATATTTTCAGACTGCAACTGACTGTGGGTAACAGAAACTGAAGATAAGGGAAGATCACTATATACTAATTCGTAACTATATTATCAGTGGTATTGGGGAAAGTATGTTTCCAACCAAACTATTTTATATCAGGCTATGAAGAGGGATACTGTATCAAAATAATAAGTAACTTGAAGGCAGTGACCATGTAGATATTTTAAATTCCAACAGGTTCTTATTAAGATTGGGCTTTTAATTTAATAAAATATAAAACCTGCTTGTATTTTCCAAAATTTCATATGAAACTAAAATATGATGTTTAGATTAGTAGGAGGTTAATTCCCAATACAAAGAATTACAAGGTGCCAAGAAAAGTCTGGATTCTTGGAGTTTTTTTGTTTTTGTTTTTTTTTTGGTCTACTGAAAAATGAGGCAAGAAATGCATTTCTCTGAAATAATCTGAAATAACATGTGAGAGAGTTATTGACATCCAAATCTTCATGTTTTTCCCCAGATAGGAATTGCATTATGGTTATCCTTTAGTAACAATAAAAACCTTATTTCCTAAATATTGTTCTACTGTTTGTTAAATACACTTCTACCGGATGGAACTTTAATAGGTACACTTTGTCATCATATTCCCAAGAAATTAAAAAACAATAATAACAAAAACCCCCAATAACCTTTGTCTTCTTCCTTCACCTATTCTTGTGTGATTCATTGCAATTAATGGCATCTCTAGCCTTTGCTGCTCAGATTAGACAGCTCAGGCATCTGATACTGCGTGCCTCTTTGTCATGTTTCTGTTATACTCTCATCCCCCTCCTTGCTTTCTTTGCTGTAGTGTCTGCTGAATTTTGTTCCCTCCTTTGGATTATCATTATCTTAACCACAGGTTTAGGACTCCTATACTTCTAGGGGGTCTTAAATACCATCCATTCAGTGTTACACAGAATCCCCTGAATACATCTATTCTCCAACCTCAGTATCTTTGCTAAACTGTCTGCTTTAAATTTTTTTATTTGTGAACTGCCTTTCTCTATCTGGCCACCTACTTATCTCACTCTCTCTCCTTCCCCCAATCAAAAGCTATCCACATTTCAATGCTTGCTTGTTAAATACCACTAAAATGAGACAGAACTTCTTAGAAAAAAATGGCTGACCACAGATCTGAGGCAGGAAAAGTATAAGCCCTGCAATATTTTGTTATGGAAAAAAGGAAGGACTAATAGGGTTCTCTCAAAAAGTCACATACACTAACCTTTGAAGGGACACCATTTGTCAAATTTGGGTGTGATAAAAGAATAATGACAATGACTACATAATTTTTTTACTCAAATGAGGATCATTTGAGAATGAAAGGAGGCACTATTAAAAATTATGCTGGGACACAGTTGAGTGGGAGAATTGCAGGAAAAAGTGGTCATGTAGTCATTCAAATTATAAAACTTATTAATTCCTCTTATCTCCAAATGCTCTTTATTTTCTCTTAAACCATTTCAAGCAGGCTTCTGCTCCAATTACTCCAACGAACACCATTCTTGTAAAAAATGTCACCAACAATTTCCATGTTGCAAAATCTAATGAACAGATCTAAGTCCTCTTCTTATTCAACATAGTAGCAGCATCTGACTCTTCCCTTCCTTGGCTTGTTATCACCTTTTCACAAGTTAATTCCTTTTTTCTATTTGATATACTTTCTTTGTATGACTTTCAGGACCCATACTCTTGGTTTTCCTTTCTTAGCTTCCTTTGCTAGTTCTTCCTCTTCTTTATAGCTTAATAGTGGACCAGAATTCTGTCTTTGGTGCTCTTCATCACTATCTAATACTACCTTAGTGATTTCATTTAGTCTCATGATTTTAAATATCATGCACCCATTAACAACTCCCCAAAGTCTCTTATCTCTAGCCCAGTACTGTCTTCTGCACTCATATTAAATTGACTCTTTCACATCATCACTCCTAACCCTTCCTACTCTGCTCTAATTTTCCATAGCATATCATCTACTAACATACTATTCTATAATAAAAGGGTAATACGCTAATTAGGCTGGGCATCCTTATGGGTGTTATTCTGAACAAAGCCAGGGCAGGAGGGAAGCAGCCCAGTCCCAGGTGCTTACCAGCGGCTGGAGGGAAGCCCGGGTCCCGGATGCCAGAAGGAAGCCAGTGCTGGCAGCCAGGGGAAGGAAGGCCTACTCTTGCACGAATTTTCATGCATGGGGCCTCTAGTTACTATATTATCTTCCCCTATTCCTCCCAAATATCAGAACATTGTAAATTTCTGTTTTTCAGGTATATTTTAAGTACCTAGAAAAGCTCATGACATTTAACAAATCGTTCAAGAATACTTGTTGAAAGAATAGATACTGAGGTTAATTTCATTTATTAGATAGTATAAATTGTTAAATTGAATACTTTAGTTATCTCATATTAGCAGAGAATAAGCTAGACCTGCTAGTAAACACTGCCCCTGTTCAGGAACTATTGTAGAGAGTACATTTAATAACTATGTCTTTCATTAATTTAATTTTCTAAAGTAAAACAAAATTTTTAATATTGTCATGTTGAGATATGAATCTAAATCACTATCAAACCTAATGAAACACTTCATGTAGGGAAAACTAGTAAAATAATCTAAAAATATTTTGTATTTTCAATTCTCTACTCACGTGTCCATCTTATTCATTAGACTCTAAGCTTCTTAAAGAAAGCATCATGTTAATTTCTAAATTTCTATAAACAACAGAATACTTGGTAAACAAAGTACAGACATAATAGATTTTCGTTGAGCTGAAATAAAGTGCTTTGGATGGCTCCAAGATGACATGATAAAAGTATGTGAACTTTTCTGGCAAATTACAGGACTAAATAACATCTGGTAAAACTTTTGTTTTTTGAAACCTACAATACTAACTAAAATAGTAAGAATGATTTCAGCTCTGGTCTAAAGTTACAATGTAACACAGACAATGATGGTGGACAGGAGTATATAATAAATCTCCAAAAGACCTCTGTTCAGGATTTCTCCATACTGAATCGTTATCTTAAGTAATATTTCATCTATGTAGTTACATGGAGTAAAAGACTAGAGAGATTCAAAATCATTTTGAAAATTATTAAACTAGTACCATGCTAAGAACAATGATATTGCATCTTAGTGGTACAAAAAGAGTATCAACCCAATGTGTTAAAATTTTCAAGAAATGACGAAAGTGGCTTTATTCTTCTTTGCTTTTATAATTATACCCTTGTACATCTTAAAAGTCATCAAAGCTGATTTTGCTTCAAAAAATTCTTTATGGGTGATAATATCAACAACATGGTTTTGATCTGCATAGGTTCATGTACAAGCAATTTTTTTCAATAAATATAGTCAGTTCTCCACAACCTACGTTTGCATCCACAGAATCAACCAACCATGGATCAAAACTGATCGCAGCTTGGAATCTGCAAATGCAGAGGGCCAACTGTATGCACTGTTCTATGCCATTCTATATAACAAACCTGAGCTTCCACAGATTTTGGTATCTGGCGGATGAGTGTGTGTGTGTATGGTCTGGAGAGAGAGAAAGAGAGAGAGAGAGAGAGAGAGAGAGAGAGAGAGAGAGAGAGAGAGAGAGAGATAGATAGATATTGAGATTGAGATTGTGTATTTCCTGGAACTAATCCTGAGAGACAACTGTAGTTCAGTTTTCAGTTTTTGGGGGAGTCAAAAGTTACCCTGCTTTTCCACTGAGCAGGGTGACAAAGATGCTGTTCAAGAGTCAACTATAGAGGAAACCAAGATGGCGGCATAGGTGAACACCTAAATTGCTGACTTGCACAACAATTTCAAAACTACAGCTAAAAGACAAAATAAACATCATCCAGAACCACAGGAAAGCTGGCTGAGTAGAAATTCTTCAACTAGAAGGAAAAAGAGGGGCTCACGGAGACTTAGAGGAGCTGCAAAAAGCTGAGGTACAGAAACATGTGCATGGAAAGGATGGATGATGGAGTGCCTGGGTGGCTTCTAGCAGGAGGGAGACAGAAACTCCTGACTGCACTGAACCTCAGATCCGACTACACTGAAACCCAGTTCTGGGCAAGTCTCATAAGGGAGGAACCTGGACTATCAAAAAAAGGGAGGAGTGCATGGAAACTCAGGGGAGCTGTGAAAGGCAGAGGTCTGGAGGTGCATGCAGAGAGGACAGAACTGCTGATTGTGCTGCTGGCTTTCTCTAGCAGGAGGAAAGCTGGCTGAGTGGAAACTCCAAATTGCGCTAAAATCCACTTCCCATTGAACTGAAACCCAGTTTTGGACAAGACCCTGGGTACCCAGACTCATTCAGGTCTCCGGAGCGCACGGAAACTCAGGGGAAATGCGAAAGGCAGAGGTCTGGAAGTGTGCGAGTGTGCACAGAGAAAGTTGCAGAGATTACCGAGGGACACTGAGATCCACGGGCCTATTAGGGGAGGGCTGACGGGAAGCCAAGGCTGTCTGCTCAGCCCTGAGACTCCGCCCCATCCAAGCTGAGCACAGAGGCTTTTGCAATCTTGCAAGTCTTGTATCATAAGGCTGACTCCAGCACAGAAGTTCTCCCAGTGAAGACACAGCTGATCCTCACAACCAATTGGCTTGGAGGTCAATGCACCCCAGTGATACCAACAACAATTAAGACTTAACTACAATAAGGTTGTAAACACAGTCCACAAAGGGGTACACCAAGAGTGTCCACCTCAGGTAACTGGGGAGGCGGAGCTACTGGGCCATATTGGACACCTAGCATAAAACGCTACTCTACCAACTCAGGGAAGCAGCAAAAATGAGAAGACAAAGAAACAGATCACAAACCAAAGAAATGGAGAAAACAAACGACTGGATATGGAGTTCAAAACCATAGTTATAAGGTTTTTCAAGAATTTCCTAGATGGATAAATTTAGCGAGACCCAAGAGGAGATGAAAAAGGACCAACTAGAAATTAAACATACACTGACTAAAATAAAAAATATTATACAGAGACCTAACAGCAGACTAGAGGAAGGCAAGAATCAAGTCAAAGATTGGAAATACAAAGAAGCAGAAAACACTCAACTGGAAAAGCAAAAAGAAAAAAGAATCCAAAAAATTTCAAGATACTATAAGGAGCCTCTGGGACAACTTCAAGCATACCAACATCAGAATTATGGGGGTGCCAGAAGAAGAGAGAGAGAGCAAGATACTGAAAACCTATTTGAAGAAATAATGACTGAAAAATTTCCCACCTGGTGAAAGAAATAGACTTACAAGTCCAAGAAATGCACATAGAACCCAAACAAAAGGAATCCAAAGGCGACCACACCAAGATTCATCATAATTAAAATGTCAAGAGCAAAAGACAAAGAGAGAATCTTAAAAGCAGCAAGAGAAAAACAGTTAGTTACCTACAAGGGAACAGCCATACACCTTTCAGCTGATTTCTCAACAGAAACTATGCAGGCCAGACGGGAGTGGCAAGTAACATTCAAAGTGATGAATAGCAAGAACCGACAACCAAGATTACTCTATCCCGCAAAGCTATCATTCAGAATTGAAGGTCAGATAAAGAGCTTCACAGATATGAAAAAGCTAAAGGAGTTCATCAACACCAAACCAGTATAATATGAAATGCTGAAAGGTACTCTTTAAGAAGAAGAAGAAGAAAAAGGTAAAGATAAAAATAATGAACAACAAATACTTACCTATCAACAAGTGAATCTAAAAATCAAGTGAATAAAAAACCTGATGAACAGAATAAACTGGTCAATATAATAGAATCAGGGGCACAGAAAGGGAGTGGACTGATAATTCTCAGGGGAAAAGGGGTGAGGGGGTTTCGGGGAAAGACTGGACAAAAATCCAAATTATGGATGACTACAATGGGGGCAAAGGGTGAGGGCAGAGGGTGGGGTGGAAACTGGGTGGAGGGGAGCTCTGGTGGGGAAAAAGAGGAACAATTATAATAATCTGAACAATAAAGATTTATTAAATTACAAAAAAAAGATCAATGTATTTAAAATTCAAATTTTTAAACCTGAAATGGAAACTTAATAGAATCTCAAGCATTATTAAATAATTGATAGAAAAAAAGGAACTAAGAAATCTAGAGATTTATCTTTACTTTGATTAGCAAAATTTAATGTGAAGCATGTTACTAAATAGCCTTCTAAGATCCAGAACACTAGGCACTATATAAAAAGACAACCAAAAAGAGTAGAGTTTATAATGTACAAATGACCTGATATCATAATACAAAGGAAGATATAATACGGTAGATTGTTAAAAACGTATATATATATATGAAGATAAAATAGGCAAGATAGTTTCTGTTTAGTTCTCAATAGTGGGAATAATAAAAAGATAACACAACTAGGGTTCCATTCTCAATTTGCACAAACCTCCCACCCATATGATATTTGTCACTACGTATGAATCCTCATGCATCTATTCTGCCTCCCCCAACAAAAACTCTGTTTTAGAGGTTGATAAAGGGTTTGACAATGATCCATTCTGGCTTTGTAAGAATATGTGTGAGGTGATGGTGAAAGCTGTGTGGTTACCAGAGAAAGTTAGAGAAACTTAAAAACTGGAATGTACAAAGTGTATGTAGGGATATAAAGTTGACTATATTATGTAGATAAAAATGGAGATGAGAGATAAAGTTGATCAGGATGAAAAGAACCAATTGATGAATTAGCTTTTACTACCCATGAGGAATTAGATCCTATCTGGTAGACAATAGAAAGATAATTTAAGTTCTTTAACAAAAGAGTAATATATAAAACAAAGTAGGTTTACTATTAGGAAATTTTACTAGTGTCAGGTTTTGCTGGCAGCCAGTTAAAGAATTACTAAATGTCTACAAACAGTACTGTCTCACTTTAGTTCCAAGTTGACTTTCATGTTTAAAGCTGAATCTTCGTATTCTAAAAACTAAACTGTAATGCATCTTTCAACTATAAATTATTTTCATCAAGCTATGAAATTATTGATGTGAGCAAAAGCTAAAAAACAATGTGTGAAATTCAATAGTCAAAGATGTGCAAAAGTAGATATTAACTAAGCACAACCATAATCAAATAATTTCATCAAATGAAGCTGCAAAACACTCTTGGCATTATATAGTCCTATCTCTCACAGTAGAAATACCTTTTAGAAAATAGGACAAAACAAAAATAGTTTAACTCAAGTGATTAAACACGATAACATTTTTTAAGCCAAACAAAAACATCTAAACTGTTCTTGGAACTTCATGAAATTACTCACTTCTGAATGTTCAAAGAGGCAAGCAGAGAAATGAGATGCAGCAATTACATCAGCCTGAAGGTTCTACTTAGAGCACTTCTGCAATTCAAAGGAATAAATCAGGGTAGACAGCTTTTTCTTTTCATTTTAGAGACTGTTTTCTAACAAAATGCTTGGGCTCGGGAAGAAAGTTTACTATTTTGTAAATATATAGAGTAAATAAAATACTTAAAACTATTTTACTTTTGTCTTCCCAATAACATGTTAATAATAAAATAAGAGGTGAGATCTATAGTTATTATTTTTATTATTCAGTATATCAAAGAGGACACAAATATAGCTTTATTCAAATATTTTTATTTTTTAATACTAAATGTGTGTGTGTGTGTGTGTGTGTGTGTGTGTGCACGCGTGCAGTATTTCCAAGTTTAATTTTCCTTGCCCAGCACCAAAGAGCTAAAGGGGGGGGGGGGAGCACTTCAAACTTAATAAACAATTACATAAGCCAATAGAACAATGTTTTCCTTCAGTAAATTACTTAGGAAATTCATCAGAAGGCCTTAGAAAAATTATGTTAGGTGATTGAGGCAGTCTTTCCTTATAATATTGGAATTATAACTAAGATATAGGGATGTGCTACATAAGATTTAGGAATATGTTAAAAGACAGTGAGTGGTTTTTAACCTAAAAATTAAAGGATAATCTTTAAAATCTCAAGGAAGTCAAACTATTACAGCTCTAATTTCTTTAAGTAGTTTCTCTAGAACTTCAAATGTCCAGTAACCTTTCTCAAGGACAAAATAAAATGTATACTTGTCTTTTTTTTCATTTATTTTTATTGTTGAGGGTATTATAGATGTACCCCATTTCCCCACCCTTTCTTCCCTTCCATCCAGCTTCCACTCCACCCCATGCCTTTGCTCCCCTCTCTCTCTCTTTCCCTCCTTCCCTCCCTCCCTTTAGTTGATTTCAGAGAGGAAGGGAAAGGGAGAGAAACATCAATGATGAGAGAGAATCATTACACTGGGGATTGAGCCTGGAACTTGGTATGTGCCCTGACCAGAAATCGAACTGTGACCTCCTGGATCATACATAGGTCAATGCTCAACCTCTGAGCCACACCTGGCAGACTACCAAAGCTTTTTAATCTATTCATCTACTGATGGGCATTTGGGCTGTTTCCAGATCTTAGCTACTGTAAATAATTCTGCTATGAACACAGAGGTACATTTATACTTTCTGATTGATGTTTCAGGATTCTTAGGATATATTCCCAGAATATTTTTTAAAGACTGCCCATGCTGTTTTCTACAGTGGCTGTACCAGGCTGAATTTCCAACAGCAGTGAACTAGGGTACCCCTTTCCCCACATCCTCACCAGCACTTCTTTGTTGATTTATTGATAGTCATTCTGGGAAGTGTGAGGTGGCACCCCATTATAGTTTTAATTTGCATCTTTCTGACAATTAGTGATATTGAAGATTTGTTTATATGTCTCTTGGCCATTTGTATGTCCTCTTTGGAGAAATGTCTATTTAGGTCTTGTACCCATTTTTAAATTAGATTGTCTTCTTTTTGTTGAGTTGTATGAGTATTTTATATATTTTGGACATTAACCCCTTATCAGATGTATCATTGGCGAGTATGATCCTATACAGTGGGTTCCCTTTCATTTTGTGAGTGGTTTCTTTTCCTGTGCAGAAACTTTTTAGTTTGATGTAGTTCCAATTGTTTATTTTTTTTCCTTTTGTTTCTCTTGCCCTGAGATGTATTAGTGAAAATTCTGCTATGTGAGAAGTCTGAGATTTTACTGCCTGTTTCTTCTAAGATTTTATGGTCTCACGTCTTACATTTAAGTTTTTACCTATTTTGAGTGTATTCTTGTATATGGTAAGTTCTTGATCTAGTTTCATTTTTTTTTTTTTTTGCATATAAGTATCCAGTTTTCTCAACATCATTTCTTAAAGAGACTGTCTTTACTCCACTGTATGCTCTTGCTTCCTTTGTCCAACAATAACTGACCACATTGGCATGGGTCAATTTCTGAAGTCTCTATGCTGTTCCATTGATTCGTATGCCTGTTCTTGTGCTAGTGCCAGGCTGTTTTGATTACAATGACTTTGTAGTATAGTTTGATATCCAGTATTGTGATTTTTCCAACTTTGTTGTTCTTCCTCAAAATAGCTGGTGGAGTCTTTTTAGTTCCATATAAGTTTTTGGAATATTTGTTCTAGATCTGTGAAATATGCTTATGATATTTTAATAGGACCTGGGTTGAATCTATAGATTGCTTTGGACAGTACGGACCTCTTAATGATGTTAATTCTTTCAAACCACGAACACAGTATAAGTATACGCTTATTCTGTATCTTCCTCTATTACTTTTTTCAATGTCCTATATACCTTTCTAAGTACAAGTCTTTTACATCCTTGCTTAAGTTTATCCCTAGGTATTTTGCTCTCTCTCTTTTTTTTGTAATAGTACTAGTAAATGCCTTTTTTATTTTTCAGTTTCTCTTTCTGAGAGTTCATTATTGTTTTATGAATGTGACATCACTTTCCAGATATTAATTTTGTATCCTGCTACTTATCCAAATTCGTTCTTTTTGTTGGCATCTTTAGGGTTTTCTATTTTCAATATCATGTCATCTACAAATAGTGACAGTTTAACTTTTTCCTTTCCAATTTGGATGCCTTTTATTTTTTCTTCTTGTCTCATCCATGTGACTAGGACTTCCAGTACTATGTTGAATAAGAATAATGAAAGCAGACAACCCTATCTTATTCCTTTTTTTTAAGGGGATTACTTTTAGTTCTTGCCCACTGAATATATCTCCATGTGCTAATAGCTTAAAGAGCCTATATCAATTAATACTAGCATCATGTTACACTCAAATTTGTTTAAAATATTATACCAAGTGCAGCAAGGAATGAAAATGCTCAGAAACCTAGTTATAGCTAGCTACTAATTCATGGTGCCTCAGGAATTGATAATTTTGATATTTAGCTTCCAGATATTATTTCTAAATGTTAAAAGCATAAAATCCTTTATAAATAACCAGGTATTCTATCTTTAGGAAGGCCCAACTATTCTAATTATGTCAAATTATAAACAAATTCGATTTTTGTACCCAAGAGACAATGATAATAAATTATTTCATTACTTTTACTTTTCACTTAATAATGAGCATTAAAATTATAATACAAAAGCACATTTCCTTTTATTCTTTTAGAACAAGAAATTTCTTTATAATACCTAACTATTCTTGATAAAATTGTGCACTTAATACTTAAAATGGAGGTTAGGTTTGTAGAATATTAAGAATATGAGCTACTGATTCAGACAGATTTGTACTGCATCTTGGCTTTAGCCACACTCTAGTAGTATAACTTTGGGCAAAGCAATTAATTTGTAAATCCCTAGTTTATACATCAGTGAAATGAGGCTAAATAGGAGAAGCTAAATACAATAAAGATTATAGATAATACAGGATTTGGGAAAGTAGGTGTATAGCTGTGAGTATGTGAAACAGTTTATTCTTGTATTACTATTTATTCTTACATTATTTTTCATGTGAACAATTGTAAATCTACTTTCACTCACTCCTATATACATATGTTATAGCAGAGAGCCTGACACAGAGTAGGTGTGCAGTAATTAATAACTAAAATTACTATTAAATTGTTTATTAGCATGTTTTTACATCTGAAGTTGAGCTTCCTAGTGCTATAAATAACATATAAGTCTGGGATGTAAGTTGTTGCATTAAATAGTATCCCTGCTATGTAACTGGGATTCACTTAAAGATTATCAAGGAACTCATATCAATTTGGTAAATCAGTTAACATTAATATTTTTCATTTAACTGTCTCCTTTTCCAGGAAACTGTCCCTGATTATTAGCTAGCAGCAACCCCTTACTCTTTTAAAATTTTCAAAGCACCTCTCATAACTTAGTCTGCCCTTAAAAGTATGCATACCAGCCCTTCTCTGATAGTATAATACTTTTGCAGAGCAAGGACAATGAATTACATTGCGTATTACATTAGATACGCTTAATAGATGTCTCCCTAGTGCATGGAAAAAGTAATTCAGTCATTGCTTCCTAATCAGTTATCTCCCCCACCGATCAATCCTCCACTCTCTTTCAAATTTATCTTTCTAGAAAATACATATGTCCACTTAAAATCCTTTCATCGTCCATATTTCCTCAAGGCTTTAAATGGTAATCTCATCTACCATTAAGCCACTACCTTTAATCTTTTGGTCCTCTATCCATTCCATATTTCAACCATGATATTGGCTACTGAAGAAATACTTACTAAATGGATGCTTTATGCCAATTAGTATACTAAGCACTGGAGATAAAAAGACAACCAACATTCTACCCTCAAAAGAGGAGACATTTAAAGAAATGATTATACTTCAATGTGTTAAATATTGTAAAAGAAGTACTTAACAGCCCTTCCAAATCACACCAAGTACTTTCAGATCTGTATACTTTCTTCTCAGTGTACTCTATTTATCTAGACTGCTTTTTCCAAAGCAGAATCATATGTATTTTCCAAGTTCCAACCCAGTGTTTCCATTTTGTAAGGTGTTCCCTAAATTCTATAAATTAATGAATCCTTTCTCTGTTCCTGAAACTCTGATTATATTATCAGTATAGTATATATCACAGAGACTCATATGCTTATTTCCCAGAGAATAGTATGTTCCCTGGCAGCAGAAATCTATCCTATATAATAAAAAGCTAATATGCTAATTAGACCAGAAGACCATCAAGATGACCTCTGCCAAGAGACACATGAAAACATGTTCAAAGTCATTAATCATCTGAGAGATGCAAATCAAAACAACAATGCGATACCATCTTATACCTGTCAGAATGGCAATCGAGCAGTTGGGAGCCAGCAGTCCTGGATTGTGAGCGGGATGTCCGACTGCCCTCAAGAGGGTGCAGGCTGGGTTGAGGGACACCTCCCCTCCATGCAAAATTTCATGCACCAGGCCTCTAGTATAAAATATGTGGGCATGTTAGCGAGTACAAATGTTTGTTTATTTATATCTTTAATTTGTTTCAGGGAGAGAAAATGACAGGGAGAGACTGAAACACTGATGAGAGAAAAACTGATTGGCTGTCCCCTGCATACCCTTTCCTGGGATGGAACCCAAAGCCTGGGCATATGTTCTGACCACAAATTGAACTGGTGACCTCCTGGTAACCTCCTGGTGCATGGGCCAATGCTCAACCGAGACATACAGGCTGGGCATGAGTATAAACGTTTAAAAATAATGTGTCTCTGTTTAATCCCAAATTCAGGTGACATCTCAGTTGAATAAAAAAGAAAAGCCCATTTTCTAGACCTGTTATTTATTGTTCTTATTGCTGGCTACTCTAGGACTCTATGTCTCCCATTGTGTGCTTCAAACAAACTATGTTGTAATATTTGCCTCTTTTCTCAATCACCACATTATTTTATGCTAACATTTTGATAGTAGTATTGGTTGTCCAAATTTTTTGAATTAACAGTTGAAAAGGGCTTTGGATACTTGCACAATTAGTATGAACATTTTGCCAAGGTTATAAGTTCAAATCTTCAGAATTACAAAACTTAAAAAAAAAAATCAAAATAAAACAAAAAGATAGAAAACATTTTTGACCAAAAGCTCATGTGATAATCCTTTCTTACTTCCTGTTCCCACACTAAATCCTATTCACATACTCAGAAGCCTCTGAAGTAAGTTTATCTGAACTGAAAAAATTCCAAAATCAGTTTATTATTTTAAAATTAGGTGTGTATAATGACTGAGTAAATGGTAATAGCTTTTTTTCATTACCTTTGTCAACAAGGATCTATAACTTTTCCTGTGTTTTCAAATAGAATCAAGTAGTTTCAAAACCAGGGAATGCATACCATTTTTATTTGTCACAACTGCTCTTAATTTAAAATATAAAAATATTTTTAGGCTACCATATGCTTGATATATCTTTATGTCAACACAGCGTACAATGAAAATCATGAACCCTGTATATTAAAAATGTAACATTGCTAAAGGTTAGAGGACTTATTCAAAATACTGGCTTAAAGCTGTAGAAACCACATGCCAGAAAACTGCAATTCCAACATGATGATCTGTTTCTAAATGATGTTTCATGTTTGTGAGGAGAGCAGTATATATATGATGATCTTTTAAAGCACCACTATGACTTCCTTTTGATCATTTCAAATGTCACAAGCTGAGTACAAAGGAATATTAAATCGGGACATCTTGTTCTGCCTTAAGAAGCAATAAAAGTTGTTCCTTAAAAAAAACAAACAAACAAAAAACACACACACAAAAAAACTGAATTAGAAATTAAATGGCCTTAGAGAACTGGCCAAAGGTGACTATAAAATGAAGAGCCTATCCATTTTTCTATCTCTGACACTTAACATTAGACCAACTAAAACACAAAAACAACTTTGGTTAGAGACTCTTCTTAGTAATAGTTCAGTAATATTCTACTTATATAGTGAGACTCAGAGCAACCTCAACATTGTACATATGACAATAAAAATAATAAATGTTACATTAAATGTCACTCAGTCTGCCAGCCAGGCATCATTTATCATACACCTGACATGTTACCAAGTGTTGGGGACAAAGAATTGAGTAGTGTAGGAATGGCATGGAAGCAGATTAATACAATATGATAGTAGAAAGATATGAAGGTTAAGGAGCTGTATAGAAGATGTGGTGAATAATTCTTTTCGGGGCAGAGTGACTGTGTCAGAGAAAGTTTCCTAGAGCAAGTAACATAAGAAGTGAAGTAAAGCTGCTGAAATAAAGAGCAAGTCTTTATTCAGATCGGAAAGATGTGCTATCTTTCGCTTTCTCTTCCATTCTCTCTAAAAAGTGTAAGTAGGCATGAAATAGATTGGTATGTTTGGGATTCATAAATTATAGTTGGTCAAAAAGTATGGAATAGGTAGATGGTATAATTGGAGAAAAAAAGATATCTTGAGTATAGATCACAAAAGGGCCTTATATGCCATGCAGGACAGAATCTTGATCAAATCTGCATTTTAGAAAGGTCACTGGTTACAGTGCAGAATGTGATTTGAAGTGTGGTAATACCTAACTAAGGCAGGAAGTAAAAGTGAGAAATAATAAGAACCTGAACTAAGAAGTGGTTACGTATTTAGAAGTAAAAACAACAGATCTTGGAGAAAGACGAAGGACAAGATATGGGAATAAAAAGTAGCTAAGGGGGAAGGGAATACAAAATATTTCCTAAACTTTTCTGGCTTAGGGAACTAAGTCAGGAATAGAAGAACATCTGATTAGAGTGTAGGTGGTGAGGAACAAAATGTTAGAATCTATATTCAGATACTGACATCTTTTGGAATATCTCCTTATCTATCTTCTTTTCTTTACAACCCATCACACTGTCCCCTAGACTTAGACTAGTGATGGACATCTAACCTAAGATGGCCCAAGAACTTGAATCAGTGTGGGCTGAGGTTGCCACTGTACAGTGACCTTGGAAATACCTAAGCAATGAGAGCTGTTTAGAAAGTCAGAGAGAAGGGGAGTGAAAGAGAACAGAGTGGACAGGATAAGGGGAAGATGAGGAAAAGCAGAGATGAAGCACAAACTGGAAGAAAAAGAGGTAGGAAAGAAATACAGAAACAGAACTACCTGAGTTTCTGAGAATCTCCAGATCCTGATTCTCATCCCTGCTGATGTTAAAATTCAGTGCTTGCTCTTAGGCTTCATAAGAAAACCCACAACCTTAACCATGCTTTTTAACTTAGCTCAGTGAATCAAGTAAAATGTTGAGTTTTAGGTGCACCTAAAAATATTAAGTGGAGCTGAATATAAGAGTGCAGACTGCCCTAGCTGGTTTGATTCTTGTGGATAGAATGTCGGCCTGTGGATTGAAAGGTCCTGGATTTGATTTCAGTCAAGAGTATGTGTCTCAATTGCAGGTTCCTCCCCAGCCCGGGCCCTAGTATTTCTCTCACATCAATATTTCTCCCTATATCTTTCCCTCTTTCTTCCATTCTCTCTAAAAATCAATAGAAAGAATATGCTCAGATGAAAATTAAAAGAATGCAGGCCTTCAAAAATGCAAGTAGTCATGTTGAAGAGTAGAAACTGAGAAGATAAAGAACTTTGGGGGGACAACAACATCTAAGAATCAGTATTCAAGGACACTGATGAAGAGGCAGGTAGACAAATTAAATGGGTTGCTGAGGGAATGGGAAGTGAGGAGGTCCAGTTCCCAGTGGTTATGCTATGGGAAGTAGAGATGCTATTCTAATAAGGGGAAAGAAAGAAACTGAGAGACAATTAAAGGATGATGATGAGTTTTAAGGCATAAATTAGTTTATTAGCTGACTAATAATATCCAGTTAGGGGCAAAGTATGAAACTATAGGTAAAATAAGGAATCCTCTCTAATAAGAGTAATATGCAAATTAACTGTCACTCTGTAACAAAATGGCAGCACCCATAGACACAAGATGGCGGTGCCCAGTCCTCTCAGGCCTGCCAGTGTCACCTAGTCTCAGGGAGAGCTGCCAATGAGAGCTGGCAGCATGCAGCCAGGGCCGTTGGCCTGAGAGACAGCTGTACTCTCCCCCCACTTCCCCCTTCATGGCCCCCCCCTCACCCACAGGATCCACTCCCAGCTCCGGCCTGGGCCGTCAGCTTTCGAGGCGCCCGCACACTCTTGGCACGATCTGCTTAATGTTGCAGCCCAGACCATCAGCCTGGGAGACTCCCGCGCCCCTCCCACCACCAGTGATCAGCTCCCAGCCGCAGCAGGGGTGTAGGCCTGGGAGGCAGCCGTGCCCCCCTGAGCAATGCCCTCCCAGAGGCAGCCTGGGGTGTCAGCTTCCAAAGGGCCTGTCCTCCCATGGAGAGATCCTCCCCCCACACACCTATAACCTTGGAACTTCCCTTGCCACCAGCAGAGTGATTGGAGATGGGGGGGAAGTATCTGGGGAATGCTGCCCAGCAAACCACTCCCATTGGGTAGAAACTTCTGACCCAGTTAGGGAGGTAAATGGATTTTGTTTAAAATCTTTAGAAACTGCAAAGGAAATGTCTGAGGTAAGGTTTCACATAGAAATTAACTTACAACTAATTTCTGAAGGCAAACGTGGACATTGCAGTTACATTACTGGAGAGTACCCTGAGGTCCGGAGCTTAGCCTGCAAGGGTGGTGGTAGCTGCCCCCCCCCCCCTCCCGCCCTGGTTCCTTAGCACCTTGGGCAGGGCTTGAGCCCAGCCAGGAAGGCCTTTTCCCCTTTAGTTTTCTCCAAGGCAGGGAGGTTTTGTAGACATGAATATGAAGCACAAGTCCTGAAGATGCCGGAGCCGGCAAAAATGACAAACCGGGAAAAGGGCAAAACCAGAAACACCAATGATCCCAATATAGATCATCTTTTTCTTCAGATGAAGGTGTGTTTCCCTCTTCGTCTTCTGGAAGCAAGACAGATTCAAGTACTGACGATTCTACCAATGGAAAAGTTAAGAGAAAGGGAGGACAGAAAAGGAATAGAAGGAGAAAAGAAAGGACGAAAGATGAAACATCAAGAAAAAGAAAAAGAAGGAAGAAATAAAGAAACAACTACATGATATCTTTCCAAGGTCTCATGAAATTCCTGTTTAAGGAGTTTATCTTATGACAGTTTTAGTTTGGGTTTACATTTTTACTGGTTTGTCAAGACCACAGCAGGTATACTGTTCAATATGTTAAAGAAAAAACCCTATCTAATAAAGAGGGATTGTGCAGGGAAGGGCATTTGGGGGTGACTGGGCTGTCAGGGCAGGGCAGTTGGGATGATTGAGTCGGCAGGGAAACAGGCATCTATCAACTTGGCATGGGAGTGGTTAGGGGGTGATCAGGCTGGCAGGCAGAAGTGGTTAGGGGCAATCAGGCAGGGAGGTGAGCAGCTGGGAACCAGCAGTTCCGGTATGTGAAATGATGTCCAACTGCCTATTTAGGGGATCGGGCCTAAACAGGGTTGGACATCCCCCAAGGGGTCTCAGATTGATGAGGTGCAAGTTGGACACCCCCCAGTGCACAAATTTCGTGCACTGTGCCTCTAGTAAATAATAAAAGAAGAAAAAGAAAAAGACATAGCACATTAATAGGTTCTGGCCCTGAATAGGAAAAGAACAAAGCATGGCACCAATAAGAACCAACTATCAGTCTGAGATGACTTTGTGAAGAAACACAGACATATAAAAATTTTTAGAAAGTTTCATTACATCTTATTTTTTAAATACCAAAATGCATGTCTTCCCATTAAGGCAAAGAAGATGATCATATCTAAAGAAAATCATCATCACTGTAAAAAGTTAGATGTTTTAAGGATAAACATCAAGAGAGGTCCTTACCCTGTCAACTAGATAAAATGAGTGAGAAATTGCTGATTTAGTAAATTAGTATTTAAGTGGTATAAGTCTATAATGACATGTAAAACATGTCAACCACTGCTTTGTAAATAAAATATAAATTTCAATTAACCCACTTCAAAACAAAAATATTGTTTCACTGAGAAGCTAAAAAGCCTACATTTCTTTGTTCAGGATTGAAAGAGCAGGTAGCAAAGATAGTAAACTCCAAGCTAGTTGAGATTAAAGAATAGGACACGGGAGCGAATGACTTAAAATCTACTCAATCATCTTAATTTTGTGAAGAAACTAAAGCCTACAGAAATCAAAGTTTAAAACCTAAATTCAAAGACTCAGAACTCAGTTTTGTACTTTTCAATTCATACTCATCCATTTTTTGTTTGTTTTTCTTCTTTCGGCCCATGCACAGCGGTATTAGATAAAAAGATTTTATATGTTCTTACAAAAACGTAGGCAATCATATCTGAAGAAGAACACTACTATGTTCCAACTACTCTGAAGATAGTTGCAAACAATTAATCCAGTTCATAACTATAGTCACATAGCTAAAACTTCAAACTGTCAAGTACTAAAACAGCTTTATTCAATTTTCAGACAATTAGCAGCTATTCTCTTACTATCTTTGTGGATTAACAATACCATTCACTCCTCTCACAATATTCACAAAGCACAGATTTGTAATTGCTATACAAAGTTTTCTCATATTTTCATTCAACTACATCATAATCCTCCAGAAATATACAATAAAAAGATAAACATTATTAAAAATTATTGTAAAAAATTCAGTTGCAACATACATTAAGATTTTCATTATGTGTGCACTCTCTCTCCTAGGAACACACTCGCACCTTTCTCTCCCTCCTTTTCTTTCCCCACACACCTGCATCTTCTTAACTCTAAGGGACTTCAGAAGACTTGCAATCAGGATAGCAAGGGACAGTGGGACAGTGGCTGCATATCCTGGGCTAACCCCCTGACCTTGTCCCTAAGGCCTCCTGTTCTCTAACTGTCCAGTGAACTAACAGCAGCACCTCCTTGGCTCACTTCTTTCCCATGTTTCTAGGGAGCCAAAGCAGCCCCGCAGTCTCTCTCCTGTTGCTTCTTCTATCCTAAGCCCTTCCTCAGTTTCACTGTCTCCAGCGTTAATAAACATATGTCAAAATCACCTGGAATCTTGTGAAATCTTTCCTGCAGGAAGTCAAGAACCCATACTCCACAGGGAAAAATGGCTATTAACATTATCCTCAATATTGTAAACAAACAAACAAATAAATAAATAAATAAAAACATCTTAACAAATTAAAATCTTATCAAAGAAATAAAAAGGAATAAAAAATTCCAGCAGAAAAAGAGAAACAATTAACTGATTAAGCCACAAAACATCAGCCACTGGGTAGAAGACTACAGAGTATTCAGTTTCAAAATTATCACCTCACAGATTACTTAATAACTGCAAACAGGAAAATGGAGAAATCTGGCAAATAACATCTAACCGGGGGTGAGGAATGGCTGGCCTGAGGGCCGGGCCATATAAAGCCTACAAAATCATTTATTCTGGCCCTTCCAAGCATTAGGGGTGAGTTAAATATTTGGCAAAATATAGAAGGCTAATTTTTAAGTTGATAATTTTGTATGGCCCACGAATGTTATAAATATCCAAATGGCCCTTGGCAGCAAAAAGGTTCCCCACCACTGCTCTAAACCAAGTGATTGGAACTATGCATCACCAGTAAAGGGACAAACTAGATGTGATACGATGTATTACTACTATACATTGTGGCATTATAATTTTTCTCTAGGTTTAAAATAGTTTCCAAAACATTGGAGGGAGATATAAACAAAAGAAGGGGGGAAAAAATCAAAGGAAGACTATTACAAATCAGAGGGAAGAATTAAAACAGCTGTCTTGGGCAATCACTTCTTTACCAGGAGGAAACTCAACTATAAGTAGGTGATGGAGTTTAATCTATTTGTTAATATGCTGATAACTGGTCCTCCTGGTAAACAGGCAAATGATTTTTGTTAGAAGGAAAGGCCTTATCTGGAGAATGTTCTGCATAGAGCCCTTCTAAACATGTCCTTTGAAATAAGATACTGCTCATTTTATAGTTGTGGTGAAATGAAATGCAAACGATGTGATATGTTACTTTGTTTACATATTATTTTATTTGACTTTGCATAATAACTACAGATCATAATACAACTTTTCCCATTTGTGATCCACTAATAACAACCACTTAGAAACAGGCCATGAAGAGCATAAGCAAATGTGCTTTAAAGATGCTTTTAATAACAGAGACTTGAGCAGGTAAACTTAGAAAAGTATAAGACAAAGGAGTTTTAAAATAAAGAGTAGCAGACAGAGCAAAGTCAGAATAACATTCAAGTTCTCACTAAACAGGAATACTCAGTATAAGAAAAGTAATCAGAGAGAAGGAAGTTAAAAAAAAAAGCAGCTTGAGTTAACTGGGTATATGCATTTAGTTCTGAGGAATTAAAGAATCTGAAAACATGTTGCACATCTCCCTGAGTCTTTTTTTCTTAGAGGAAAACTATTATCCTATCTAATAAAGACGGAATATGCTAGTTAACCCTCACGCCTTCAGAGATGGCAGCCCCCACAGCCAATAAGGAGGGAATATCCTAATTGACTGCCACGTCCCCAAAGATGGCGGCACTCACTGCCACAAGATGACGGTGGGCAGTCCTCTCAGCCCTACCAGGGTGATAGGCCGTGCACCTGCCTCCAGAGTCCCCTGGTCTCCTCAGCATCCATCAGCTGCACAGACAAGCCTCGGATGGCAGCTGCCCAGCCTCCCAGCACCCACCTGAGGTGCTGGCAAGCCTCTCATGGTGGCTGCCCAGCCACTTAGGGCTGCCTGGACAGGCTGAGACTTGCACTGCCAGCAGTGGCAGCAGCAGAGGTTTGATGGGGCATTGCCTTCCCCTGATGGCCAGGTTGCCTCCTGCCCCTGAGGGCTCCCGGACTGTGAGAGGAGGCAGGCCGGGCTGAGGGATCCTCCTTCAGTGCATAAATTTTCATGCACTGGGCTTCCAGTGTTAATCATATTATCTCATTTAGTCTCTAGGAGAGTAGAGAATAGGTATACATATTTCAGAAGTTCTGGTTTTACTGAAGAAGTACAGTAAAACTGCCAAGGCCATTAGCTTCTTAATTAGTTATGAAGCCCAACAACTTCTTGACCGTGGGTAAGTTGCTTAACTTCTGTAAGCCCTGATTTCCTATTTTGTAAGATAGTAAGAAAAATGACATCTATCTCATGAGATACTGAATATAAAATAGAGGACAAATAAGGCATCTTATACATTATGGCAAATTTCTTTTTAAGCTCTCATACAAAAAAAATAATGTAGTGTCATGCACACAGTAAATACTCACAGAAGAAGGTAGTTATATTACCTTTATTAGTAAAGGATTTCTCGTATACTTATATTAATTTCACTGTCTGCCTTAATTTTGCTATCTTTTTCTTTAGCTAAATAACTCTGGGATCTATAAAAGTTGATCAGCTACTAATACTTTAATTTCTAAAGAGAAGAAACTGTTTCAGAAGCCAAACTTTACACTAGTATCATAGTTAAAAGTAGGAATACTATTAGAAAAGGCAAGAGTTGGTATCTATATATTATAATCTACAAAATTGGAATCTATGATTTCATAGTACAGTATCATAAAGATCAGGCCCCTCACCTTAGCCGGTTTGGCTCAGTGAATAGAACACTGGCCTGTAGACTGAATGGTCCTGGTTTTGATTCTGGTCTACATGCCTGGATTGCAGGCTCAGTTCTCAACATGCAGAAGGCAGCCAATCAATAATTCCCTCTTATCATTGATGTTTCTATCTCTCTCTTCCTCTCCATTCCTCTCTGAAATCAATAAAATATACATATATATACGTGTGTGTGTGTGTGTGTGTATATATATATATATAAAAGATCAGGCTCCCCTTTTTTTTCTCTTGGCCAGAAATAAACAAACTCCCATTTCTAAAAATATTTTAGGTTTTCTCTTTGAGGAAGTCATCTTGTAACAAAATACCCTATTATCATAGAAAGCAAGTATAGGACAGTATGTCATGAACAAGACTATAAAAATGTAGTGGTATATGAGCCAAGGAGAAAATTCATCTGAAAAAATGAATAAGAAGAGGTTTTTCTTCAAATTTAATTGAGACTGCGAGTTTCCTGTTTTGTGACTATTTCTTTGATACTCCCATGTATATGATAAACTGTTCTTTAGGAAATTTCAAATGACCATTCACTTAAAAAATGTTCTATATATTTTTCTTTTAGAAAGTAGACCATTAAAAGGATCATAAATAAGGAATAAAATTAGATGTGTAAGAAAAGCAAACATAGTCTTAAGTCTTTTTTTTAATATTTAAATTTAATCCAACTTTTAAAAAGCATTACAAAAAAAAAAAGTTCAATTCATAGCATCCAATTCAGGCCACCCTAACCCACTGCCCTGAATACAAGGGGAAAAATACACATATATACTATTAATTTTATGAATTTCAAGACTATATAGGCATTTTAGCTTTCTATGAGGCAACAATTCCATAGAGGTCTTATATAATCACATACACACACAAAATAAAACTATGAATGTGACACAGTAATGTTGCAAACCTATGAACTTTCTCATTGAGTCCGATTTGCTATTCCTGATGAGATTTAAGAATAAAAGAAAATCAGTTTCACATATAAATCAATTAGGACAACTTGTTTTTCTGATTAACTTTAAATTAAATTAAATCCATTATTGAGAGTTACAGAAGGGAAGGATTCTGAATATTAATGAATATCTTTTGTTTTCAGAGTCTTCATATACTACACATAGGCCTATTATATTATAATGCATCCTTTCCATGGAAAAATAAAATCAGCAATTATATAGTAGCTTAAAGCCTTTGAATAATTGAGGATGACAAAAATGACCATTCAGAAGAAATTACAGGAAAAAATTTAGGTAAGGAATGTAATAATTTAGTAAGGTAAAGAGAAAGTGAAAGACACAATGGGATACACAATAATTTCCTATCTTAAAGTTATCCTCAAAACAAAAATGTCTAAATATTTTCTCTCTCATTTTTATTTCATGAGAAATAAAAGGTATATGAAAAAGCCTAAATGATGTATCATCCAAAGTGTCACAAATGACAATTAGGAGGCAAACAGAGAGTATTTGGACTGAATGATTGGGGAAAAAAAGAGAGATTAAAACACTAGAGAAGATAAATTAAATGTATTTCATAAATTTTGCAGTCCTGTGATTAAAAATAATTCCACCAAAAAAATAAAATCACCTCACACCAAAAAATAAAAAAATTTAAAAAATAAAAAGCAAATCATGAACTACATCTGTTTCTACTCAGATTAACTATGAAAAATGACTGGCCTATAAAATACTTTACTATCACTTCAAAAGAAAATGAGAAACTTTGATAATTTAACTAAATTAAAGTAGTTTTTGAGAATTCATTCATTCTTTTATCTATCTCAAAACTTGGAAGTGCCCAGCTGGTGTGGCTCAATGGTTGAGTGTCAATCTATGAACTGGAGGTCACAGCTTGATGCCCAATGGGGGCGGTGCAGGAGGAAGCCCATCAATGATTTTCTCTCATCATTAACGTTCTTCCCTCCCTTCCTCCTTCCTTCTCCAGCCCTCTCCCTTCCCACTCTCCCCAGCTTCTCTCTCTTTCCTCTCTGAAATCAGTAAAATTAAAAAACAAACAAACAAACAAAAAACCCAAACTCTTGGAAGTTATACCAAAATGTAATAGTCAAACATACATGCAAAATGACCCTGCAATTAACATAATTGCTAGTACCAAATGTTGTTTTTAAGTTCTGCAATAAAAAAGTCTCCCAGACATTTAATAGTATGTCATTTGGTAAATGAAAGTTTCCACAAAATAAGAGCAGTGAGAAGACCTAAAAATTATGCTAGCGAAGAGTCTGGCTGAAAGAAACAAAAATATGGATCATTTTGGTCCAATACTAATTTTATTTCGAGTTACTACAGAGCTGAATAAAATGCTGACACCATCACACAAAAATTTATTGAGCTGGCAATAGGCAAAGCATGATGTCAGACACCAATATCCCCATCCACATTACCAAATAGCATGAACACTTCAATTCTTGAACTCAACTTAGACTACATGCCTAAAGTTACAGTAAAAATAAAAACCTTAGGCATGAGGCATTATTAAACACAGATGAGTTTAGTTTGGCAGTGTTTTGACTCAAATTAGTCAAGTACTTTAACAAATTCAGTGAAAGAGAAAATGCAAGGTTCAACATATTACAATTTTCTTAATGTGCTACATTCTTTACCAAACAGAGCCGTAAAATTAAGTCTTGGTAAACCTACAATAATATTCAAACAAGTAACCCAACACACACACAAAATGCAGACTGAGATGAGAAACAGAAACACGCATACACACAGCTGCATAAGTCCTTACCTTCATGGCATGAATTTCTTCAAGCAATCGCTGTGCCCGTCTTTGGTTTTTTAACAATGCATCTTCAGTACCCCTGCAAAAGATACATTACAATATATAGACAGGAAAAGCATTTATTACAGACTCATATCATAATGAAAAGTCTCAACTTTTAGAAAAATATCATAAATCTCTAAATAACAAGCAATGTCACCTGCACTGTTTTCTCCCCTTTCAACATATATCCCAATTCTATTAATAAACCCAAGTTCTTGGCAAAAATAGGCATAGTCCTGGCATAATATTAAAAATTATTGCTGAGGTTTGCCTTCTAATTCCTTAATGGGAAGGTCAAATAATACTTTTTAATTAATCGGTTAATAGCAATTGTATTTAATATAAGGACCATAAGCTACAACTAAAGGTTAGATGTAATTTTATTAAATAAAAATTTGTTATCTAGCATTAAAGAATATACAAAGATGTCAAATATCTGATTATATCAGAGATGAAAGCCATCTTCTGCAACATTTATAAAAGAAAGCACTAAAAATTAATCGGGGTCAAAACACATTTGAAGACTTTAAATAACATACTTTTTCTCTAATACCAGTGACACTAAAAATACAAAATACTATTCTTTCAAAAAATTAGATGGGCCGAAACCGGTTTGACTCAGTAGATAAGAGCGTCGGCCTGTGGAATGAAAGATCCCAAGTTCGATTCCGGTCAGGGGAATGTACCTTGGTGTGGGCACATCCCCAGTAGGGGGTGTGCAGGAGGCAGCTGATTGATGCTTCTTTCTCATTGGTGTTTCTAACTCTCTATCCCTCTCCCTTCCCCTCTGTAAAAAATCAATAAAATATATTTTAAAAAATTAGATGGAATACAATGTTTTGATAAATACTTCCACAAGATACTGAATATTTCAAATTAATTAGCAATTCAAGAAAGTGATATAAATTTTTACAACTGATTTACACAAGGTATTAATAGTTTTGTTCAATCACACCACATTTTAAGATAACTTCTAATAACATAAAACAGAAAGGACTTTCATTCTGAAAAGACTAAAGAGATTTTTGAAAAAAATAACAGAATTCATCATGTACTATTTTAAGCAAATATGATCAAAACCATGTAACATGCTGACAGCTCATTTTATCTCATTTATATACTCTATTTTTTTAAAGTGCTGTATGAATAAGATATTTAATTATTCCTCTAGTTCCCACCCTCAAATTATATAATTAAATAAAAACAATTTTTGACATTTTATCAGTCAGAAGGCCATAACTTTAAATGACTAACTTTTTTGACTTCAGTCTGCTAACACTTCTGACAAGTTTTCGGATAACCAAAACTCGGATTCTCTTCACTTCTTTTCTCATCTTCACAACCTTGGAAGAATAAAGCCAAAATTTGAAAGGTTATTAATTCAAAAAGAAACATATTTTATTTTGAGTCTTCATATTATAGGTTAAGTCTACTACTTTATCCAAATTTCTGGTTAACTATATTCATAGTTGAATGAAATCAAAGATTTTCCACTGTGAGTGAATAAAGGAATATATCAACATTTTAAAATGTGTCTGAGAACTCAAGAGAAAGAAGTTATCTTTAAAAAAGTCACAGCATTCCCAATGATTAGCATTTTAATATTATACTTATTATATCTTGTTGAGCTTGGAACATAATAAACTGAGTTTTCTGAGATCAGAGATCATCATATCAATCTGTGTGTCCTTGTGGCTTAAAATAGAGCTTCAACCATCATGATGGAAATTTAATTTATTGAATGAGTGAGTTAACAAAAGCAAATGCATGAAAGTGACCATACTTACTTATTTATAGAATATCCCTTGCATGTATTTTTAGCAATAAGTTATTTAAGGTATAACTTTAAAAGAAAAGCCAAAACACAAGGGGACATTGTGTGTACTCACACACACCCTAGTCCACAGATACATGCTTTAAATCATCCCATTAAAGAACAATACTGAATTTTAAGGACAAAAAAACAAAACAAAAAACAAAACAAAACAAAAAATGTATTGGCCAAGAGATAGAAATATTCCAAAGATAACGAACTACATGTTATAAAAGTACTTAGTACAATGGGATGTTACTGTTTTTAATTTATGTTTGTTATTAGGAGCCATATATCTTATAATTCCTCCTGTATTGTCTTTCTTCCCCTCCTCCATGTTAGAAACTTTATAAAATTCATTTCAGATATCTTTCCCATAAAACCTTTAATGACTTCTTCAGTTAAGAGAAAACCACTCCATCCTTGAGGTTCCAAATATACTTTGTAGGTAGATCTATTTCACCATTACGTCATTAATCACTGTGGCTTGCAATATTTACACAGTGTCTGTGTTTTACAAGAGTACGTGACACACACAATCCTACAAATTTTTCTTGCCAAAATAGCAATATCAAGGCTCTTGCATTTGGCTGTAATAGCTTCTCTTACCTTTCTTGACTATCATTCACTCTCTGTATTACATTAAAGATACTGACAACCAACTTATCACTTCTCTCACCCTAACTTTCGACATCATTCTTATTGAAAGAAATGCCCACTTAATAACTCACCCAATATATCCTCACTTCTTGACTTGCTCTTTTCTAACTACCTAAGCTATTTTATCTCAGTGACCCACTCCCATGGTCACACTGTAGTCCTTATCATCACTTATAACCATTCTATTTCTAAAATGATCAGTTGAAATATTCCAGAAGGTTACAATTTCTACCTACTTGCTTATTAAATTCTACCCACCACAATCATCTCTGATTTCACTGGATCAGCAATTCACTAACCCATGTACTTTCTCTCAAACAGTCCTTTGCTTTTGATTTTCCTTCTTTATCCAATTTAGGTATATGATCAATATTTGCCAATATCTTAAATTCCCCTATGGTTAGCAATCCCTCTAGTTAATCTTGAATAAAAAGAACATTCTGAGTTCTTTATCACAGCATCCCAATAGCCAGGAATAACTTCAAATATTCCACCTATTTTAAATTCACCATAATTAATCTCAAACATGCTCCTCCATTTCCTAACAATCTTACATATATATTTTTTTTGCCAATTCACTCTACAATAACTATTTTAACCTGTCTTCTTTCCTGAAATACCTAACATTCCTTTTCATTTCTCTTTAAACAAATTTACTTGCATCATTCACCCTATTCCATTAATAAA
Organism: Lasiurus cinereus; assembly: GCA_011751065.1. Taxonomy (NCBI): domain Eukaryota; kingdom Metazoa; phylum Chordata; class Mammalia; order Chiroptera; family Vespertilionidae; genus Lasiurus; species Lasiurus cinereus. The sequence continues at coordinate 6,067,086 of JAAGEH010002531.1, forward strand.
GTTGTATTATCCTATATAATAAAAGGCTAATATGCAAATCAACCAAATGGTGGAACAATTGGTTGCTATGACACAGACTGACCACCAGAGGGCAAATGCTTCACACAAGAACTGCTCCTGGTGGTCAGTGCGCTCCCACAGGGGGAGTGCCATTCAGCCAGAAGCTGGGCTCATGGCTGGTGGTGGCAGGAGCCTCTCCTGCCTCCAAGGCAGCACTAAGGATATCCCACTAAGCCAGTGGTTCTCAACCTTCCTAATGCCACGTCCCTTTAACTGCATTAAAGGGACGTGGCATTAGGAAGGTTGACAACCACTGCCTAAGCCATCAGTCAGACATCCCACAAGGGCTCTGGGACTGTGATAGTGCAGACCGGGCTGAGGGACCCCCACCCCCAGGTGCAAACATTTTATGCAACGGGTCTCTAGTAAGAAATAATCCTACACATATTTCAGGTTAACCTTTTAACTGTTTTGTATTCTATCCTTTCTGCCATCCTAGAACCCTCCCTATACATTATTTATTTCTAGCATTGTCAATCTCTTAGCTGGATTATTCCCATTGATTTTTATCATGCTTGAGTCATTTTCATTAAAAACAAGACAAACAAAACATACTCACTACAATGTTCAAGAGGAGCACCATCTGTCTTCAACTGCCTCAGAGTCATGTTTTGAGAGATGTTCAAAGTCATTATCACCATTTTCATGCCACATAATTCTAGTATGTGGTGTCTAACATACCAAAGATTTCTGAATAACCCTGAATCCAACAGGAAATTTTCAGACTTCATTTTACTTGAAATCTCAACAGCATCCAACTCTGTTCACTTCGTCCTTCTTGAAACATTTTCCAAGAGTTTACATGACCCTGATATAATACTCTCCTAGTTTTCCTTCTGTCCCTCTAGCCTCTCCATTTGGTCTTCTTTGAAGGCTCACCCACCATTTCACATCATGAAATGTTCAAGTTCAAAGATCAGTCCTAAGCCAGCTGTACTTTTCACCATCCATTTTTGGCCCTAAGTGATCTTATGTGTGAATATTTTTTCAATTTTCCACCTAAACAAAGATGACTCAAAAATTTCTATCTTCAACTAAGATATATCTTTGAGATCCAGACCCAAGTGTGCAACTGCCTACTCAACAGTTCCTTTGGAGTAGCTTAAAATCACTTCCACCTCACACTGGAACCCATGTTCTTCACCCCCAACTGGATCCCTTTTTTGGTGTTTTCATGTTTCCAGGAATGGAACAACCTTTTCATTATAAACCTAGGGTTCACTATAGATAGCTCTCACTTCTAAGTCTCTTATAATAAATCTATTACCAAGTCCTGTAAATTTTATCTCCTAATTATCTCTCAAATTGTACCACTCTTTTTAACTTGACCTCACCTAACTATCCTGGTTTGAATTTGGTAACTCGTTTCCTGACTCTTGCCCCTCTCCAGTTATCCAAAACTCAGTCAGAATACATTGTTAACACAGAGATGTCATGCCATACCTTCCTTTCACTCTCTTCAATGGTTTCCAATTGCTTAGGATGGCCACTTTTTGAGTCCTTGGTCTTTACCATGCTCACATCTACCAGCAAGTCTTTATATTTACTGTTTCCTCTGGTAAATTTGCTCTTTCTTCCCATGTCAGCTTGTTAACATTTGATCCTTCTGATTTTTGGCCTATTTGTCATTTCCCAGTAAAGTCATTTTTTTGGAATCCCTGAGTCAAAATTCCCAATTATAAGTACTTAGAGTACAGATAAAACTTATCATGAACAAATAATTTAAATGTAATACTCTATTTTTAATCTGATGATATTTAATGTGTTGTTCTCCTAGTAAGTTATCAATTCAATGAAGGTCAAGTATCTTGTTTTACTACACATTATATCTTAACACCTAATATAGTGGGTGACATACAGTTAAGTGTGCTCAATAAACATTTGTTATATAAATGACCAGAAAGGTAGAAACAATCGTTCATTCACCATTTCAAAAGAATTGAATAATAACAGAATGCAGAGCAATCAGGTTTCTTTTTCACTAGATAGGTTAACCTCTTTGAAATCTATTTCAAAGTTAGGTCTATTTAGAAAAAAGTTATTCTATATAATAAAAGGCCAATATGCAAATCAACCAAAAGGCAGAATGACCAATTGCTATGATGTACACTGACCACCAGGGGGCAGACCTCAATGCAGGAGCTGTCTCCTGATGGTCAGTGCACTCCCATAGCGGGAGTGCCGCTCAGCCAAAGTCCTGAGCTGGGCTCAAGGCTGGCAACTGCAGGGGTGATGGCCAGAGCCTCTCCTGCCTACACAGTAGCGCTAAGGATGCCTGACTGTTGGCTTAGGACTATTCCCCAGGAGAAGAGAGCCTAAGCAGTCAGTCAGACATCCCCCCAAGGGCTCCTGGACTACTAGAGGGTGCAGGCTGGGCTGAGGGCCCCCCTCCAGAACCAAATGCATGAATTTCATGCACCAGGCCTCTAGTACTTACATAAATGAAAAGCCGTTTAGATCAGGTTTAAGTGGGGGGAAAAAAAGGTTTGCTCTATTTCATAAGCAGCATAATAGGGTTAGTAATACATTTTTTAAAAGTTAAGTCATTCATAAATAAATTAATAACAAGTGATATAAATTTTGCCTTAAAATATATTAGCAAATGTTTCTAATTGCTGTACCCTACAGTGCATGAGATTATATACCATTTGCTAACCACTGTTACCAAACTTAATAAGCAGTGAGCAGAGCTGGTCCTTGGTTACATTGGGAAAGCTAGATTCCAATTTTAAAATTTCAATTTAAGAAGAACTATGTTTGTCATTACTGCATAAGGGAATCTAAAAGCAAAGGGAATGCTTCATGTACTTAGTTTCATACCAATGTCAAAAAATACTTTTCTAGGTTAACTTTCTCAGCATTTATGTACAGCAGGAAGAAGATTTAAGAAGTTTATTTTTTTTTGTAAAAAAAAAGCACATTCACTTCATGTAAAAACTGAATTATACTTTTATTTTTCTCACAACTACTTACCTCAAGTATTTAGCTTTCTCAAAGTATTTCAATTTATTTTTTAAAAGCTGATGAACAGCTACCAATAGACTTTTAGTTAGAATTTCAAAGGGTGCAAAATCATTTGGCACCTAGAAATTGTGATGCTGGTTTATAGATAATGTTGCAGTTAAATTAAGGACTAAAACAATCAATATCATTAGAAAGCTGGAGAATTCACTTTGATGAATTCTCAAACTAAAAGCAACCAGTTAGGGCAGGATATGACATTTCTTAGCTTCTCCAGCTGCAGACCTTAGTTTTTTCCTCCACAAGTGAGGTGGAAAAACCCTAGATCACCTTCTTGGATTCTTATTACCCAAGTTACCAAGAACAATGTGAGTGGCGGCGTACAGGGAACTTATCCAATGAGCAGTCAGAAAAGGTTTCCTCTGCAGTTCATGGTGCAGAGGACCCTCTGCATTGTGTCCGTTGGACTGGGGAGGTGGGGGGGGGGAGGTGCGTGCCTGGAGCTGCACAGCAGCCGCTGGGAGCACACCTCCAGCCCAGCAGCCCCGCATTGTGTCCGCAGCCCTCCCTCCCTCCAGTCGGGGCATTATGGCTGCCGTGATCTTTTTGTCGGAATGACAGTTAATTTGCACATTACCCTTTTATTAGATTAGATTCCTTATGCTGTACTTTACATTCCTGAGGGAGGGAGGAGAAGGGAAATTGATGTGGAAGATAGGTGCAAATCAATTGACTCCCCCCTGCATGCTCCAACCAGGCCTGGGGATTGAAGCCCTGACCCTTCAGTGCTTCATTGAGCTGACACTGTAAGCACTGAGAAACACCTGCCAGGGCTCACCACAGCATTCTTACAAAAGGTTGTACTGTATAAATAAGGTATATACAATGTAGTATTTTAAACCAATGTAATAGATTCACATGTATCATGGATAAACTGTGAAAATATTTGGCAAAAAAATAGTAACTTTTAAGAGTGATATGCATATGATATCATATGCAAAGTTTAAAAATATGTAAGACAATACTATCCACTGGATATAAGCATGGGTATATATATGTTACCAAAATTATAAAAACTATGGATGAGAAAATAACACTAAGAGTAATAATTACTTCTGAGGTTGAAAATACAGTGGGTAGAATGAGACAGTCTAATATGGCAAAATATTGACATTTTTTAAACAAAGGAAGTAGATTACAAGGACATTTGTTAGACCATTTTCCACAGATTTGAATTATTTCATGGTTAACAAAATTAATAATGGTTTTATATGAAGAACTTCTTACTTGGCCATTATTACTGAATTATATTTCTTTTTATTTCTAATGAACAACAATGTAAAAATTCTAGAATCCTTGGTAATTATCTACCACTTAATCATTATTGAGAATATGCTGCCACCTAGCAAAACTTCCCAGAATAGTTTAACAACAAAGCAGAAAATGATTCCTTTCTTATGGATGGATTCTATTTATTATTTCAGTAAAAATTATTTAAAAGTACTACACACTCAATTATGAAATAGCAGTTTTGCAACACCAAAAGCACAAACATAGTTTTTGACAATCTTATCTTTTACAATACATGGAGACAAACCATTTGTTCTCTGGCACATTAGCTTCTATGTTTATTATCTTATAGGAAATGGAAAGCAACTTTCTAATAGGCTTGTTGTTAATCTCCAATCAAGGAAAACATAATGTCAGTTTTATATAAAAGCCCCTGGCCCTTGTATGAAAAGAAAGTACCCTGACTGTGCTTTCTGATTTTATGTATCACTGCTATTCATTATTCTGGTGTGGCAGTGTGGCTCACTGAGTGGCAGCCTATGAACCTGAAGGCACATGCCTGGGTTACAGACTCGATCCCCAGTAGGGGACATGCAGGAGGCAATCAATGATTCTCATCATTGATGTTTCTATCTCTCCCTCTCCCCTCCTCTCTGAATCAATAAAAATATTAAAAAACAAAAACAATAGCATATTGTTTTCAATTGTGCATCCTTTCTAGTTCTAGTAAAAAGGGATGGAAAAGTCTACATGTAGGACATCCCACTAACCTCCGCATGTAAATATTAGACTCAAGTTGAGCTATCCATACTTCCATGTGTCCAACACATATTTACTTGTTACTATCTATAGACAAGGTACTATGCTAGAGGTTAGAGAAGTTCTATAAGTCGATCCACATAAAGTAGTAGTGAATATAAAGCATGCATTAAATAATCATAAGATGAAATAAAAAGTTATTATTTTAAAAAGGTAAAATTTTACATTACTTCAGAAGAATAAATGTATTTTAAGGACCTAGAGTTAGGAAATATTCTATAAATGTTAGCCTAAATTTATCCTTGGAAATTTTTTAAAAGAATGGGATTATTAAGGGTAGAAGACATTGAAAGTTAGCATAATAGATGCCTCTGGAGGTAGGCTTTTAAGATACTTTGGGTACTTAAATATACTATAACTTTTTAAAAGAAAAACCACAATACAAAATTATAATACAGTAATTCAGACAAATAAATCACAGATATGAGTGCCAACATCCTAAAGATAATACCAGAGCTTTATAGATGATCTAGTGGCCAGGAGTACAAAATTCGTGCACAGAAGGGGGTTCCCTCAGTCCAGCCTGCACCCTTTCCAATTGGGGACCTTTTGGGGGACATTCCTCTCACAATCTGGGATCGCTGGCTCCTAACTGCTCACCTGCCTGCCTACCTGATCACCCCTAATTGCCTCTGCCTGCCTGCCTAATTACCTGCCCATTCCCTTCCCTGCCTGCCTGCCTAATCGCCCCTAACTGCCCTCCCCTGCTGGCTTGATCTCACCCCCAACTGCTCTCCCATGCTGGCCTGATGTTGCCCCCAACTACCTCCTGATCTTGCCCCCAACTGCCCTCCCCTGCCAGCCTGATCTTACCCCCAATGACCTTTCAATGCCACCCAGATCTCATCCCTAACTGCCCTCCTCTTGCTGACCTAGTTGCCCTCAATGGCCTTCCCCTGCTGGCCTGATCTCGCCCCCAACAGCCCTCCTTTGCCCACCTGATCTTGCCCCCTCCCCTGCAGGCCTGATCTCGCCTCAAACTGCCCTCCTCTACCAGTCAATCTGGTTCTGATTGATCGGTTTCTATGCCAGTCAATGTCAAAAGCTCCACCTCCTAGGCAGCCATTCGCTTCTCACAGCTGACTCAGACTGGTTCTGATTCATCAGTTTCTATGCTAGTCAACGTCAAAAGCTCCACCTTCTAGGCAGCCATTGGTTCCTCACATTTCACCCAGAGTTGGTTCTGATTGGTCGGTTTCTATGCCAGTCAGTGTCTCTGATCTATCAATGGGGCCTAATCAGAAAGGTGGGGCTGATAAGCAGTCCTGGTGGAGGCCTGGAGAAAAATGGAGGTGCAATTGCTGGCCAGACTGGAAGAGAAAGAGAGAGGCAAGTCCTGATCAAAAGCTGCACAGAGGCAATGGATCAGTCCCTGCTTCTCTCTTCAATGGATCAGTTCTCTGCTTCTCTGGCCCTGATTCGTAGCACCCTTAGCAGTTTTAGGGCACTGCGCCTGCAGTGGAAGCAGACTGCAGGACTGACTTCCAATTGGTCAAGCGTCAGTCATTACCAAGGGTTTTTATATATTAGGATGCCTAAGGACTCTTTTCCCTTCAGAGACAGGCATACAAACCCCAAATTACACATAATTTCTGGCAATTATAGGATCCCTGAAATACATCCCTGGATCTTAGTTAAGGAGAACTAATTTAAGTTACTAAGGATCAGAAAAATGATGCCTCAAATTCTCATTTAAAGATAGGTACTGAGGATATGATAGTGAACAAAAAATTAGGTGGAGAGAATAGAAATCTCTCTCACATTCACAAACACACTAAGCAACTCTTATAAGCTTATCTCTAAAAAGAGGTAAAATGGTTCTACAAGAGCTTATAAAATGGGTAATGAAGGTCAAGAATGCTTTCCCTGAAAAAGTATGAAATGGTCTAATGAGAAAAACAGTTAAAAGCAATAGCATAGGATCTGTAGATGCTGTGCTAAATCAGGAGTGGGGAATGTCTGACCCAAGGGTCATATAAAGCCAGTGAAATCATTTGATCTGGCCCTGCCAAGATATTAGGGGATGAGTTAATTAATGTTTAAACAAATATAGCAGGCTAATTTTTAAGCTGATAATTTTGGGTGGCACTTAAATGATGTTGTTATAAATATCCAAATGGCCCTTGACAGAAAAATGGATCCCAACCCCTGTAATAGATGGTGGAAGAAGACCAGTGTAGCTGAAGTAGAGATAGAAGTGGGGATGTTGAGATGGGGAGTGATATAATAGAAGATGGAGAAACTGGCTGTATTTAGATAGGTCTTGACCAAAAGCTATGGAAAAATCATCAAATCAGTTCTAAACAAGGGAGTCACATGATTAAATGTGTTTTAGCTGCAGTAAAGGGAGTGACAAGGTAAGATTTAAGGAGATTGGAGGGAAAGAAGAATCACAAGTAAGTAGCTGGGAAGCTAGTATAGTAGTGCTGGAGGGAGATATAATGTGGACTAGGATGGGGAAGTAATGAGAAAGATAACAGTGAGTTTGAACTTTTTTTCAGGTACATTTCTTCTTGAAAAGTTAATTCATTTATTTTACCAATTTCCTATGAAATGGTTCCTCTTAATTTCCATGAGGTATTTTACAGTAATGGCATTAGCCATTTATCTGTCATATTTGCCCTAGTTCTTTCCTAGCTGGTTTTGTCTCACTCCTCTCTTTGGGATGTTTTTCAGATTTTATGCAGACAAATCTATATTTGCTTTTCCCTTTGCATTTTTCCTCCCATTAATTTAAAATTATACCATCATGTCTACTTTCCCCCACCTTCATATTAAAACATGTAAGATTTACTTTAGTGTGAGACATGTGAGCTTCCAATTTGATAAGTTCATTTAGTCATCCAGGAAACATTTAGAGAGCACATATATTGTAGGTGATAGACATACGCACAATAAGAAACAGGTAAATAAGTGTTTTCAGAGTAGAAAGCACTCTAGTTGCACAAAGAATGGATACTTAGCCCAGGTTGAGGTGAATTACTGAAGACTTCCTAAAGATCAAAATTTATTTGAGAGAGGCCTGGAAATTAGCTAAATGGAAAAAGAAAGAGCCTTAAATGAGGAGTGGCCTATGTCATTAGTACTCTCAGAATAACTTCAGAATTGAACAGGAACTCACTAGTATTTCCAGTGAACTCCCAAGAACTCCAATTAGATCTTTTATACCCAATTAGAGGCCCAGTGCATGAAATCCGTGCACTGGGTGGAGGATGGGTGGGAAAGGTGTCCCTCAGCCTGCACTCTCTCCAATCTGGGCCTCCTTGGCAAATATCCAACTGCCTGTGAGATCAAACTCTGGGCTCCCAACCGCTCACATGCCTGCCAGCCTGATCACAACCTAACCACTCCCTTGCCAGCCTGATCACCGCCTAACTGCTCCCCTGCTAGCCCAATTATCCCCAATTGTCTCCCCTGTTGGCCCAGTAATTCCCAACTGTCCATCCCTACAGGCCTGGTTGCCCCTAACTGCCCTCCCCGGCCGGCCTGCTTGCCCCTAACTGCCCTCCCCTGCCATCCTGGTAGCCCCTAACTGCCCTCCCTTGCTGGCCTGGTTGCCCCCAACTACCCTCCTTTGTAGGCCTGGTCCCCCTCAACTGCCCTTCCCTACCAGCCTGGTCACCCCAAACTGCCTTCCCCTGCCAACCTGGTCACCCCTAACTGCCCTCCCCTGCCAGCCTGGTTGCCCCTAACTGCCCTTCCCTGAACGTTTGGCCTCCCTCTCCCCCCCAACTGCCTTCCCTCTCCTGTAGGCTCAGTTGTTCCCTAACTGCCCTCCCTGGCTGGCCTAATCACCCACAACTACCCTCCCCTGGGGCCATCTTGTGGTGGCCATCTTTGATCACATAGGGGTGGCCACCTTGTGGGAGGGGGTGAGGGTCAATTTGCATATTACCTCTTTATTATATAGAATAGTTAAACTAATGCAAAAAAGCCCACTAAATGTTTTCTGGAACTAACTCAAACTTAACATACATTTATTAATATACATGAAGAATCTTTAATATTTCTCTTTCTAATAAATCCTGTACTCCACTGCCAAGTGAAACCCAGATTTATTGACCTGGCAGTCAGGAAGTAATATATTTCAGTTTCATTTCCTACTTCACCCCACAAGTGCTCATCAATGGAGAGTTTCTATCCGCATTGTTGAGTAAAGGAGTTTGCCGACCACAGGTAGACTAAATGTTACCGTGTAGTTGGAAGCTGTGAGGATTAGACAATTGTGGCATATTGTGTGCAAAGAAGTAAAGGACAGTCTATGACAGTGGTCGGCTAACTCAATAGTCAACAGAGCGGCAAATCGTGGCTCTCGAGCCGCATGGGCCTCGTGAGCCGCGGTTTGCCGACCACTGGCCTATACCATCCACGCAGTTTCCTTCTACCATCCCTTTCTGCTTACGCTGGTCCATCTGTCTGGAATGCCTTCTTCACCCTTATTGACCTGAAATTCCTGCCTAAGATTCTTAAATCCCAAGAACAAATACTGCAGTCACTTCACTTTGCCTTCTTTGGGAACTTTTCTGCACTGTTTCTATGGGCATTATTCTGAATCATGGGTGAGTTTTCCTACCTAGTTATAGGTTGCTTGAAAATAGAAAGTGCCTTACACAACTGTGTGATATAAACAGGGAGCAGCTTATAGCGGACACATGCATCCACCGAATAAAGAAGTCGAAGAACAATCTTTGCTGTAGCTGAGAATCCTAATTTGAACCTTGCTTTTACAGCTTAGGTTTAATCTTCAGACGATTATCGACTTCCTTGAATAGAAGCAAAAACTGTAAAGGGAATAGTGGCACAAACCGTAGCCTGGTGACACGAGCACGCTAGGATGGAGGTGAAGAAGGCAACTGACGGTTGGAGGAGGCTGGAATCAGAACGAGGGAGGAGGAATCGGGAGCCACAAATACATAAGCAGCTCCTGAAAGGTTTGCTGTACATGAAGGCAAAGAAATGGGGCTTTCGCTGAAAGAATAAACGAGGTACTAAGCATACATCCTCATAAAAGATATGACCTTATTCAGGGTCAGCAACTTATTAGGAGAAGCTACTACATAAGGCAGGTAATTGTGTACCGGGAGTTTACTGACGGTCAAGCACTGGGCAAAAAGTTTACATATTCCCGTTAATTTAATTCTCACAACCTTGCACTGTATACTCTGAGGTTAGCTGGACAGAGGACGACACTGCATACATACATGAAACTCCCCAAAGTTCCACAGACACAGCTTCCTGGGCCCAGACGTCAGGGGGACGTCCCTTGCCGGCTTCAGTCACCTAGAAACCTGACGCGGCGCTCCCGCTGCTTCCCCCGCGCGCTCGGGCACCGGCCCGGCCGCCTGCAGGCTCCTCTCCGCGCTTCCCGCCCTCCCTCCGGCCAGACCACGCGGCCTTCGGAGGAACGCAGAGGTGCGCGACGAGGGCCCCCAAGGCCATCCCCACAAGCCCCCAGAGCTCGGTGCTCACCTCGTTATTGAGGTTCAGGGTCCCGGGAGGGGCCATGGTTGATCCAGGAAGCGGATCCGCAGCAGCACGTGAACTCAGTTCGCCTTGGGCGTCGGCGTCGCCACGCCCCCTCAACGGTGGCCTGTTTGCCCCAAAACTCCTTAGTCGTGTGCGCCTTGAGGCAGGATAACTTCCGGAGCAGAGGGCTACGCGCCGGAATTGCGCGTTCCTCTAGAAACCAGGCCTGAGCGGTGGTCTCCGGGCACACGGTGATCTGTTTGTAAAGGAATTTTTCAAGATGATGGACTTATTTTATTCGCTTGTAGACTGGGCCCGCGTTATAAGGATCTTAGTTTTTGTTTCGTTTTGTCCCAGTGGAGGTGACAGCTTTTTTTTTTTTAAATATATTTTTTAATTGATTACAGAGAGGAAGGGAGAGGGATAGAGAGTCAGAAACATCAATGAGAGAGAGACATCGATCAGACGCCTCCTGCACACCCCCCACTGGGGATGTGCCCGCAACCAGGATACATGCCCTTGACCGGAATCGAACCCGGGACCTCTCAGTCCGCAGGCCGACGCTCTAGCCACTGAGCCAAACCGGTTTCGGCAAGGTGATAGCTTTTTTGAGAGCATCACTTGAATCACCAGGTTTTGCTCTGAATTTTTATTTATACATGTGGAGATTCTTGCATGCCTTATTAGATACAACCTTTTGTTTCAACCTCACCTTATAACTTAGGCGTGAACATGTTTTTCCTGCACACTGTAAGAAAATTTAATTAGATACCGAACTGTAAAGCAAAACCAGGACACACACTTGCTGCCACCTGTGGGAATGGATATTTTAAAGTATTAGCCTTTAGGCAGATGAGACATGAGGGAGTGAGTATGAATTAGGTAATATATTGGTTAATACTTACCTGTAGTATTGAGTGTAATATGAATCAAGTTCTGGGACAAATCATCTCCAAAAAAGTAACAAATCCAATTAGATAGGAACAACTATTCTAATCTTACGGATGTGGAAACTGACTTCCAAGGAGGACTCCAAGGCTGGTTGTAATCTGTGGAGCCCAGTACAAAATGAAAATGCAGAACTCCTCATTCAAAAAGGAGGAAAGAGTTTCCTTCGTGGTTTATTGACCTGCCATATATTTCTTATTGGTATTTAATCCGTTGCTCCCTGGATCACAGGAATACTGGTGGGACTAGTGCACCCTCTCACAGGTGCCTAGGAGCCCTGCCCCAGCAATCAGGGAGGGGTGCCTGTGCTGGGATAGACAGGGCTGTGGGCAGCCAAAGAACCCAAATGGGAGAATGTGGATAGCAGGGCCACACATGATCTGAGACTAAGCCCTTGATGTATATTCCACTGCACTCACAAAACTCAACCTCAGAGATAAAAGTATTAGCAATTTCAAGAGTCTGATGAAAGAGCATTTAATCCAGGCCCACTTCAGAACTCTGTCCAAAAGACAGTGCTGTCCGGAGCTCATGCTCTTAACTGCTGATTCTGTACTCAATTTACAGCAACTCAGATTTCTATTTGGATTAGGATTCTTGTAGTTTAATATATGATTTGAGCACAAATGAATTAATGGTTGACTTCTTGTTTGACTAGTGTCACATAAAGGTAGTTTTTTTTTTTTTTTGCCACAAATAAACCATACACTGACTCATAATGGTCTCCTTATTCATCCGCTTCCCTCATTAAAGATGAGCTTCTGCCCTAGCCAGTTTTGCTCAGTGGATAGAGCATCAGCCTGTATACTGAAGGGTCTCAGGTTCCACTCCAATCAAGTGAACACACCAGTTGGGCTCTATCCCCAGTAGGGGGCATGTAGGAAGCAGCGGATCAATGATTCTCATCATTGATGTTTCTCTCCCTTCCTTTCTAAAATAAAAAAAACAAAAACATATTTTTAAGAAGATGAGTTCTTATGTAGGGGCTATTTCAACTCAGCAGGTAGTAGACACTACATACATAAATACCTAGGGAGAAAAAAAAGAAATAAAAAACAAAATACCTAGGAAAGAATGTTTTAAAGCTAAATGTAGAATTTTATGAAAAAGGTGTTTTCTTATAGAAAGGTGTTGTTATGATTTCATAATGCTTCAGAAAATGTATTCTTTTTTAAAATGAAATCTTTATTATTCAGATTATTACATTTGTTTCTCTTTTTTCCCCTCCATAGCTGCCCTCTACCTGGCTCCCATCCCTCCCTTTACCTTTACCTCCCTCCCATTGACCTCATCCATAGGTATATGATTTTTGTCCAGTCTCTCCCTGTACAGCCCTCACCCCTTTCCCCCTGAGAATTATTAGTCCACTCCTTTTCTGTGCTCCTGATTCTATTATATTCACCAGTTTATTCTGTTGATCAAATTTTTAATTCACTTAATTTTTAGGTTCACTTGTTGATAGATATGTATTTGTTGTTCATAATTTTTTGACTTTAATCTTCTTCTTCTTCTTCTTCTTCTTAAAGAGTACCTTTCAGCATTTCATATAATACTGGTTTGGAGTTGATGAACTCCTTTAGCTTTTTCTTATCTGAATGATAGCTTTGCTGGATAGAGTATTCTTGGTTGTAGGTTCTTGCTATTCATTACGTTGAATATTTCTTGCCACTCCCGTCTGGCCTGCATCGTTTCTGTTGAGAAATCAGCTGATAGTTGTATGGGTGCTCCTTTGTAGGTAATTATTTATTTTTCTCTTGCTGTTTTTAATATTCTCTCTTTGTCTTTTGCTCTTGGTATTTTAATTATGATATGTCTTGCTGTAGTCCTCTTTGGATTCCTTTTATATGGGGTTCTGTGTGCTTCCTGGACTTGTAAGTCTATTTCTTTTACCAGATGTGGGAAGTTTTCAGTCATTATTTCTTTAAATAGGTTTTCAGTATCTTGCTCTCTCTCTTCTTCTGGCACCCCCACAATTTTGATGTTGGTACACTTGAAGCTGTCCCAGAGGCTCCTTACATTATCTTCACATTTTTGGATTCTTTTCTCTTCCTGCTTTTTTAGTTGAATGTTTTCTGATTCTTTATATTTCAAATTTTTGACTTGATTCTTGTGTTCCTCTAGTCTGCTCTTAGGTCTCTGTATAATATTTTTTTATTTCAGTCAGTGTATGTTTAATTTCTAGTTGGTCCTTTTCCATTTATAGTTGGTCCTTTTCCATCTATAGTTGGTTCTTTTTAATCTCCCCTTGGATCTCGCTAAATTTATCCATCTTTTCTAGGATATTCTTGAAAAACCTTAAAACTGTGGTTTTGAACTCTATATCCAGTCGCTTGTTTTCCTCCATTTCTTTTGTTTGTGATCTCTTCCTTTGTCTCTGCATTTTCACTATGCCAAGAGAACTTCTGTGTTGGATTCAGCCTTATGATACAAGACTTGCAAAACTGCAGAAGCCTCTCTGTTGAGCTTGGGATGGGTGGAGTCTCAGGGCTTAAAGGACCGCCTTGCCTTCCAGTCCACCCCTTCCTCCATGGCCCCTGAGTCTCATGTGACTGGGTAATCGCTGGAGCGGTCCCTGTGTGTGTGCACGTGCTCTCTCAGTGCCTCTAGACTGCTGCCTTTCCGGCTCCCCTGCGCCCTGGGACCATATGAATCTGAGTCCTCAGGGTTTCGCCTGAAACGGGAGTTTAGTGGAGTTAGAAGTGGCACAGTTGGGAGGTTCTGTCTCTCACCCACTTGCACAATCAGCACTCGGCTCGTTGCCTCTTACTGCCCTCCCTGCTGGCCTGGTAACCCCCAACTGCCCCTCCACCAGCCTTGTTGCCCCTCACAGCCCTCCCTGCTAGCCACATGCAGCCTGCTGTTCAGTCATTTGGTCATCCTTCACTAACCCCTCTGCCGTACTGGTTGCCCCAAGCAATCTGCTTATTCAGTCATTTGGTCATTCAGCCCCCTGCCAGCCTGGTTGTAGGCATCCATTTTGTGAGGGCATGAGGATCAATTTGCATATTACCTCTTTATTATATAGGACAGTCTCATTTGAAATTTCTTGTGTGCTGTCTACTCCTTTATATTATAAGTTCTCAGAAACCTTAGATGCTCAATTTTAAAGTGACTGGTAGTTTTTCATTTGGCCCTAATATATCACTTCCAAGTCAATATCAAAAATTATTTGGATTCTTTACAGAGGTGATTCTAGTAATCTGCTCTCATTAAGGCATTCACATTTTCTCTAGTAATAATAATGTATTTTTATTAATCAGATTAGAAGTTTCTCTAGAAAGCAATGCCATCAAACCACCCTCTTCCTTTATTCCTGAAGAACTGACCTGGATCATTTAAATGCTGTCAGATATATGAAACAACAGATTTAGTATCATTAACGCAACTAGAATGCGGCCATTTTCCTCTTTATTGCAGTATTCCAATCAGTGGAAGTAAAGGTATAAAGAATGTTTAATGGGGACTCAAGTTTCCCAATTTCAAGTTTGTCAAGAATTACTGAACTCCCACTATATTTATCTACTCAGGCTATCATAACAAAATACCACTACTGGGTATCTTTACAGAAATTAATTTTCTAACAGTTCTGAAGGTTCAAAGTACAATTTCTAGGTGCCATCAGGGTTGTTTCTGGTGAGCGTTTTCTTGGCTTTCAGAAACAGCCTTCTTGTTATGTCCTCAGGTGGCCTTTCCAATGTGCCCCTGGAGATACACTTCTCTGGTGTCTCTTACTCTTATTATGAAGATAATAGTACTATTGGGTTAAGGCTCCACCCTTGTGATTGCATTTCACCTGTTACCTCCCTGAAGGCTTTGTCTCCAAATAAATCACTTTAGGGGTTAAAGCTTCAATATATGGATTTTAGCAAGGTGCAATTTGGTTCTTAACACCCACTTTCTTTGAGAAAAGAAATGGCAATTTTCCAACCCTTCCCTGCCCCACAACCCCCGCCCTACAGTGCCGGGGAGGAGGCTCCTCACAGGCCCAGGAGGCCGGGCAGGAGCAGCTCTGGGCAGACCCAGGCCTCATCCCGGCCTCTATCGGCCTGAGCCTCCCTCGGGTGCCGCAGGGGACAGTGAAGGCGCTGGGGGGCCAGCGGAGAGGCACAGAGAGAGCAGGAGGGAGGCTTGGGTTACCCCTGGTGATGGAGGAAGCCAAGCTTTCTGCATATCCTGGCTGGCCCAGGCCTCCACTTAAGGCAACAAAGTTTCAATGGCTGTGCAAGCAGATGGCTTGGCTCCATTCCAAGCTACAAAGTTTCAATTGTAAAAAATAAATAAACCCCAGATACCAGGGCCTCCGCTTGGGTTGCTAGGAGTCATGACCAGCCTGCAAACCACCACAGGCCCCTCGCCCATGTCACCCCTCACCCCAAGGGAACACCCACACTGAGCCAGGACACCCTTCAGGGCAAACCAGCTGGCCCCCACCCGTGCACCAGGCATCTATCCTATCTAATAAAAGAGTAATATGCAGACTGACCATCACTCCAACATACAAGATGACTGCCCCCATGTGGTCAAAAGATCCTGCCTCCATGCAGACACAAGATGGCCACCACAAGATAGCTAGCAGGGGAGGGCAATTGGCAGGGACCAGGCCTGCAAGGGAGGGAAGTTTGGGGTGATGAAGCCTTCAGGGGAGGGCAGTTAGGGGTAACCAGGCCAGCAGAGGTGGGAAGTTGGGGGTGACTGGACCTGCAAGGGAGGGCAGTTAGGGGTGACCAGGGTCACAGGGGAGGGCAGTTATGGGCAAACAGGCTGGCAGGGGAGCAGTTAGGCATCAATCAGGCTGGCAGGGGAGTGGTTAAGGGGTGATCAGGCTGGCAGGCAGAAGTAGTTTGGCAATCAGAAAGGCAGGCAGGTGAGCAATTGGGAGTCAGTAGTCCTGGATTGTGAGAGGGATATCCGACTGCTTGTTTAGGCCCGATACAGGTAGGACATAATAAAGGCAGTATATCTACCTGGATTGGGCCTAAACAGGCAGTCAGACATCCCTCAAGGGTTCACAGATTGAAGAGGGAGCTGGTTGGGCTGAAGGACACCCCTTCCCGTGCATGAATTCCCACTAGAGAGTAGAAATTATAAAACAGTAAGTAGTAACAGTGATGGTAGATGTCCCAGCTTGTTCCTGATTTTAATGTGAATGAATGGCTTTAACATTTCACCATTTGAAATGATATTTGTTGTTTGTTATGGTGAATACTTTAATAAAATTCAGGTCGTTTTATTTTTCTAGCAGTTTTTTTATGGGTATAAATGGTTGCTGAATTTTATCATTTGCCTTTTTAATTTCCATTGCTTTGATCATATTGATTTTCCCCTTTAAAGAATTTCCCCCACATATATTCTAATTTTATTGTAGCTATTAGAAACTGGTTTGGCTCAGTGGATAGAGTGAGGTCCCAGGTTCGATTCTGGTCAAGGGCATGTACCTTGTTTGCGGGCACACCCCCACTAGAGGTGTGCAGGAGGCAGCTGATCGATGTTCCTAGCTCTCTATCCCTCTTCCTTCTTCTCTGTAAAAAAAAAATCAATAAAATATATATATTTAGAAAGGTATGCTTATATGTGTTAACATCAAACATGCGCCTATAATCAGATTCCAGCAATGAGCCCGCTCATCTGTGGACTCTGCCAGCTGACGTATCCCTGCCCACAGACCCCACTAGCTATCCTGCCTGTAAGTGAACCCTGCCAATTGGCCTATACAGGATTTCTGGCCGAGTTGAGTGGGGAGTGACTCTCCCTGATTACTCCAGTCTGTAAGGTCCACTAGAGACAAATGCCTCTTCAGTTGTGCAGCCAACAATTCAAGGCTATTAGGATCATGTAAGTCAGGAAACACAAAACCATCAAAGTATCAAAATGAAGCTCCAGTAACCCATCCAGAAAAAATGGAGAACTATGAACTGCCTAATAAAGATTTCAAAATAACCATCCTAAAGAATTTCCAAAAAGAACAAAGATATAAAACTAAATGGAATCAGGAAAACAAATGAACAAAATGAGAACTTCAGATCCCTTCGTGATAAAATCTCTAAACAAATTTGGTATAGAAGGAATGTACCTCAACATAATAAAGGCAGTATATGACAATCATCCCACAGCTAACATCATACTCAGTAGTAGAAGGTTGAAAACTTTTCCTCTAATTTTAGGAATTAGACAAGGATGCCTACTGTCACTACACTTATTGAACATGGTACTGGAAGTCTTAGCCATAGCAATTTGGCAGAAAAGGAAATAAAGGCATTCAAATTGGAAAAAAAAGTTAAATTATCTCTATTTGCAGATGACATGATCTCATATGAAAAAAACTCTAAAGATATAACAAAAAAAACCCCACTTATTTGAATTAATACACACATTCAGTAAATTGCAGGATTAAAAAAAAATTAACAAACAAAAATTAGTTGCATTTCTCCACAATTACAAACTACTCAAAAGGAAAGTAAGATAACTATCCTATAATAGTATCAGAGAGAATAAAATACTCAAAAATAAATGTAATAGAAAAAAATATTTTTGGGTGGAGATTAACAAAAATAAATAAATAAATGAATAATTAAACATATCTTCAGGTGAGGAATAAAAAATTATAAAGAAAATTTATGATCTGGTACTAACAAGGTGATTGTAATGTTACACCTTTCTCTTACTTGGAAGAGTTAGTAAAAGTTATTTGGAATTCTGTTTTTTATTAAGCATATTTTCAATCTTTAGTACTCAAACTATCATTATTAATTTACAATAGATTGTAACACAACTGAGTGTTTCAACCTCTCTTAAGGATCTCTGCATTAAGTTTTTCAGTTAATTCTGGCTCTGCCCTTTCAACCCTTTATCCCCTAGATGGCAGTGTTGTTCTCCAAGTTTCACAGTACAGTGGAAACTTGGAATGTTAGGAAACAATTTAAGTGAATGGATACGATAGCGTTTTCTGAATTCGAAAGAAAATAGATCCCAGGTTTTGTATTTCTTTAATGTCTAAGATTAACCCCTCAGGTTTCAGTTTTTTGTTTAAAATAAATTATTAAATAATAATAAACCCAATAATTGAACTACAAACTGATGCATTTATGATTCAATGTTTTTTGTTTATATAAGTAAAACATACTGAAGGTTATGACTAGTTACTGTGTAAGAGACAGAAAATTTCTAAGTCACTAGACTAATATGTTTACTAAATCAATTCTCCAACATATTTTTGTCTGCTTCATTTGAATTTTTATGGAGTGTTTTGATTAGATTTGTCACTTTATATGTCTAAGAAATTAAAGAGAAGTTTCTGTTCTTAGAATTTTAGATCTTAAAATTTTGAAATAACCAGTTAGTGTTATATAACCAAGTTTTACAGAATCTGAAGGGATCCAGCTGATACTTAGCAATTTAGTATTTCTACTAAGAACTTTGTTCTGGAATCAGACTAGCTGATATAAAATTCTAATTCTATCTTTTAATATCTATGTGCCCTTGGGCAAATATGTAAGGTCTATGTAACAAGATTATTTATGAAAATGGGTATGATAATCAACCTTATAAGATTACATTGGTGATTAAATGAAAACACAATGTAGAGAGTTCTTGATAAATATTTACCTCAATAATTCAAACTGTTACTATTTTCCATGATCTCATTTTATCTTGATTATGAATTTGTAAGATAGGCATGATACATATAAAGTACCTGTATTCATTTCTTAAGAATAACAAATATGCTTGAGATCATAGAGGTCTAGAGGGCAATCCAAATCTCTTGACACAAAATCACTGGTGGCTGATTTATAACACTATGATAAGAATGTATAAATCATATTAATAATTTATGTTAACCATGTTATTCTTTCTCATTAATCTAATTATTTGTTGACTGTTCAGTAATTAATGAGCTAATGTATTTTATGAACTATAAATCTCTTCATATATAATTCATTTCTTTTGTTTGCTAATTAACCTAAACTAGACAACAGTTATGCAATGAAGTCTATAATAATTTAAAGATAAATTCAGAAAACATTATTAGAGCCCAATTCAGATTAATTTTCAATATAGTGATTGTCTTTGATTCATTTTAATCAACATTGAAAGGCAACTCTCTGATAGCTGAGGACAATTGTAAAGCTCTACAAATAGAAAGTAAGAGGTTTGAACAGAGATTTTATTTTTAATGTGAAAGAAACCAGGATAAGGCCCATGAAAATAGTTTGATATTACACATAGAGCAGAATTGTTTTGAACTTTGCAAACATAGAAAACAATGTGTTATAGGTTAAAATGAGAAAAATGAGGCAAAAAAAAAAGGCAGGAAAATAAGATAGAACCAAAAAAAGAATAATATATAAATGGATGTCATAATGTCCTATATCTCTATATCTTATTTTAGGATAAACTCTAGATTAAACTCTAAGATTATAGTGCTAATCCTACGTAATAAAACCCTAGTATGCAAATTGACCAAATGGTGGAACGACCAGTCCCTATGATGCACATTGACCACCAGCGGGCAGATGCTCAATGCAGGAACAGCTTCTGCATTGAGCATCTGCCCCCTATCTCCCAAGAGGGAGGCAACCAGCAGTGGTGATTGGGGTATGGGGCCGGCCAAGGTGGGTGCCAGCAGGGTTCCCCCCAGTTTCCTAGCCTGGCGGTTACTCCACAGATGGCCCTGCCTGCCAGCCAGGGACCCTACCCTATTTATTGGGAAAAGTCTCCTGGATTTGAAAATTAAAACCTGGCAAGGCTACTCTAACATTGAAAAAATAAGACAATGCAGTGATGGATTCTGGCTTGTACATTTTGTGGTCAGCCCTGATTCTGACTCTTATAACTGTGTGACAAAGCCAATTATTTAACTTCTCTCTGCTTCAGTTTTTCCACCCATAAAATGGGAGAAATCATACTACTGCCTCAGAAGTATCATGTTATGTACTAGTTTTTATAATCAGGGCAAAAAAATATAGCTGCCCATACAACAGCAAGATGCCTTTCACTTGTATGAAAAGCACAATCACTGGTGCATGCAGCATCCCAGATTGTGAGACATATGTTCAACTGCCAGTTTAGGCCTGACATACGCTGAGGGGAACCCGGATTGTGAGAGGATGCAGGCCAGGCTCAGGAACCCTCCCCACCTCATGCATGAATTTCATGCACTGGGCCTCTAATATCCTCCCTAATATAAGAGTAATATGCAAATTGACCATCACTCCAACACACAAGATGGCTGTCCCATGTGGTCAAAGATGGCTGCCCCCATGTGGACACAAAATGGCCAGCAGAGGAGGGTAGTTGGGAGGAACCAGGCCTACAAGGAAGAGCAGTTGGGGATGATCAAGCCTGCAGGGGAGGGCAGTTAAGGGTGACCAGGCTGGCAGAGGAGAGAGGTTGGGAGTGACTGGGCCTTCAGGAGAGGGCAGTTGGTGGGGGGGACTAGGCCTATAGAGGAAGGCAGTTGTTGGGAGAACCAGATCAACAGGGGAGAACAGTTAGGGACAATGAGGCTGGCAGGGGAGAGCAGTTAGGGATGAACAGGCCTGCAGGGAAGGGCAGTTTGGGGGGGACCCCAGGTCTGCAGGGAGAGCAGTTGGGGGGGACCAGGCCTGCAGGAGAGGGAAGTTAGGGAGGACCAGGCTACAGGGGAGGGCAATTAGGGTTGACCAGGCTTGCAGAGGAGTGGTTAGGGGGTGATCAGGCTGTTGGGCAGAAGCAGTTAGGGGCAATCAGAAAGGCAAGTAGGCAAGCAGTTGGGAGTCAACAGTCCTGGATTGTGAGAAGGATGTATGACTGCCTGTTTAGGCATGATCCTATTGGGATTGGACCTAAACGAGCAGTCAAACACCCCTTAAGGAGGTCCCAGATTGTAGAGGGTACAGTCTGGGCTGAGGGACTCACACCCCTATGCATCAATTTCATACAGAGGGCCTCTAAATATATATGTATGTATGTATATATGGCAGTAATTTTGATGCTCTGAGTGTCTAGCATAAATTACGTCTTGTTTTTAGAAAGGCACTTAATATGATATTAAGATCAGAGAAGTACATCAACCAGGTCTTCCTCTCTGAAACCATCATGTCATAGAAGACTTTCTCAACATCTTTACAATAAGCAGTGATATTTTTTGTTTACTAGGGGCCCAGTGCATAAATTTGTGCACCTGGAAAGGAACTGTGGACCACAAAGCTGTGGTGGACACAGGGGAATATCTTGGCCCAATCTCTGTATCCTGCCATGCCCCCCAGTCCTCTGTCTGCTGGCGGCTCCACTCCCACCTCCACAGCTCCCTTGCACTGATGGTACCAGCCCCACTTGCACCTGCTGAGGGTGTGGAGTGATTGGAGCCAACACTGTCAGTGGGAGTGAGTAGGGCTGGTGCCATCAGCAGGTGTGAGTGGTGGCTGCTGCCCCAATCACCTCTCAGGAACAGGAGGAGGTGGAGAAGCTCTCAGGGGTGATAGAGGTAGCAGCTGTTTCTCACACCCACTGACAGCGCTGAGCGACTGGGACCAGTGCTGGGCACCAGCAGTAGTGTGAGCGGCAACTCTGGAATCAGCAGCAGGTGCGAGTGGGGCCAGCACCAGCAGCGGGTGCGAGTAGTGGCTGTCAGACTCCATCACCCCTCAGGAGCTGGGGGAGGTGGAGAAGCCCTGAGAAGCAATTGAGGCCAGCAGCCGCAGTTTGCACCCTCTGATGCTCTGATGGCACTGAGCAATTGGGGCTAGCCCCAGGCACCAAAAGCAGGTGCACAGGAGCAAAGAATTTTCAGTAACCTCCAGAGTTTTACCCCAATAACAGCGACTGGCGCCCTGCCTTGGTCTAGTACCCTCGCTCACCTGCTCCATCTTTCCACCACGGCAGATGCCCATCATGTTCCATGCACACCCCCTGGTGGTCAGTGTATTTCATAGCAACCAGTGTTTGGTTGTTTGATGTGGGGAGTGGCTATAGCATTTGGACAGGATCAAGTCTCAGACTGACGAGAGGACACATTCCTCTTGTGGCAAAGCCACATACAAGTTCCAGCTTGGAGGGCAGCTGCCGTTTGCACCCTCTAACGGCACTGAGCCCATCCTCTGTACCCACTGTTGGCACTGGAGCCACTGCTCAGACCCACTGCTGGTGCTGGCCCCACTCAGCTCAATTCCAGCCAAAGGCTATGTTTGTATATAAGCTTGACCTTATAGTCCAATCTTATAGTCCAAGATAGCTGAGGATGTGGGCTGCAGGAGGTATCAAACAAAGCTTGATAAGAGTTCAGAGAATTGCAATAACAGGAAAAAAAAAAACAGATTGTAAATATCTTGACCACTCCCTTGTTTTGCTTTGTGGGATCTGACTATAAAATAAAGATTCGGCTTACAGGTGGGGGTTCCTGTGTCCTCATCCAGGCACAGTGATCCACCTGCCCCCAACTATATTCTCTTATCTCTTTTCTTTAATCCTTCACCGCCCCTCCTCAGATTCACCACTGGCCATGCTGGATGCGGTTCAGTTTAGTTGTTTCACCATATGGTCTATTTGCATATTAGCCTTTTATTATATAGGATAGCTGGAGGGCATCCTAGGTTTTGATTCACCAAAGTTTTGTTTCAAAATATTAAAGATCAAGTTTTAATAAAGAGGGAGAGTGGTTCATCTCCCAGTCCTGAGAGACTAACAGTGTGTGGGATTACTTTTTGCTGTAAACAATTAGGAAACTGGATTAAATGTATGGATTTTCACATATAATTTATAAATAATTTTTTTACATTAAACAACAGGCAGCAGAGGGCTGTGATCCCTGAAAGAAAACAAACAAATGAATATAAACCTATAAAAGGTGTTATTCTATGCTCTCAGTGTCACTATTAATTATACTTGTTCTAAAAAAGATATATTGTTATGAAGTTTTGAGTTTTAAAATTATTCTATTACTAGAAGCCTGGTGCATAAAATTCTTGCATAGCTAGGGTCCCTAGGGTTGGCCATCAATCAGGGTCAATTGGGGCCCTCTGGCTGCCAGCCAGGGCCTTCCTTTGTTCTGTGTCACCCCCTGATGGTCAGTGCACAACATAGTGAGTAATCAAAGCCCCCCTCTCCTGATTGAACTTCTGAGGGGACACTTTGCATATTAGCCTTTTAGATACAGTATATAGATTATATTATTTTAAGCACTAAAATCACCCCTTAATACCATGGTGCCATTTATTTTGTTCCCTAATACCTTTATTTCTTGTGGTTTGGTACTTACATTTCATTGATAATATTGTATACTTCCATGAAAAGGCATGAATGTGTGATTCTTTCTGGAACATCAGTACCTATTATGTTCATTGTCTAGCTCCATTAATTTCTTAATGGTTCCAAAATGGTGATATTTTAATTCTGTCATTTCTTTTTCATTTAGGAGTTGTTCTGAAGAATAACTTTTCAATTACTGGTTATTAGGGTATAGTTGTCTAGGAGAGGCAGGATAAATACATGATAGCCTTCATCGGTTTTAAAAATGAATTCGTTTCCTAGCATGCTTAAAAAAATGACTAAAGTTTTCTGGGTTTTTAAGAAATACTTGTTTTAGAAAATAAGTACCAGCTTTGGGGAAAATAATCTACATCATTGAGGTTTTAATCCCACTCAGTTGCTCAGTTGTTCAGGGAATAAGTAAAGGTAGATCATATATACTGTCATGTAGCTATCAGAAGTTACATATAGGCTACTCAACACTTCCTCTCTTTTCCTAGATTCATTTCAGACAAATCAAAATGTTCCTGCTCCTTAATTTTTTTTCTTTTTCCCTAGGAGGAAAAACAAAAGCCAAGAACAAGAATCCTAAGGGGGAAAATGGGATAGGCAGAGGGTTATATATTATTTTAAGGTGAAATTCACAAACCCATTAGGTTGTTTGGAGAAGCTGTGGAGAGACTGCTGTTTGATCAAGCATATTGATTTTCCAGAATGAGCTAGAGTAGGAAGACCGAGACACATCAAAGTTAAAAAAAGAAAAAAGCCCTAGTTGGTTTGGCTCAGTGAATAGATAGTGTTGGTCTGTGGACTGAAGGATTCTGGCTTCAATTCCAGTCAAGGGAACATGCCTAGGTTGATCCCAGTAGGAGGTTGCAGGAGGCAACCCATCAATGATTCTCATCATTTATGTTTCTATCTCTCCCATCCTCTCTGAAATAATATATATATATATATATATATATATATATATATATATTTAAAGTTTTCAAAAAAGAAGGAAAGTTCTATTACTAAGTTCAGGAAGTGATTCTTGATCTGGAAACTAGACATAAAGGAAAGAATGTTAGAGGATGCATAAGTTCTAGGATGAAGAGAAAACAGGACCAATGATAAAATCAAAGGTTCTAACATAATTGTTTTTAAAAAATTAGAGTCCAATGGGTCGTTTTTATTGAGCCATTTATGCAAGAATTGAGCAAAAAGAGAGGAGGAAAGGTATTTATAAAATATTAAGTGCTCAGTTCTTAATTTATTCTTGGGTGACCTAATTTGGCTTCGATTTGAGGGAGGTGGTTATTATATTTGATTATATGCTGATTTAAGTGCTGAGTATATCTTTATCAGAATAGAACTTAGTTTTAAATGCAGTTACTATCATTTTTTTTCTATTTGGATGATAAAAGCACTGTTGATTCTAACAGTTCTTAATTTTTTATTTTATTTTAAAATATATTTTATTGATTTCTTACAGAGAGGAAGGGAGAGGGATAGAGAGTTAGGAACATCGATGAGAGAGAGAGACATTGATCAGCTGCCTCCTGCACGCCCCCTACTGGGGATATACCCACAACCAAGATACATGCCCTTGACCAGAATGGAACCTGAGACCTTTCAGTCTGCAGGCCGATGCTCTATCCACTGAGCCAAACCAGTTTTGGCTTAACAATTCTTAAATTAAGCAACCACTAATAATAACTTCTTAGAAATCCTAGTAGAAGGATACCAATTGCTTGACAACATCATCAGCTTGCCATTTACAAATTACCTGCATTATCTTCAGCATTGAGATTCAGCAGCACTATTGCAGAGCTACAACCAGACTATAAATTAAAGAAGCTGCTAGAATTCTTACAATTGCCTCAGTTTTGAAACATATCTTGTAGCTAAAAACGGATTATATCTTATTTAGCATATGACCTGTTATTAATATGAGACACTAATAACTAAATAAATTTAAAACTCTAAAACTGAAAATTCAATAGAACCCAAGGAACAATTCTATCTAATACAAGAGTAAGATGCAAATTGACCATACTTCTGCTATACCCACAAGCCATGCCCACCAATCACACCCACCAGCCAATAGAGAAAGTATGCAAATTAACCCAACCAAGATGGCTACGGCCACAGAGAGAGCAGGAGGGAAACTTGGGTTGCCCCTGTGATGGAGGAAGCCAAGCTTTCCACATACCCTGGCCCATTCAGGCCTCCACTTAAGGCAACAAAATTTTAATGGCTGTACAAGCAGAAGGCTTGGGTCTGCTCCAGGCTACAAAGTTTCAGTTGTAGAAGACAAATAAATCCCAGATACCAGGGCCTCCGTTTGGGTCACTGACAGCATGGCCAGCCTGCAAACCAAAACAGGCCCCTCTCCAGGCCACCCCACACCCCAAGGGAACACCCACCCTGAGCCAGGACACCCTTCAGGGCAAACCAGCTGACCCCCACCCATGCACCAGGCCTCTATGCTACCTAATAAAAGAGTAATATGCAGATTGACCATCACTCCAACACATAAGATGACTGCCCCCATGTGGTCACAAGATACTGTCCCCATGTGGACACAAGATGGCCACCACAAGATGGCTAGCAGGGGAGGGTAGTTGGCAGGGACCAGATCTGCAAGGGAGGGCAGTTGTGGGCAATCAGGCCAGCAGGGGAGGGCAGTTGGGAAGGACAAGGCTTACAAAGGAGGGCAATTGGGGGTGATCAAGCTTATAGGGGAGGGCAGTTGCGGGGGACCTGGGCCTGTAGGGGAGGGCAGTTAGGGGTTACCAGGCCTGCAGGGGAGGGCAGTTAGGGGTGACCAGGCCCACAGGGTAGGGCAATTAGGGGCAGTTATGCATCAATCAGGCTGGCAGGGGAGTGGTTAGGGGTGATCAGGTTGGCAGGCAGAAGCAGTTAGGGGCAATCAGGAAGGCAGGCAGGTGAGCAATTGGGAACCAGTAGTCCTGGATTGTGAGAGGGATGTCTGACTGCCCGTTTAGGCCCAATCCAGGTAGGATGAGGCTGGGCTGAAGGATGCCCCCTAATGCACGAATTTCATGCACTGGGCCTCTAGTCCTATATAATAAAAGGATAATATGCTAATTGACCAAACAGCAGAATTATCAGTTGCTATGATGCACATTGACCACAAGAGGGCAAACACTCAATGTAGGAGCTGCCACCTGGTGTTCAGTGCACTCCCACAGGGGAGCACAGCTCAGTCATAAGGTGGGCTCAAGGCTGGTGAACACAGTCGGGGGGCAGGAGCTTTTCCCATCTCTGCAATAGGGCCTTAGCTAGCAGGCAAACATATCCTGACGGTTCTCAGACTGCAAGAGGGCACAGGCATGCTGAGGGACTCTCCCCCACTCCCAATAGTGTACGAATATAGTGCACCTGGCCTCTAGTATAGATAATCTACCAGTGGGGTTTAAGTTCATTCTTCACTGGCTTTTTATTGCAAAACTGAACAGTTAGAACAAAAATAGACATTTTTAAAAAGTTTTTAAAGAAATTGTATTTCTTGTAAGAATATTAAGTGTGTCTTTACTAACACTGATAGTGTGTCAACTTCAAGTACTGACAGATGTGGATTAACAAATGTCAACTTTGATTAGAATTTTGACAGTGTTCTAGCATTTAATTATTTTATGTCCATGTAGTTTAGAATACTATATCTAACCAGGTCTGGGAAAAATAGATACATGAATGGGTGTATTCATATATATATATATATATATATATATATATATATATATATATATATATGTAAAAGCCCAAAGCTATAGTTTTAGGTTTCTATTTTGCTTTATAATTAAGACTTTTGCAAGATAGTTTCCATACGAAGTAAAGAAAAGGTCTTTCCCCTTGGAATAAATGAATTTATTTCCAGTTTTCAGAAAGTTAACTTTTCATTTTCATAATGTTATATATAACACTAGAGGCCCAATGCACGAAATTCATGCAAGAGTAGGCCTTCCTTCCCCTGGCTGCCAGCAGCGGCTTCCTTCTGGCACCAGGGACCCAGGCTTCTCTTTAAAAGGGAGGCCCCACCCACCCACTGCAGCACACTGGCTGGTGGCCTAAGGCCCCTCTGTGGGGCAGTCAGGGAGCTATGTCTGGGTCCCTGAACAATCACTTTGCACCTGCCTTGGGTGGCCTAGTGCAAAGGGCGTCATACTCTGGTCCTAGATGGTCTTCTGATGGCCATACAGAAGGTTGTAGGACAGTTGTTCCTCTGTTCAGCTGTCCAGTCTAATTAGCATATTATACTTCTATTATTATAAGAACTCATAACATTAATAATTTTAAATGTAGAAATGGATTGCAATTTATGTTTGTATATTTTTAGTGAAACTGATCTCTCCATGGATCCACTAATTGGAGAAATTTTATGCCCTAAGTGTATTGGGACATAATACCAAAAATAAAAATTATTTATAAAATAATTTTTAATTTTTTTAAGAATGAGTCTTTTATGGTCATGAATATTTAATATATTCATTAGGGTTTAAGTTCATTCTTCATTGGCTTTGTGTTGTGGTTTTCAGAATAGTACCACTGTGGGGCCACAGCCAAAAAAAAAGGTCATCACTCCTTGTGGAATAAAGAAAACATATGACCATACTCACTACCACCTCTCCTGGACCACTGCCTACTCTCCCCAGATTCCACAACTCCACACCTTCTCTTACTCCTCAGCCATGGAGTCACAGCACAGGGAAACCTTCAAGCACTGTTTTATTCGGAACACATGAATCAGACTGAAGAAATGGTAAATCCAGTGACAATATTACAGAGCAATGCAAAGGAATGAATTATATCTATGTGCACATCATGGATAAATCTCCCAGAATTGAATTTTCAAGAGAATTTGGAACACTTCGTCTCTAGAGAGGTTCCCCTCCCGCCCCCATGGAACCTCTTGCTATTCAGATTAAGTGATAGGAGTCAGATCACTATTGAGCACACCAAAATTAGCTCTGTAGGAAAAAAAATGGTGGCAGAATAGACGGATGTGTCCCAAGCCTTGCCCCAGAGCAGATAGAAAGAACAGCTGAGGGTCACAATGGGAGTGTTTGTTGACGAGATAAGGAACAGCTATACTCCAGGAGAAAGTGGGGGACTGCTGAATGAGGCTCCTCTGACCAGGCAGCCCCCACTGCTGCTAGGTTTCCTCCTGGAACCACCAGCATGGACACGGAGATCACACCATCTAGAAGGGAAAAATTGATGTTATCAGAAGCCTGAAAATCTACAACTATGGCACCCACTGAACAGCTGTGAACCCTAGAACACCAGTCCTCAATTGGCACAAACATGTAGATTCAGAGGAGCTCTACATTCCACCATGCAAAGGTCAGATTTTGCTGGGATAAGGAGAGAGAGAACTAGGAGAAGAGAGACCAAAGAGAGACAAAGAAACAGCCTGCATATGAAAGAAAAACAGGCATCCATCATATGCTAGAAAAGATGGATAAATTTAGCGAGAGCCAAGAGGAGATGAAAAAGGACCAACTAGAGACACTGACTGAAATAAAAAATATTATACAGAGTCGTATCAGCAGACTAGAGGAAGGCAAGAATCAAGTCAAAAATTTGAAATATAAAGAATCAGAAAACATTCAACTGAAAAAGCAAGAAGAGAAAAGAATCCAAAAATGTGAAGATAATGTAAGGAGCCTCTGGGACAGCTTCAAGTGTACCAACATCAGAATTGTGGGGGTGCCAGAAGAAGAGAGAGAGCAAGATACTGAAAACCTATTTAAAGAAATAATGACTGAAAACTTCCCACATCTGGTAAAAGAAATAGACTTACAAGTCCAGGAAGCACACAGAACCCCATATAAAAGGAATCCAAAGAGAACTACAGCAAGACATATCATAATTAAAATACCAAGAGCAAAAGACAAAGAGAGAATATTAAAAGCAGCAAGAGAAAAATAGTTAATTACTTACAAAGGAGCACCCATACGACTGTCAGCTGATTTCTCAACAGAAACGATGCAGGCCAGACGGGAGTGGCAAGAAATATTCAACGTGATGCATAGCAAGAACCTACAACCAAGAATAATCTATCCAGCAAAGCTATCATTCAGAATTGAAGGTCAGATAAAGAACTTCACAGAGAAGAATAAGCTAAAGGATTTCATCAACTCCAAACCAGTATTATATGAAATGCTGAAAGGTACTCTTTTAGAAGAGGAAGAAAAAAAAGGTAACAGATAAAAAGTTATGAACAACAAATACATATCTATCAACAAGTGAATCTAAAAATTAAGTGAATTAAAAATTTGATCAACAGAATAAACTGGTGAATATAATAGAATCAGGAGCACAAAAAGGGAGTGGACTGATAATTCTCAGGAGGAAAGGGGCGAGGGGTGTACAGGGAGAAAATGGACAAAAAATCATACACCTATGTATGAGGTCAATGGGAGGGAGGTAAGGGCAGAGGGAAGGGTGGGAGCTGGGTGGAGGGGTGCTATTGAGGGGGAAAAAGAGAAACAAATGTAATAATCTGAATAATAAAGATTTAATTAAAAAAATGAGTTTCTAAATTAATGCCAGCAAATGATTTGGAATACATTAAGTTTTATTTAATCCAACTCAGTAACTGTTCTAAGACTATGTTTCCAATTTTGTTGACTGCATATTGCATTGGGTATATAATAGTAATAGGCTCTTAATTACAAAGTTATAGCTTTGAAAATGTTACTAAATAAAAATAGATAATATATCAAACTACTCTTTTCTTGCTATTGGTATATATTAATTTACTAGAGGCCCATTTCACCAAGAGATTCGTGCAATTCGTCTTCTTACCCTTGGTTATCAGCATTGGTTTTCCTCCAGCACCCTGGACCCAGGCCTTCAATCCGGCTGGAGTCTGCCATCTTTGTCTTCATTGTTGACTCCAGCCAGAGTCTGCAGTCTTGTCTTTGCTGTGGCACCTGTCTCTTGTAGATCCCTTAATCCTGGCCCTTCCTCTCACAGCAATCTCCTGCACCGCCAGGTCCTGTGCCTGGAGCAGCTGGGTGGCCACCAACTTTGGCCTTCACATTTGCATACTCACTCTGATTGGCTGAGAGCATAGCGGAGGCATGGTCAATTTATATGTTTGTTTATTATTACGTAAGATTACTTAACACACATTTTTTAAAAAAGTCAGAATGTCTTATAATGTGTGAACCTTGTAAATTTCTCTTGATTTCTCCGCTTCTGTCCTACTAATTTGCATTCTTTTATTATAATATTTGTGGTAGCAGTAATGGTGAGACAGTGATCAGATTTTAGTTCAGTATTTAAAACTGCTAACAGCTATTTAGCAATCCACACTCATTCTCTGCTTCTATAACCAAAATTCTTATCATACATTTGCATTCAACCTCCTGGTACAAGAGCAATCCTATCTAATAAAAGAGTAATATGCAAATTGACTGTACCTCTGCTACACTCATCAGCCACGCCCACCAGCCCATCAGAGTGAGTATGTAAATTAACCCAACCAAGATGGCAGTTAATTTGCATATCTGGGTGCAGAGCGAAGACTGAAGACAGTGTAGAAGGAAGCCAAATGCTGCAGAAGGGAAGGAAACTATGAGAAGCAACCAAGTGGGCGGTGGAGAAGAGAGGGAAGCAGGTGGACCAGTGGAGAAGGAAGGGAAGCAGGCTGAGCTGCTGAGAAGGGAGGGAAGCTGGTGGGGCAGTGGAGACCTCAGCAAGGAGCCCTATTGCAGGAATCTTCCTGCAATGGGCCTCTAGTTCATTATATTTCCTCTGATCCAAGTACTCTCAACTTTCAAATGCTCTCAGCTCTTATTACTTCCTGTATAGTAACTGGCTCCATAATCATCTCAGAAACCCAAGTGAATTTTTCCCTTTATCTTCAATGATTCCTCACTGCTTATAGGATCATTTAAAACTCTTTCCACTTGGGATATAAGACTTGAAGCTTCAAATATTAGAACTCCCATCCTTGCATTTATGTACCACAAATACTCAATGAACTATACTTGTAATCCCTGAAACATTCTATTGTCACAGCACCTAAGCCTTTTCCCAGGCTGTTCCCATTGATTGGAAATCCATCCCCCAGCTGTCTGCCTGCTTTTCAAAGGATACCCACATCTCCTTTTCCCCTTCCATCATTCAGAATTTCATCATCTTATTGGTCTCTGAGATTACAAAGACTCTACCCATCATACCTTTGGTTTCTGTGTATTTTATTCCCCACCAGAAGCCCCAGACTCTCATCCTTAGATGGCTTGTGTTTAACTTTGTTTGTCTCCATTTCCTTCCTACCCATAATCCTAATTTTATTCCCTAAACTCTGCTGGTACACTCTCTGTAACTTGTAATTTGTCCTATCAAAACCTCCTATATATTTCATCTCTATATTAAACATTTTCTTTATCTTCATGCTCCAACCAAGACTTGATTGTATATACTAACCACTCTATATTTTATGTAGCTTTCTCAGGTAGTGGCTAATTTTCCTCCAATGGCCTTTGTGTCTCTGAGCCTGAAACTGGAATAGATGCCCTATTTGTTTCTATTAGCTGTAATCAGAACATTGTTCATCCCTTCTTCTAAAAAGCCTCCATCATTGAAGCTTCTGCCATCAAACTATGTTACTGGTTATTTTTGGTTCTGTTAGCAATACACAGCCCAATCTCTCCCATTCCTCAAATATTTGAGAACCTGTTATCTAGTACAAACAGATATAGAATTGTGATGATTTTAATATCCATATAGATTCAAATAGACAAACCTTCAAGTTCCCTGCCCTGGTTTCTCAATTCCTTGATTTTCCTTTATTTACCCAATTTTTCACCCTAACATAGCCAACCACTCTCATATTACTCCAAATTAGCCATAACCAACAATTACCTTTCTTTCTCCATAATTTCAATTGTAAGCAACCAGCTTTATTTTCCTTACTGGCATTGAATTATAAAAAGTTTTCAAGCATGACATATTTTAAAGAATTTTACAGAAAAAAAATTCTGCACCTGATTATACCATTAATATTTTACTGTATTTGCTTTTCTATCTGTCTATCTATCTATCTATCTATCTATCTATCTATCTATCATCATCATCTATCATCCATCTACCTACCATCTATCCATCATTAATCCACTTTATTCTAGATGCATGTCAAAGTAAATTACAGATATCAGTAAACTTCTTCTTTAATACTTTCAAATTAATATAATTAACTACAGCTTAAATATTTGTTTGCAATGGTAGTAATTCTCTTTCTCTCTCTCTCTCTCTCTCTCACACACACACACACACACACACACACACACATTTATTTGCATTCTGCTTTACCACTGGACTGTGATCCTTTTATTTATTTATTTATTTTTATTTATATTTATTTTATTTTATTTTTTAATATATTTTATTGATTTTTTTACAGAGAGGAAGGGAGAAGGATAGAGAGTTAGAAACATTGATGAGAGAAAGACATCAATCAGCCACCTCCTGCACGCCCCCTACTGGGGATGTACCTGCAACCAGGATACATGCCCTTGACTGGAATTGAACCTGAGACCTTTCAGTCCACAGGCCGATGCTCTATCCTCTGAGCCAAACCGGTTTCTGCTGGACTGTGATCTTTAAAAAAAATTTTTTTTTATTGATTAAGGTATCACATATATGTCCTTATTCCCCCATTACCCTCCCCCTCCTCCCCCCACTCATGACCTAACCCCTCTGGTGTCTGTGTCCATTGGTTAAGCTAATATGAATCCATACAAGTCCTTTGGTTGATCTCTCATCCTTACCCCCACATTCCCCTACCTTCCCTCTGAGGTTTGATGCTTCTCTGTCTCTGGATCTATTTTTGTTCATCAGTTTATGTTATTCATTATATTCCACAAATGAGTGAGATCATGTGATATTTATCTTTCTCTGACTGACTTATTTCGCTTAGCATAATGCTCTCCAGTTCCATCTATTCTGTTGCAAATGGTAAGAATCCCTTCTCCTTCCCCTTCTTCTTCCTCCTCTTCTCCTTCTTCTTCTTCCTCACCTCCTCCTCCTTCTCCTCCTCCTCCTCCTCCTCCCCCTCCTCCTTCTCCTACTCCTTCTCCTCCTCCTCCTCCTCCTCCTCCTCCTCCTCCTCCTCCTCCTCCTTCTTCTTCTTCTTCTTCTTCTTCTTCTTCTTCTTCTTCTTCTTCT
>JAAGEH010002531.1:6101046-6121128 GCA_011751065.1 Lasiurus cinereus
CTTCTTCTTCTTCTTCTTCTTCTTCTTCTTCTTCTTCTTCTTCTTCTTCTTCTTCTTCTTCTTTTACCACAGCATAGTATTCCATTGTGTACATGTACCACCATTTTTTAATCCATTCATCTGCTGATGGGCACTTAGGTTGTTTCCAAATCTTAGCTATTGTAAATTGTGCTGCTGTGAACATGGGTATGCATATATCCTTTCTGATTGGCTTTTATAGTTTCTTGGGATATATTCCTAGAAGTGGGATTACTGGGTCAAATGGGAATTCCATTTTTAGTTTATTGAGGAACTCCATATGGTTCTCCACAGTCGCTGTACCAGTCTGCATTCCCACCAGCAGTGCAAGATAGTTCTTTTTTCTCTCCATCCTCGCCAGCACTTGTCTGTGATTTTCTTGAAGGCATGCACAGTGGGATACATTTATATTGTATCCCCAGTGGCTAGCACAAGAGCATTTAGCAATTGGTAAAAAATGCTAGTTGAATGGATGAAGATGTCTCCTTACAGCAATATTAAGTCAATTAAGATCACAAAATAAATCCCATTGGATTACTCATATTCAGATTTAGGTTACCTTTACAAATCAGGTAGGGAGCATTGCCAGGATGTCAGGACACAGACTGACTTTATAGACAAGTCAGCTTTTTTTTTTTTAAATACCCTTTTCTTACATTTCATTATATTCTAAAGAAGTGACAAAGTTGAAATTTATTGTATGAGAAAAAGCTATAATCCCTAATTGTTTTCTTCTGAATGGCATGCTTATGCTGAAACATTTATTTTCTATTATGGCTAAAAATAAGCTAATATTTTTATTATTAGTTTATTATGCCGAGAATAATTATAGCTATTGTCTCTTAATAAATAATTACTTCCAGAATGCATTTTATCTTTGCGCTTAAATAAAACTCTATCATATATAGCATAAAGATACCATTAAGAAATTAAATGTTCACATCAAATCTTGCTAAGTTACATAGATCAGATATTAATAATCTTAATATTTAAGCAACCTGACATGGCTTTTACACATGTGTTGATTTTTCATGGTTGCTTATAGTGTTATACTGTTATAATGTTAATGAGAAAATCAAGACTGTGATAGACCTTATTCCCAACAATGTAACTGGATAATTTATCCCTCCTGCTAAGAGAATCAGTAATCATACTGAACAGATGCTAAGGAAAAAGAAATATATGATATGCTCTGAGAGTATGACACCATTCACAGAATTAAACAAGAAGCATGTGCCATAAATGTGAACTTTAACAACACCTTTTAAAACACAAGTGTGATCACAAGACTATCTGCTTTATAATGAGCTTGCAAAGTAAATCTGGTATTGCTATATTGGCTCACCAAATATTTCCTAAATGCATTTTAAAAGCATAAAGCACATACAGATAGTCTATGGATTGAGAGATTAAATATCTGGATGACTTCCTTTAGTACCTTTGCTAATTTCATCATTGCGTTTCTTAATTAAGCTTTCTCAGTAAGCATGTAACTGTTACCATTAAAAATGCATACTGATTAAATGGATGTTTGAAGGACAATCAGGTAACTGATGGCTTCAATTTAATTGTGTAAGTTGAGAATAATTTTATTTCTACTTAATTATTACTTATTAAAATAATAGAAAATACGACATCACTGGAGTCTTTCAATCTTAATATCAATGTATCATATACAATGTGACTGTATTGCTACATGAAGTGGCAATGCTTAAAGTGTAAATTAATATAGAGTAGACAGTGGGTTCTGGCTTCAAACAGATTTTAATAAGGCAGTGAAAAGCTTATTTTAAATCAGAAGACACCCTTTCCTTCTATTATTATTGACATCAGAACATTTGTAAATTTATCCTTAGTAAGAGTAATATTTGATTTAAAAATAATTATTAGTTTGGTGAATATTTCACAGCAAACTTGTTCTGTATAGTAGTTGGCAAAAAACTGCAAAGAATTTATGGATAGTAGATTTTAATTATCATGTGAACTTCTTTTCTTAAATTTTAATGTATTGGAGTGTCATTACTTAATAAGATTAAATAGGTTTCAACTGTAAAATTCTGATACATGATCTGTATGTTTCAATATGTTCCTACCACCCAAAGTCAAATCATCATCTGTCACCAGATATTTGACCCCCTTTATCCTTTACTGCTCTCACCCCTCTCTCCTCTGGCTGCCACCATACTGTTGTGTCTGAGTTTTTGTTTTTCTTGTTTGTTCATTTGTAACTTTCAGTTTTGTGAGTGAATCATATTGTCCTTAACTTCTCTAATTTACTTTGCTTATCATGATATTCTCAATATCCAACCATGTAGTTGCAAATGGCAATATTTCACCTTTTCTTATGTCTGAATAGTATTCAAAAAATCATCTATCAAGGACACTTCAGTTGTCTTCATGTCTTGGCCACCATGAATAATGTTACAGTGAACATAGAGGTATATATCTTTGCAGATAAATATTTTCAGATTTTTCAGGTAGATACCCATAAAAGGAACTGCTGAGTCATATGGTAACTTAATGGTATTCTTCATTTTTTGAGGAGCCTCTATACTGTTTTTCATAGTGTGTGTACAAATTTACATTCCCACCAACAGTGAATAAGAGTTCCTTTTTCTCCACAACCTCTCCAACACTTGTTATTACTTGTCTTGTTGATAATAGCCATTATAACAGATGTGAGGTGGAATCTCATTGTAGCTTTGATTTTCATTTCCGATAGCTAATAAAGTTGAGAATTTTTTCATATATGTGGTTGGCCATTTGTATGTCTTCTTAGAAGAAGTGTCTGTTCGTGTCTGTCCATTTTTTAATTGTATTATTTGGTGTTGAGTTATATGAGTTCTTTATATATTTTAGATATTAACCCCTTGTCAAAGCTGATATTTGTAAATATTTTCTTTCATTCAGTTGGTTGAGTTTTTGTTTTGTTGGTGGTTTCTTTTGCTCTGCAGAAGCTTTTTAGCAAACAGACAAGAGAAAGAAATAAAAGGCATCCAAATTAGGAATAAGCAAGTAAAATTGTCACGTTTTTGCAGATGGCATGATTCTTTATATAGCAAACCCTAAAGACTCCACCAACAAACTTTTAGAAACAAATACAGTAAAGCTGCAGGATAAAATGTCAATGTACAAAAATCCAGTACATTCCTTTATATTAATAATGAATTTTCAGAAAAAGAAATGAAAAAAAACAAACAAAACAATTCCTTTTGCAAATGGAACCAAAAGAACAAAATACCTAGGTATAAACTTAAAGGATGCAAAGGACCTAATCGTGAAAACTACAAAGCATTATTAAAAGAGATTGAAAAAGGCACAATGAAATGGAAAGATATTTCATGTTCATGGATTGGAAGAATCAACATAATTAAAATGTCCATATTACCCAAAGAAATATACAGACTTACTGTAATCCTCATCAAAATCCCAATGACATTTTTTTAAAGAAATAGAAAAAAATCACCCCATTAGTATGGAACTACAAAAGACTCTAAGTAGCTGAAACAATTTTGAGAAAAAAGAACCAAATGGAGGTATTATATTTCAAATTATACTACAAAGTGACAATAATCAAGACAGCATGGTATTAGTAGAAAAACATATACACAGAATAGAACAGAATTGAGAACCTAGACATAAAACCACATGTATATGGGCAAATAATTTTGACAAAGAAATAAAAGACACACAGTAGGGAAAGGAAAGACTCTTTAATAAATGGTGCTGGGAAAATTGGAAAGCCACATGCAAAAGAATAAAACTAGACTACTGTTTGTCCCCATGTACAAAAATTAACTCAAAATGGATTAAAGTTTTAAGTATGAGACCTGAAACAATAACTTGCATAGAAGAAGACATAGGTACTAGACTTATGAATCTTGGGTCTTAGGATTTTATGAATTTGACCTCAAAGGTGAGGGAGTAAAGGCAAAAATAAATGAATGGACTACATCAAATTGAACTAACCTTTTTATCATAACCCTTCTCCTTTGAGAATTTGAACTATTTCCTTAGTTAGAATTTTAGAATTTATATTTCCATGTGTTTCTCTCTCCTGTCAATACTGTTATTTTTAGTTTAATCTTATTCCTTTTGCTATTCTAGGGGAGAGGAACAAATGCTTCCAGTATAATGTTTCAGCACTCTTTAAATCAACATTTAAAAGTATTTCTTAACCAATGTTGATGACAGTATGGGCAAAAGGCCAGTACTTTTAGTAGATGTGTAATACTGTAATCTAATAATTTATAGAGAAATTTGGTAATATGTATTCAAATGTAAAGTTTTATTATCCTCTCCAGTAATCTATTTTGAGAAACGTAGGTACACCTTGCAAATGTGCACAGATATATTTACTATTAAGCCACATACTCATCGAGAGTATTCACTGTACTCTCATTTGCAAATTGTGAAATGTTGAAAACAAGAAAATTGTTGCCTAATAAGGGACAATTTACTTAATAAGTTAAGTAAATTATTTCTTATCTAAGCTCATCTTTTTGTTAAAAGGAGCCCAAAATTATAAATGGTATAAATGACTAAAAACAAATATAAGATACTGTAAAAGGACTTTCTTACTTTGAATTTGGATCTGGAAGACTTCTTTTTATGTTGTTTAGTTTTGTTATACTTAAATATTTTACAACCAGCATGCATTACTCCAGCAAACTAACAAATAATAAGATAATGAACCATTTTAATGGTTTGAGTGATTTTAATTATTTTATCTCTTACCCCTACAAACAGCAATGTTAACTCTAGCATTCATTTCATACAGCTTTTGAAAGCTTTCCCTTCTTTTGCTTTTTTAAAAAAATATATTTTATTGATTTTTTTACAGAGAGAAAGGGAGAGAGATACAAAGTCAGAAACATCGATGAGAGAGAGACATCGATCAGCTGTCTCCTACACACTCCACAGTGGAGATGTGCCCGCAAGCAAGGTACATGCCCCCAACCAGAATCGAACCTGGGACCTTTCAGTCCTCAAGCCAACTCTCTATCCACTGAAACAAACCGGTCTCGGCCCTTCTTTTGCTTTTTTAAAACCCAATCCTTCCCATTACTTAGCTTTTACCCTTTCAATGTCAATATGATATTCTACATAATTGCATTTTTTTTGGCATATGAAAATTTATTACTACTGTGTTTTCACCATCAAAACTTAGATCTTGGTCTTTCCTTCTTGCCTTTGTATAAGGCCAAAGGAGACAAATTGGCTACTTTGACAACCTTAAAGCAAACTCCAGGAATGTCACCAACAGCATGACCTTTGCCACCAAATCCAGCAACCAGAACTTCATTATTTTCTTCAATAAAATTCAAACAACCATCAATGGGTACAAAGGCTGTGATTTTTTTGCCATGTTTGATCAGCTGGACCCTGACATACTTCCTGATAGCAGAATTTGGCTGTTTGGCTCCAACCCCTACTTTTTCCAGCACACTCGCCTTTGCATGAGAAGCGCCTCCAAAAGGGTTGGCCTTCAGGGCCGTGCCCAAATGGGCCTTCTTGTACTGTTTATCATGCCACTTCTGATCTCACCGGTGGCGCCGGAGCTTCCAGGCAGTACAAAGACCGCGGCACTTGCTCATCCTACTGGCTCCATGGGCCTGAGAGAAAGCTACATAATTGCATTTTTAAGAGTTATTAATTTTACTCTGATTTCCAATGTACATTTTTAAAAATTTATTTTGGTTCTGGAACAATTTATTTTTCGTATAGAATCAATAGACATGGCTTTGGAGGGCTTATTTGGTCACTTTTGCCATGTGGTTAATTCAGCATGATGTAGGCTCTTTCCAGAAGTCTTTGGTATGAAAAATGTAGAATTTGTCACACAATTAAATCTCATTAGAATTATAATATAGTCTATTTTGGCGAACTGAATTTTTTTTATTTTTGTTTTTTAATTTCTTTATTAGAACTATTTTTTAAGCTAATAGACCTGAAATACTTTGAAATAATAAAACAGTGCAAGATTTAAGCAATATGTTTATTATTTCTAAGTAAATTCCAATAGAAGTCACCATCATTTTCACATTCACACAACAGAGAGTAGGGGAATTGGCCTCTATAGCTTCACAAACAAGCATTCTATAGTTCTGCATAGAAAAATATGCAGTAAATACAATTAGAATGTTTAATTTAAAACCAATAAGGATAAAAGAGCAAAAAGACACAAGTGAAAAATAAGATACTAAATAAGAATTAAAAAACAAAGCATAGTGAAAAATACAAAATGAGATAGCAGTAAGAAATGCAAACATTTTAGTAACCACAGTAGGTTCATTAATGCTAAATGAAGATATTAAAATAAATAGGGGCTCAAATTAACTTAAAGAAACCTTAAATTAAGATAAATGCTGCCAGTGTGGCTTTCTGTTGAGCCTCAACCTATGAATCAGGAGGTCATGGTTAGATTCCCAGTCAGGGCACATGCCTAGGTTATGGGCTTGATTCCCAGTAGCGGGCAAGCAGGAGGCAGTCAATGAGTGTTTCACTCTCATCAATGTATCTTTTTCCCTCTCTCCGCTTCTCTGAAATCAATGACAAAATATTTTTTAAAAAGATAAATACCTAATATAGGAGACATTCCATGTATGCTCATTACAATACTGAATAAGCAGAGGAAAATGGAGGTATGTTTCCTAGTTGGAAGAACCATTCATCATGAACAACAAGAAGATGTAGCAGTTGGAACCTTTATGCACCCAACAAATTTGCTTGAAATTTATTATACAATCTTAGAAATAGAAAATCTATAATTATAGTGAAACATTTTTAATATCCATCATTCAGAAATGACAGATTAAAAGGTTAAAAGTAAGTAAATTTTTCTGTCAAACAACAAATATCTTTTCCAAAAGTATTTGTTTAGGCCTTGGAGTGAATCTTAATAAACAGGAAAATTTGTTTTTCTGTAGGCCACATTCCCTGATTGAGGGACAACATAATTAGATTTCAATAGTCAAAAAAGTATGCAACAGAAAATAAAAATACATTCAAAATAACATTTGTGTTCAAGAATAAATGGAAATGCTAATTATGAACTGTTCATAATTGAACAACAAGATATGCCTCCCATATCAAAATTTGTGGTTATGGCTAAAATAATACACTTAAAATACTAGTATATATGTCTTAAATACATTATAAAACTAATGAAATATTGAAAACAAATAAAATGGACTTAAGGAGATTAAAAATAAAAACAAAATATATCTTTTAATCTTACGTAAATCCTTGTTGATAGGCTATCACTGAGCTATTACTGGAATTGCCTGCCCTAAGGACTATAAGTGTATTCCAAACCTGAATAAAAGGGAAGGGAAGGCCAGAGCAAAGCTTCCTTGGACTTCCACCTGGCCCCCAGTTTCCAAAGTATTATTTTTTGTCTTGTCTCTCATTTGCACATGACCTCCTCCAGAGCCTGAACCCAAACCCTGAACCACGCAGGACATGGGACACTCTCAATTAGCCAACTGACACATCACTTTGTTTGACTTTTTATTTACTTTTTAACAATATTTAATTGTGAAAGCAAAAAAGAAAAACAATCTACTATAAATTTTATTTAAATTACAGATAAGATCTTTGCTTTTATCTTATTGATTACACTACTTATCGTCTTATCTGTAATGATTAAAATTTGAACACCAACTCCAATCCTAGTTCCCTTTCCTATTCCAGAATAATCACTCCATTTAGTTTAGCATGAAACCATCCAGATAAATTATTATATTTACCTACATATATATGTAACAGTATAAAAAAAATATGACCTTTTAATTGGAGAGAGTGTTTACATAAATAGCATTGTATTGTAGAACTAATACTTTTTATTTCCACTCAACATTTTCTCAATAGTTACAGGCAAGGTAC
This sequence comes from Lasiurus cinereus, assembly GCA_011751065.1. NCBI lineage: Eukaryota > Metazoa > Chordata > Mammalia > Chiroptera > Vespertilionidae > Lasiurus > Lasiurus cinereus. The sequence continues at coordinate 6,108,952 of JAAGEH010002531.1, forward strand.
AGAAAAGTGATTAATTTTTTAATGTTGGTCTCATATTTTTCCAATTTGACGAACTCTCCAATACACAGTAATATTTCATTTGTCTATTCATTTTAATTTTTCTTGAGTAATTTTGATCCTATATATCTCCTTAGAAATTTGGTGTTTCTCTAATTGTTCTAATCTATTTCCATAAAATTTGTCATCACCTTTGCACTGCTACCTGTTATCACTAAAGATAATAACTACCTGAAGTTATTTCTGCTTTCTGCTTTCATTACATTTTTAAAAATTCTTTTGTTATTTTCAAAGAAATAATATTAGATTCACTGATAAAATCTTCTAAAATTTTTAATTAAAGTGGATAAAGATATATTTTGTTTTTATTTTTAATCTCCTTAAGTCCATTTTATTTGTTTTCAATATTTCATTAGTTTTATAATGTATTTAAGACATATATACTAGTATTTTAAGTGTATTATTTTAGCCATAACCACAAATTTTGATATGGGAGGCATATCTTGTTGTTCAATTATGAACAGTTCATAATTAGCATTTCCATTTATTCTTGAACACAAATGTTATTTTGAATGTATTTTTATTTTCTGTTGCATACTTTTTTGACTATTGAAATCTAATTATGTTGTCCCTCAATCAGGGAATGTGGCCTACAGAAAAACAAATTTTCCTGTTTATTAAGATTCACTCCAAGGCCTAAACAAATACTTTTGGAAAAGATATTTGTTGTTTGACAGAAAAATTTACTTACTTTTAACCTTTTAATCTGTCATTTCTGAATGATGGATATTAAAATGTTTCACTATAATTATAGATTTTCTATTTCTAAGATTGTATAATAAATTTCAAGCAAATTTGTTGGGTGCATAAAGGTTCCAACTGCTACATCTTCTTGTTGTTCATGATGAATGGTTCTTCCAACTAGGAAACATACCTCCATTTTCCTCTGCTTATTCAGTATTGTAATGAGCATACATGGAATGTCTCCTATATTAGGTATTTATCTTTTTAAAAAATATTTTGTCATTGATTTCAGAGAAGCGGAGAGAGGGAAAAAGATACATTGATGAGAGTGAAACACTCATTGACTGCCTCCTGCTTGCCCGCTACTGGGAATCAAGCCCATAACCTAGGCATGTGCCCTGACTGGGAATCTAACCATGACCTCCTGATTCATAGGTTGAGGCTCAACAGTGAGCCACACTGGCAGCATTTATCTTGATTTAAGGTTTCTTTAAGTTAATTTGAGCCCCTATTTATTTTAGTATCTTCATTTAGCAAGTTACTTCAGCTACCTTTGTCTCAGCTAGACAGTGGGTGTATGGCTCTGATCCTTGCTTTCCAGGTTCCTTGTCCACACCTCTCTGCTAGTGAAGACAAGGGCAGCTTTCCACAGCTAATATTTTTAAAAATTCTTTATTGTTTAAAGTTTTACATATGTCTCCTTTTTTCCCCCATTGACCTCTCCCTAGCCATAACCTCCCCCCCGCCCCCTTGAACATGCCTTCACCTCCCTAATATCTATGTCTATTGGTTATGATTATATGCATACATACAAATCCTTTGATTGATTTATTACCCCTCTCCCCTGTTTTCCCTCTGAAGTTTGATGGTCTGTTCAATGCTTCTCTGTCTCTGGATTTATTTTTGTTCATCAGTTTATGTTGTTCATTATGGTATTCCACAAATGAGTGAGATTTTTATCTTTCTCTGACTGGCTTATTTCGTTTAGCATAATGCTCTCCAGTTCCATCTATGTTGTTGCAAATGTTAAGAGTTCTTTCTTTTTTACAGCAGCATAAGTATTCCATCATGTGGATATACCAGTTTTCTAATCCACTCGTCTGCTGATGGACACCTCGGCTGTTTCTAAATCTTAGCTATTGTAATTTGTGCTGCTATGAACATGGGGGTGCATATGTCCTTTATGATTGGTGTTTCTGATTTCTTGGGATATATTCTTAGAAGTGGGATTACTGGGTCAAATAGGAGTTCCATTTTTAGTTTTTTGAGGAAACTCTATACTGTTTTCCATAGTGGCTGCACCAGTCTGCATTCCCACCAGCAGTGCAAGAGGGTTCCTTTTTCTCCCCATCCTCACCAGCACTTGTCATTTGTTAATTTGTTGATGATAGCCATTCTGACAGTTGTGAGATGGTATCTCATTGTTATTTTTATTTGCATCTCTCAGAAGACTTAGTGACTTTGAGCATGTTTTCATATGTGTCTTGGCCTTCTGTATGTCCTCTTTTGAAGTGTCTATTTAAGTCCTTTGCCCATTTTTTGATTGGATTGTTTATCTTCCTTTGGTCCAGATGTATGAGTTCCCTATAAATTTTGGAAATTAGGCCTTTATGAATATAATATTGGCAGATATGTTCTTCCATGCAGTGGGCTTTCTTATTGTTTTGTTGATGGTTTCTTTAGTTGTGCAGAAGGAAGGAAGAAAGGAGGGAGGGGGGAAAAGGAGGGAAGGAGGAAGGGAGGGAGGGAAGGACAGAGGATAGAAAGAATGAATGAACAAAGGAAGGGAAAAAAGAATGGAAAAGGTAGACTTAAAAAAACATGTAAGAAGAAGGAATATATATTTATAAATAAAATATCATTGAGTTAAAAATGTTTAAATTCAAACCCAACTTTCATAAATTGAAGGCAGAAAGAATTTTTGTCTTCAGTCCTTCCCGTTGATGGATAGTGGAGAGGAAGGGAAAGATGTTGAATTTCTGATGATGACTATTATGGTGTATACATGTTGTGTATCTTTAGCAATTAGTCTCAGGGACTTTGCCAGTTCCTTTGCTGCATCAAAGCTGTATAATTTATTTTCACGGGACATATATCTGATTAATGTTGCAAGCTGACAAGTGCCTGAGGCTCAGCTCTCTAATTTGTTACCCACCCCCAGCTACTGTCTGTCACAATTTTTATGACAAAGACTTTTAAAGTATAATTTGTTATTTAAAGTATAATTTTCTGTCAGCACTCACCATTACCAAGAGTTAGCTACTTCTGTAATTCTACCAGTTTTACTACAATTTCCTATTTTCTTAAGAGTTTTGTTTATTGAAGTACCATTTAAAACAGTAAATTAAGCAAATTTTATGTGTTGAATCATGTATGTCTTATTTGTTTCTGAATTATTATATTGTTGATATTGAAGCACATGTTTCTAAAATACTCTAATGTAGTATATATTTAATTTATATTTATAGTACTTATAATTTGACATTTAAAAAAGAAATAATAGCTCAAACTGGAAGCTCATGTCCAAAATAAATGACATTTTATTTAAAGAATTTTATTTTTGAGAATAATTTTATTAAATGTCCCTCTAGTAAGTTTTAAAAAGTCACAAATTCTCACAATTTGAGGCAGCTAAGAATGGACTTTCAGCTAGCCTACCATGTTTTGCTTTATGCCAGTTAAATGGAACCTACTTTGTCTCAAATTCTTGTTATTAGGTGGCATAAGAGTGGAATCTACTTTACTTTTAGTTTTGCTTTATTTTATGTGGTTCATAATATTTCTGGCTCAAACAAATTCCCAGAAAACCTTTTAGGAAGCACTTACAAATCTTTCAGGCCCTTGGAATTTATTGTCCTTACAGAATACAGCACATATATGAGTAGGTGAAAAATCTATAAATATTATACATTATTTAAAATGCAGCACATTTAATTTCTTGGCTTTATTTGTAAAAGTTAATGCTTCTAATGTCACATTGAATAAAACATTAGCATTTAGAGATGCCTGAAGATATTTTCCTCTAATAGGGAAACTAATTATTCTTTTTTAAAGTTTGATAACAATTATTAATTAGTTAAAGTAATTTAGGTTGACCTAGTTTTGATGCTTATTTTGAGACTATAGTCAAATTATTTTAAAATTATATTATTGTTTTCAAACTTAAGCAATTCTTACAGAATTTTAATAAGTTTTGCTTTGTCTATTTACCCACTCTACTATTATTTACTTGATATTTTCTGTTAAAATGATTCTTAAAAAGAAAACAGCTCTGGCTGGTGTGGATCAGTTGGCTGGAGCATCATCCTGTGCACTGAAAGGCTTTGGGGTTTGATTCCCAGTTGGAGGGCATGTGGGAGGTGGCTGATCAATGTTTTACTTTTGCATCGATCTCTCTCTCTTTCTCTCTCTCTCTCTCTCTCTCTCTCTCTCTCTCTCTCTCTCTTTCTCTCTCTCTCCCTTCCTCTCTAAAATCAAAAAGGCATATCCTTAGGTGAGGATTAAGAAAAAAAAGAAAGCAAAGGTTATATACTATTTTAGACTTATCTTTATAATAGTATCACAGCTTTTTATATATATTTTATTGACCTCAAAGGGAGAGAGAGATAGAAGCATCAATGATGAGAGAATCTTGATCGATTGCCTCTGGCACTTCCTGGGTATCGAGGCAGAAACCTGGGAATGTGCCCCAACTGGGAATCAAACTTGTACCTCCTGGTTCATGGGTTGATGCTTAACCACTGAGCAACACCGACTGGGTAGTATCACAGTTTTGATGTATTAGTAATATGTTTATATATATTTAATAAACATATTACTATTAAAATTTAAAATGTTTGTCTTTGAACTAGCTGTATTAAGTACTCAGGGTTAAGTGTACTACATTTTCAAAATGACTATTAAATTATGAGTTATGTTATGAAGAAATGAGGTTGTTTAAGCATATCTCTAGCCACCAAGTAAAGTCTACACAAGTCTACAAGTCTCAGTATCTGGCAATCATGGGGCAACTACAACCTGGTAAAAGGATCAAGCAATTGGAATCAGAAGTTTCAGTGTACAGAGATTATAAACAAATATGGATAAACTATTTTAATTTCTGTTTAAAATATGGCATGTTAGATTAAAATCTGAGTTAAGATACTATAGTGTGGACAAATGGTTCCACAAAAATGTATATTATTTTCATGGAAATCCTGAGTGCAAAACCTTGCTTGCTAACAGTAGTGTCATATTTAAGTATTTGTGGGCAGAAATAAGGATCAGAAAAAAAGAGAGATAAAGCTTCTGAAAATTGGAAAAATGACCATCTAGGATATTGATAAATACACAATAGATCATCATGGAGTTTTCATGAAGCCAGATTTTTATGTGCTTTTTAATTTTCCATTTCTGTAGATGTAAGAAGAATTAAGTATAGACTCTACAAATAACAGAGGTTGTATTCTCTAAGTTCTAAATATGAAGTTAGAATTCCAAAGTGCTCAGGAAGGTAAATGACAATGTTTTTGAAGTAAAGCAGTCTTTAAAAAATCTCAGTAAATTAGAGACTTGAGGGAAGTCCATTGGAAATGTGCTTGATTTGAGAGATTTAGGATATGTTAGACATCATCAAACTTAGAACTATACTGAATCATGGATTGTTTGAGACTTGTTAATGTTTTTGTTGATATTTGATCTTATGAGTATGATATTTTCTCTTATTCTTTAAATAATATATTGGTTTTATAATTTAGAAATTATGTTCAGTAATTATTATACACCTATGTTTTAATAAAGAATTTATTTCTATAGAATAAGCTGAGTTGAATAGGAAAACTTGCTATGATCTTTGGTATAGGATCATATGATATAATTTGATTTTTATTATAAGACTTTATTATGTAAATTGTTAATAGTGACACTCTGAAAATGATAAAAATTTCTATAGTAGTTTTGCTCAATAAGCTATTGCTTTTCTGCATTTCAGGAATTTCATTTTCATGTTTATAGTCTAACTTATAATAATATAAAATTAATATTTTTATGAATGATGATAGTCATTAAAATGAAATTTGGAATGGTATGGTCACATTTTTTATTCTAGCAATGCAATATATGGCCAAGAGTGTGAGTGCAGAAATCAGATAGCTCAGAAATTCTTTTTTAAGCCTGTTTTCTCATCTATAAAATGAAGATAATCAGAGTACTTATTTAAATTTGGTTGTTGCAGGAATTAAATGAGATAATTTCCATAAATTTCTTAGTATTGTTCTAGGGACATAGAAAGTACTCCACAAAAAGCTATTATTTTAAATAATATGATAATAAATAGGGAAAATAAAATAAACTAAAACTGATGAGATGATTTTAAAATATATGAAATTTGTGTATAAGTAACTGAAGAGATATTTCTGATTAAGATTATTATTACCATGTTGAAAAAATTCATTAACAGTGGATCTAAAATATTCAATTATCATGTAAACAAACTCCCCTGTGGGGAGCCAGGAGGATAATTCCCTGAATTTTTATAATTTATCAACAGCCTTTGATGACTGTTGAGAAGAGGTCAAAATGAGCTTTTTATTTTCCAACTGATGGCCAGGAGTCTCTTTAGGTTGTCACCCAGTGGCATTTTGAGCTGCAATAATCAATTAAATTCTGCTATGAAGTGATGACTCAATGTAACCTTACTTATCCATGACCCTTTCTATTTACATAATATGTACCATCAGATTTGCCGCTTTCACACCTCTCATCAAATTTATAGTTGCCCTGGAGCAGTTCAAAATGTTAGAGAAAATTATATAAACAACTATTTTTCTGATACATTTTACATTTTTAGAAATAAATATAAAAATAAATAACCACCAATAAGGACAATATATAAGACATATCATGATATATGATTTCTGTATCATGTGCTTCAGCAAAAATGATTTAGGGACATCTTAATAAAGGTGTTAATAATGCTAGTACTCCTGCCAATTAAATTAATATTCAATAATTCATGGTTCTCTACTTAAATCTCAACACACCTAGTATATTGTTACAGAACTAAAGAACCAGTATGAAATAATTAATAGCTTTAGGGAGGAAATTTGTTAAGTGGTACAAATTTGTTAAGTTTGGGGAGAATATTAGATGTGAACTAAGTAGGACATAAAAGCGTCTTCAGCCCAGCCAATATTGCTCAGTGGTTCAGCATTGACCCATGAACCTGAAGGTCATGGTTTGATTCCTAGTCAGGGCACATGCCTGGGTTTTGGGATCCATCCTGAGTAGGGGGTATGCCAGAGGTAGCTGATCAATGATGCTTTTATCTCTCTTGCCTTCTCCCTTCCTCTCTGAAATCAATAAAAACATACTTTTTAAAAAGTGTTTTCTAATTTTAGTTACATTTAATTTATATCATGCAAGTTCTCTAATTATTTTAGTTTCAATATATATTAATTTACTCAACAAACAGTTATTGAGTGCCACCTATAATATGAGGTACTTAAGGCTCTGGAGATACAAAGGTAAAAATTATTTTCTGACTTAAAGGAGCTTACTGTAGTGTGAAGGATGTTCATGACAGTAATAATGACCTTTCTAAAGATCATTCTCCAAAAACTGAAAGGATAAAAAAGCTGTGGTACTTTTACACAATGGAATACTACAGAGCAGGAATAAAGAAGGAATTCTTACCTTTTGCAACATCATGGATGGACCTAGAGATTATTATGCTAAGTGAAATAAACAAGTCAGAGAAAGACAAATACCATCTGATCTTATTCCTATGTGGAATTTGATGAACAAAATAAACTGACAAAGAAAAAAAGAAACAGAAGCATGGATACATGGAACAGCTGTCAGAAGGGAGGGGAGATGGGGAGTGGATGAAAGAAGGTGAAAGGATTAGCCAAAGAACATATATGCATAACCCATAGACACAAACAAAAGTGTGGTCTTGATCAGAGGGAAGAGAGGCTGAGGGCTAGGTGGAGGTAGGCAAAGGGTGGGGGATAGGACATTTGTAGTAGTTTAAACAGTAAAAAGAGAGAAGTAACTCCATGAATTTTTAAAACCTGTTTATTGATATAGTGTTTGTTATATATGTGAATCTTTCATTAGTTCAAAACATATTTGACCACCTATTATATGGGCCAAACATTTTGTGAGATGCTAGAGCTACCATGTGAATAAGATTTAATTCTTGCTTTCAAGGAGTCAGTCATATAGTGCATTATAGAGCTGAATAAATGACAGTTTAAAAATGTATTAATAAATGAATTCAATGTCAGTTAGAGAAAGGAAAAAAACAACAGATTATTTATAGTCTTCCTTTCTTCTTCTCTAACTAACCTCTTCTAAACTCTTGAGTGCTTTTTGGTCTTTGATATTTGTGTGAGTTTGGGTTAGTTTTGTTTATATTAGTACGTACATCAATCAGGATTCTTGGTGATGACCAACAGAAACTAACTTTGATTAACTTAAGCAAAAAACATAATCTATAGAAAGATTGATATATTACTCTTAATGTAAAATGATTCAACAAGGATTTAGGAAAGAACAGAAATCCACTGTAGCTCCCGGAACCATTTTCTATTTGTAAAAAAATATATTTTATTGATTTTTTTTTAAAGAGAGGAAGGGAGAGGGATAGAGAGAGAATGAATAATAGGATGAGAGAGAAACAATAATTTCCCAACTGGGGATGTGCCCACAAACAAGATACATGCCCTTTTCAAGAATTGAACCTGGGATTCTTCAGTCCACAGGCCAATGCTCTATCCACTGAGCCAAACCAGTTAGGGCTATGGCTTCTATTTTTATGTGTCTCCACCCAATATTCAAATTCCTTGGAGAGACATTTAATTTTTCTAATGAGTCAAGTGCTCATAACATGGATAAAGAAAGAAGAAACACTATGATTTAGAGTTCTACTAGAACCATGTGGAATAAAGGAGTGGTTTTCCAAGGGAAGAATGGGATGCTACTGCTAAAGGCAGGTTTAAACATGCTGGGCAGCTAAGAACAGTGTTTCTCAAAGTTGAGAAATGCACGGCCTCTTTTAAATGAAAAAGAATGATCATACCCCTTCTCAATGTAACTTAAATTTATTTTTATTCATTATTTTCAATATTGTTATTTTTCCCTTTTAAAATTTTTATTGTTAAAAGCATCATTTTCAATATTTTTAAAGTTCAAACATTTTGTTCTTATTAATAAACATACTACCTCCTTTTACAATGTTGTTGAATGGAGAAGAATAGAAAAATGATGACTAATTTTTATTTCTTGGTTTAAAACACCATGAAAACTTGTATGTACTAATACAATAATGATGTGTTTCTCTTGTCCTGCCCAGTGGTACTGTCAGCTGGTAGCAGGGGATGAAGAAGTAATTCCCCATACAACCCTCTGTTGCCATAATCCCCCAAATAATTTTTGCTAGTGAATGCAAACAAAACCCCCAAAAAGGACATAATATTTTATTTTAAAACACTGCTTTACTGTGACAGTGATGTTGTTTCCTGTAATTGAATCATTGCTCAAAATATAAATATGAAACCAGCTGCTGCAATGCAAGTTATTTTAAGTTTGGCATGCCTATACCAGGGATAACTCAAAATTTCCTTCACTTTTCTTTGTTTAAACAGATTCATAACCATTGCTTTGAGAATGTTCAGTGACATTCATCTAATCTTCATCTGACATGAAAATATTATTTGTATATTAAATCCATATCTGGGCTTTTGTTATTAGCCTCGATAAATAAAGTGAACCATTTGGTTTTAATGTGATGATAAAGACAAATGCAACATGAGCTGAAACGATGAAGCTGCACTCTAAGTATAAGATACTTATTTACAAAACTTCAGATTAATATCAAACAAAAACATCACTTAAAAATTATCTTGACTAGAACTCATATACCCTACTTGAGAAACTGGTTGAAGGGACAGGTGAAGGATGGAAGGACAAAAAGATAATCACTGTGGGAAGGACCTGGGTTATATCTCTACTCAGCTCTCACCTCTCTCCCTGACTTAATTTAGTGCAGCATTGGCTATATTTTCTTTTTCTCTTACAAAGGTTTTAATTAGGTGACCAGGAATGTGGAAAAATGATTTATGATATAGTACTTATTGATGCAAATTGGGAAAGCACTGCTTCTCCAAATTAAAGAAGTAGACTTTCATTCATTTGTCACAGAAGATAGTAATCATGATATTTTATCTGCAGTCCGTTGTTTCACACTTGGATAGTACTCCAACAATTATTCATGAAAACTATTTTAAATTTGAACTTTGTATAAATTAGTATTTTCACACATGGTAATAGAGTACCCAGATCCTTAGTAGTAAATATACTACCCCTTTCACAGGAATATTGATTAGGGAAGAATGAAAAATGGTAACCTTTCAAGGAAATGAATTCAGTATACTGAATTCCCATGTTTATTTAAGCATCCACTATAACTCATTAACTATAGTGTCATTTAATGTATTTTAATATGGTTCTTTGACTATATCATAATAGTCAAAATATAGATACAATCTAAATGTTCTTTTTAAAAAAATATTTTTTATTGATTTTTTTTACAGAGAGGAAGGGAGAGAGAGAGTTAGAAATATCGATGAGAGAGAAGCATTAATCAGCTGACTCCTGCATACCCCCTACTGGGAATGTGCCCGCAACCAGGCTACATACCCTTGACTGGAATCGAACTCGGGACCTTTCAACCCGTAAGCTGACGCTCTATCCACTGAGCCAAACAGGTTTCGGCTAAATGTTCTTATTGAACGAATGGATAAAGAAACTCTTTGATCTGTGGTTTTACTTTCTGTGGTTTCATTTACCTATGGTCACAGTCTGAAAATATTAAGTGGAATATTCTGGAAATAAAATTCATAAGTTTTTAAAGTATACATATATATTTAAATATATTTTTATTGATATCAGAGAGAAAGAGAGAGGGAGAGATACCATAGAATCATCAATGATGAGAAAGAATCATTGATTGGCTGCCTCCTGTAGGTCCCTCTGGGATTCCATGTGCCCTGACCAGGAATCGAACCGTGACATCCTGGTTCATAGGTTGATGCTCAACCACTGAGCAACACTGGCCAGGCACAATTCATAAGTTTTAAATTGTGTGTAGTTCTGAGTAGTGTGATGAAATATTGAATCATCCCACTTCCTTTGTCCAGTGTACCCACCCATTATCAGATCAGTATAATTGTTCTATTTTTTATTGGTGGTGTTAATCTCTTTCATTGCGTAATTTATAGATTAGACTTTACCATAGGTATGTATGTGTAAGAAAAAACATATATTGGGTTTGCTACTATCCTTGATTTCAGGCATCCACTGGGGGTCTGTGAACATATCTCTTATGGATAAAGGAGGACTATTTTGGTCCTGGCTCATTTGTCTTAGTGGATAGAGGGTTGGCTAGCAGACTGAAGGGTCCCAGGTTCAATTCTTTTTTTTTTTTTGTATTTTATTGATTTTTTTACAGAGAGGAAGGGATAGGGTTAGAGAGTTAGAAACATCGATGAGAGAGGAACATTGATCAGCCGCCTTCTGCACACCCCCCACTGGGGATGTGTCCTCAACGAAGGTATATCCCCTTGACCGGAATCGAACCTAGGACCTTTCAGTCCGCAGGTCAATGCTCTATCCACTGAGCCAAACTGGTTTTGGCCCAGGTTTGATTCTGATCAAGGGCAACCAATTGATGTGTCTCTCTCATATCGATGTTTCTCTCTCTGCCTCTCCCTGTCCCTTCCACTCTCTCAAACAAAATCAATGGGAAAAATATCTTTGGGTGAGGAATAACAAAAAATAAGGAACTACTGTGTGTGTGTGTATACTGTATATAAATTTAAATTTAATAAAAGAGTAATATGCAAATTGACCGTGCCTCTGCTACAGTTACAAACCACACCCACCAGCCACGCCCACCAGCCAATCAGAGCGAGTATGCAAATTAACCCAACCAAGATGGCTAAGGCCACAGAGAGTGCAGGAGAGATGGAAGAAGCCAAGTAAGTTTTCCACAAAGCCTGGCTGGCAGAGGTTAAGGAAACAAAGTTTCAATGGCTGTGTGAGTAGAAGGCTTAGCTCCACTCCAGGCTACAAAGTTTCAATGGTAGAAGATAAATAAATCCCAGATATCAGGGCCTCCACTTGGGTTGCTAGGGGGCATGGCCAGCCTGCAAACCACCACAGGCCCCTGGCCCAGGCCTGATCCAGGATACCCTTTAAGGCAAACCAGCTGGCTCCCACCTGTGCAGCAGGCCTTTATCCTATCTAATAAAAGAGTAATATGCAGATTGACCATTACGCCAACACACAAGATGACTGCCCCCATGTAGACACAAGATGGCCAACACAAGATAGCCATCAGGGGAGGGCAGTTGGGAGGGACCAGGCCTGTAAGGGAGAGCAGTTGGGAGGGAC